>QEPC01010688.1:1945442-1972501 GCA_003113815.1 Sphenodon punctatus
AGTAAGGGGTCTTTCTTGCGAGATAGAGAATAAAGGGAAGCTTGGGTCTTATTCATTCTTTGGTTTCTTTCAGGTTGTTTCCATTCACCCAATATCAGCTTTTCGAAAGCTTTATCTAAGGGCATCCCCATTTCCTTGCCGTGACAGGATGGTAGGTACTCCCGCTCCTCGTCTTCCTGAGAGTCCGAGGAGGCCTCTTTAAGGGGTTTTTCTATTACTTTGAGGGTCTTGGTGACCTGAGACATGAATTCAGGTCTACATGCCAGAGGGAACTTCCTTTCCCTGTCTCTAGGGTCCTGCACCTCCTGAGGAGAGTCCTCAATATCCTCCCACTCCTGCCTTGAGTCGCAATCAGACTCTGAGTCCAGGCCTGTATGAGAGGCCTCTCTTGCTCTTTTTGCTTGTAATTCCCCCCCACTCTCCTCAGCCAAGGAGTGAGGGAATCTGAGCAGCCTAGCCATGGAGCCCCCTGGTGGCCGCTTATTTCTCTGTGTCTTACTAGAGGCTTTTCCCGCCTTAGGCTGTGTGGGAGGGGCAGGCCTGCCGTCTCCCTTGCCCTGCAAATCCCATAGGCGATCCAGGGATTGCTGCATGCAAGCCACTGCTGAGGCGAGGGCTGCTATATCTGTGGGGGATTGCCCCTGCGCTGGGGCTGACTGAGCTGGGTCTGCCTGCCCTGTTGCTCCCTCATTCAGTGCCTCCATTGTCCCTGAGGGATGTGCTTATGAGGAGGATGGGAGGGGGGAGGGAGGTGGAGCTGCAGGGGCCCCCGCTTGTCCCTTTATCCCGGGAGAGCTGTAGGCTGTCGGGGCAGTGAGCAGGAGAGCCGGAGAGGGGGAAGCCTGGCTTAAGGGGCTGCGAGGCACCTCTCTCTGTGTTTAGGCTGGTGGGACACTCATGGGCCCTTCAGGGCTCTACTCACAGTTTTTCTGCCACTGCGGCTGCCAGGCACGTTGCGCGGCGCCCGTGGCTTAGGCGGGAGGGGGGGCTCAGGTCCCTGAGACTCCCCGGTGGAGCAGGCGAGATCAGCGTTCAACGTTCCCTGGTTCCCAGGCACATTGCGTGGCAACCGAGGGATTTCTGCGCCTTGTTGTTCCCTGGTTCCCGGGCGTTTGCGCAGCAACACTAGGGAGATGGGGGGGGGGGGCGACGTCTCAGTTAGGTCCCACGCCCGCTTGTGCGGTGCCCCTGGTCTCCTTCAGGCGCGCACTATGGAACTTCCTAGTTCCCTTTTCTTCCTTTTCTTTTACTTCTTTTTAAATTTGTAATGTTCCTCTTCTTCTTCTTCTTAGTTTCTTTTCCTTTCTTTTAGGTAGAACGGCGAAGCTGAGAATACGTCCTATCGGCCGAAGGCAGAAGATAAGACTGATGACTCAGGGCAGCTCCACGCATGCGCAGGACTAATTTCTTCTTCTGCCTCCTGTCAGCCATACGCAGAGCTACCCGTGCGGAGCACTGACAGGGGGCAGAAGGAGAAAGGAAAGTTTTCTGTTTTGGAAATGGTTCTGCCTTTAACGGTTTTTAAAACTAATTTTTTTTGTTTTAGAAAGTTTGATATACACTGCATGTTTTTGTTGCTGTCTGGTGTCGCAAGAGGATGTCGCAGGTCTCAAAACGTGATCATACATGGAAAAAGTATGGGAGCGAATGGACTACATGGTAACAAATGCTGCACAGGTCTTAAATAAAGAGGAATTAAAAAACAGTAACTCCCAAGGTAATGTTAGTTTCTGCAAGGAGGAGTGAAGCACTGAACTCCTCCGCCCTCCCCTCCCCAATTTGGGCATCTCATTTGGAAAGTTGCAGAAGACAACTAAACCTATTTTAGCCAGTCCAATTTTAAAGAAATTCCCTTATTTCATTCATAATGCATAGTGAAGATAAGAGAGTCATCACATGGCCAATTTTAATGGTGTAGTTTCTGTTGTGCCCCATAGGACAAGGCTGGGTTTCATTTTACAGTATTTGCAAGGTCTCATTTTCACTGTGTTTCCCCCAATGGTGGAAACACAGTGAACATGGGACCTCGAGTATTTGTAGGCATTCAAGTGTAAGTGCTGAGAGAGACAGTGTGGTGTGGATAAGGTGCTGGACTTGGTTCTGAGAAGCCAGGGTTTGAATCCTGGACTAGCCATGAACTCACTGGGTGGCCTTGGGTAAATCACAACCAGTTCCCCATCTGCAAAATGGGAATGTGTGTGTGTCTCTTCCTGTGTTCCCCTCACCCTTGTCCATCATAGATTGTAAGCCCACTGGGCGGGGACCTGTCTCTAAATATCTGTGACTTAAAGTGCTGCATACACCTAGTAGTGCTATATAAATAACAACAACAATAAGAAGTAGTAGTAGTAAGTAAAAGGCTTGGGCTCCAGAATAAATTATTGTATTTGGAGAAGTTTCACTTTCTCTTGCTGTTAAAAGGATTAATAAAATATGACTGCAGAGGCTGCACTGTGCTCTGTTTATTCCTTAGAGATTATCTTCCACCAAAGTTTGCCTTCTAGCAGGAAACCTTTTTCTCCTTCTTCCAAATACAGAAGCTGATGGAAGTTGACTAACGTTGTTAGCTATCTTTGATGGGAATTGATTTGGTGGAAGGTGACATAGACTGTTAGACAATCTGAATAAAACGCTACAAAATGTACTGACACTGAATTACTTTGCCTTTTTGGGAGTGGAGAAGTAGTATTAAAGGAACATGTGGTAGGGTTTTTGCTTTCAAAGTAAGGTATATTATTATTACTAATATAACACCAGCAATGTATCTGATGCTGTATAATCATTACACACAAAGTATTTCTATGCAGTTAGGATAAATCCACAAACATCACCTCTCTGAGATACTGACAAATCAGAATTCTTCTCTGAGATGCATTATTTGCATCTCTGAGAGGATACATCCTAGCAAGCAACCCATTATTTAATTTTATTTGCAATTTCCACTGTCAAGCCAAGGACAATGGAGAGTTTGCAGGCTGACCGGTTTCTTTTCTTCTTTTGTTGTACTGCAAAAGAGTAGCATCACACAGAGACTAACTTTACTGCAAAGACAGTGATAAAATATAATCAGTAATTTTCTGCTCTCTAGTCTATTGTCACCAACATATATAGCCTTGCGTGCACTAAACTTTCTGAAAATATCATATTACAGCAACAGAAAAACAGCAACTGTTCACCTCTGGTAGTCTGGATAGAGATGCAGGGCTGGGCACAGAAGATCCTCTCTACTAGAAGATATCACATTGGGCATTAAGAGACGTAATATTAGCTACTTGTTTCCAGTGTAAATACACATCTTGTTGTTACATCTGTATACATTCCAGTATGTGCCTGCTATGTGCTTGCCATGGATGTTCCAGCCACAAATTTTGTGGGTGAAAAATAAGTAATGGCTGCTTGCACATAGCCACTGTTCTCTCTGGTAACACTCAAGTCACCCAGCAGCATTTCAAGTTTGTAGGTGAAGTAGGATGCCACGGAAGAGTCAGGGTCTGTGCTGCTACCCACTGAACTCTTATCAGGCACTGCTGCCAGCTCTCTCTAGCTGCCAGTGCCTCCCTGTAGCCCAGCAGAGTGTTACCTCCAGCTCTGCATATCTGATTGCAGGAGCCATCCAGCCCTGTCTGCACCATTCCCTCTGTTCAGACTGGAGCGGTCAGAGGTGCCACCGTGGATGCTGCCAGGGGGTTCACACAACCAGCCAGGCAAGGAAACAAGCCAGCTTCAAACCCCAAACCCAGTAACAGGCAGCGCGTGAGGGACTATCGAGTAGCTGATCAAGCAAAGCAGCACACAGCAGACTAAATGTCTGTTCATCTGACTATGTACCTTGTCCAACATATTAGAACTGAACACATTTATTGTTATATCTGCCAGAGATAGGCTGCATTCCCACCTGGGGTGAAGAGACCTGTGAGGGAAGACGTGGCAGTGGGAAGCCGGGGAGCAGAAGAGCCGGTGCGAACGGGGATCTGCCATGGCTTCTCTAGTGCATGTCAAGGCGTAAAATCCTGCCCTGACATGCACGAGATAAGGCAGATTTGCGTTCACACCAGCTCTTTTCCTGTCATCCAGTTCCTCCCCGCTGCTGCATCTTCCCTCGCTGCTCTTTCTGCCGCCACCGCTGCCACAGATGGGAATTTATTTATTACTTATTTATTTTTAAAAATTTCTACCCCGCCCCTCCTGCCACAGCAGGGCACTAAGAGACGGGCCGTCGCATTCTGCACCAGCTGCAATTTCCGAGCTGTCACCACAGGTAGCCCCACGTACAGTGTATTAAGTAGTCTAATCTAGAGGTGATGGAAGTATGGATGACAGTGGCCAGGTCCGAGTCCGAAACAAACAGCTGAAGTCATCGCACCAGATGTCATTGGTGAAAAGCACTCTTCGCCACAGCATCCACCTGGAGATTCAGGTGGAGTTGCGCATTGAGGAGCACCCCGACTCCATACCTGGAAGGCCAATGGGGGGCAGAACCCATCAATAACGGGGGCCGCCAACTCCATCGCCTTACCCACTATCACCACCTCCGTCTTGTCAGGATTCAGCTTCTGTCGATTAGCCCTCATCCAGTTCCCCACAGCCGGACTGCATACTCTATGGAATGCAGCCATAGAGTGTGGTTGCCATGTTGGTCCTAAGTAACAGAGAGACAAAGTGATTTGAATGATATCTTTTATTGAGCCAACTGTTGTTGGTGGAAATAAGCAGGCTTTCAGGCCACACAGCACCCTTCCTCAGGCATGTAGCATGGCCAGTAGAAATATATAAACTGAGCAAATGTAGGGCAAGTATATATGAGGGGGCGTGGAACGGTTGGGAGTGGATAGGACAAGGTAGCAGGTGGGGGAGAGAGAGAGAGGTGCCAGACGTTTAAAAACAGATGTAAAATTATATATTGGTGTAGGAGACAAAGAAAGAATAGGTAGTGGTAAGCACACAGAGAGGGCAAACATATGGGTTGGGGGAACAGCTTATCAGGTGAAGTGAATATGCATATCAAAGAAATTGGGTTCACGGTAACACAGTGGTTGAGTATTCAGGTGACAGTCAGTTACAGAGAGGGAGAGACAAAGTAGTTAGAATGATATCTAGGAACTTGGTACAGAGGATAACAAAAATTAAAAATGCAGTAGACTATGGTATAACAGATATTTGTAGTGGCTGGAGAAATATAAGTCCTTGTTAAGTCCATTATTTTTGGTGTCAAAGTTTACAGATTTTTGTAGTTGCTGGAGAAATACAAGTATTTGTGAAGTCCATTGTTTTTGGTGTCAAAGTTATGACATGTTACGTTGGCGAAACCCAGAAACCCTTACACCAACGTATGAACTTGCATAGGCATACAATTATAAATAAAGAGTGACAGTAGTGTCACTGACTCTACGGTGGGCATCACTTCTCTCAGCACAACCATTCCATATCAGACATCACAGTCCTCATTTTCAAAGGAAACCTACAAAACACCCTCAGAAGATGGGTCTGGGAACTAAGATTCATAACTTTGACATCAAAACCAATGAACTTAACAAAGACCTACATTTCTCTGGCCACTACTGTTATACCTTACAGTCTACTGCATTTTTAATTTTTGTTATCCTCTCTACTAAGTTCCTAGAGAACATTCTAACTACTTTGTTTCCCTCTCAACCTCCCTCTCTCCCTACTCAACCTCTGTGTTACTGTGAATCCAGTCCCTTTGATATGTGTATTTTCATCACATTATAAGCTGTTTCCCACTATACCCCCAACCTATATGTTTGCCCTCTCTGCGTGCTTACCACTACCTATTGTTTCTTTGTCTCCTACACCAACATATAATTTTACAGCTGTTTTTAAATGTCTGGCACATCTCTCTCGCTCTCTCTTTACCCCCCTCCCANAACGTTCCTCTTCTTCTTCTTCTTCTTAGTTTCTTTTCCTTTCTTTTAGGTAGAACGGCGAAGCTGAGAATACGTCCTATCGGCCGAAGGCAGAAGATAAGACTGATGACTCAGGGCAGCTCCACGCATGCGCAGGACTAATTTCTTCTTCTGCCTCCTGTCAGCCATACGCAGAGCTACCCGTGCGGAGCACTGACAGGGGGCAGAAGGAGAAAGGAAAGTTTTCTGTTTTGGAAATGGTTCTGCCTTTAACGGTTTTTAAAACTAATTTTTTTTGTTTTAGAAAGTTTGATATACACTGCATGTTTTTGTTGCTGTCTGGTGTCGCAAGAGGATGTCGCAGGTCTCAAAACGTGATCATACATGGAAAAAGTATGGGAGCGAATGGACTACATGGTAACAAATGCTGCACAGGTCTTAAATAAAGAGGAATTAAAAAACAGTAACTCCCAAGGTAATGTTAGTTTCTGCAAGGAGGAGTGAAGCACTGAACTCCTCCGCCCTCCCCTCCCCAATTTGGGCATCTCATTTGGAAAGTTGCAGAAGACAACTAAACCTATTTTAGCCAGTCCAATTTTAAAGAAATTCCCTTATTTCATTCATAATGCATAGTGAAGATAAGAGAGTCATCACATGGCCAATTTTAATGGTGTAGTTTCTGTTGTGCCCCATAGGACAAGGCTGGGTTTCATTTTACAGTATTTGCAAGGTCTCATTTTCACTGTGTTTCCCCCAATGGTGGAAACACAGTGAACATGGGACCTCGAGTATTTGTAGGCATTCAAGTGTAAGTGCTGAGAGAGACAGTGTGGTGTGGATAAGGTGCTGGACTTGGTTCTGAGAAGCCAGGGTTTGAATCCTGGACTAGCCATGAACTCACTGGGTGGCCTTGGGTAAATCACAACCAGTTCCCCATCTGCAAAATGGGAATGTGTGTGTGTCTCTTCCTGTGTTCCCCTCACCCTTGTCCATCATAGATTGTAAGCCCACTGGGCGGGGACCTGTCTCTAAATATCTGTGACTTAAAGTGCTGCATACACCTAGTAGTGCTATATAAATAACAACAACAATAAGAAGTAGTAGTAGTAAGTAAAAGGCTTGGGCTCCAGAATAAATTATTGTATTTGGAGAAGTTTCACTTTCTCTTGCTGTTAAAAGGATTAATAAAATATGACTGCAGAGGCTGCACTGTGCTCTGTTTATTCCTTAGAGATTATCTTCCACCAAAGTTTGCCTTCTAGCAGGAAACCTTTTTCTCCTTCTTCCAAATACAGAAGCTGATGGAAGTTGACTAACGTTGTTAGCTATCTTTGATGGGAATTGATTTGGTGGAAGGTGACATAGACTGTTAGACAATCTGAATAAAACGCTACAAAATGTACTGACACTGAATTACTTTGCCTTTTTGGGAGTGGAGAAGTAGTATTAAAGGAACATGTGGTAGGGTTTTTGCTTTCAAAGTAAGGTATATTATTATTACTAATATAACACCAGCAATGTATCTGATGCTGTATAATCATTACACACAAAGTATTTCTATGCAGTTAGGATAAATCCACAAACATCACCTCTCTGAGATACTGACAAATCAGAATTCTTCTCTGAGATGCATTATTTGCATCTCTGAGAGGATACATCCTAGCAAGCAACCCATTATTTAATTTTATTTGCAATTTCCACTGTCAAGCCAAGGACAATGGAGAGTTTGCAGGCTGACCGGTTTCTTTTCTTCTTTTGTTGTACTGCAAAAGAGTAGCATCACACAGAGACTAACTTTACTGCAAAGACAGTGATAAAATATAATCAGTAATTTTCTGCTCTCTAGTCTATTGTCACCAACATATATAGCCTTGCGTGCACTAAACTTTCTGAAAATATCATATTACAGCAACAGAAAAACAGCAACTGTTCACCTCTGGTAGTCTGGATAGAGATGCAGGGCTGGGCACAGAAGATCCTCTCTACTAGAAGATATCACATTGGGCATTAAGAGACGTAATATTAGCTACTTGTTTCCAGTGTAAATACACATCTTGTTGTTACATCTGTATACATTCCAGTATGTGCCTGCTATGTGCTTGCCATGGATGTTCCAGCCACAAATTTTGTGGGTGAAAAATAAGTAATGGCTGCTTGCACATAGCCACTGTTCTCTCTGGTAACACTCAAGTCACCCAGCAGCATTTCAAGTTTGTAGGTGAAGTAGGATGCCACGGAAGAGTCAGGGTCTGTGCTGCTACCCACTGAACTCTTATCAGGCACTGCTGCCAGCTCTCTCTAGCTGCCAGTGCCTCCCTGTAGCCCAGCAGAGTGTTACCTCCAGCTCTGCATATCTGATTGCAGGAGCCATCCAGCCCTGTCTGCACCATTCCCTCTGTTCAGACTGGAGCGGTCAGAGGTGCCACCGTGGATGCTGCCAGGGGGTTCACACAACCAGCCAGGCAAGGAAACAAGCCAGCTTCAAACCCCAAACCCAGTAACAGGCAGCGCGTGAGGGACTATCGAGTAGCTGATCAAGCAAAGCAGCACACAGCAGACTAAATGTCTGTTCATCTGACTATGTACCTTGTCCAACATATTAGAACTGAACACATTTATTGTTATATCTGCCAGAGATAGGCTGCATTCCCACCTGGGGTGAAGAGACCTGTGAGGGAAGACGTGGCAGTGGGAAGCCGGGGAGCAGAAGAGCCGGTGCGAACGGGGATCTGCCATGGCTTCTCTAGTGCATGTCAAGGCGTAAAATCCTGCCCTGACATGCACGAGATAAGGCAGATTTGCGTTCACACCAGCTCTTTTCCTGTCATCCAGTTCCTCCCCGCTGCTGCATCTTCCCTCGCTGCTCTTTCTGCCGCCACCGCTGCCACAGATGGGAATTTATTTATTACTTATTTATTTTTAAAAATTTCTACCCCGCCCCTCCTGCCACAGCAGGGCACTAAGAGACGGGCCGTCGCATTCTGCACCAGCTGCAATTTCCGAGCTGTCACCACAGGTAGCCCCACGTACAGTGTATTAAGTAGTCTAATCTAGAGGTGATGGAAGTATGGATGACAGTGGCCAGGTCCGAGTCCGAAACAAACAGCTGAAGTCATCGCACCAGATGTCATTGGTGAAAAGCACTCTTCGCCACAGCATCCACCTGGAGATTCAGGTGGAGTTGCGCATTGAGGAGCACCCCGACTCCATACCTGGAAGGCCAATGGGGGGCAGAACCCATCAATAACGGGGGCCGCCAACTCCATCGCCTTACCCACTATCACCACCTCCGTCTTGTCAGGATTCAGCTTCTGTCGATTAGCCCTCATCCAGTTCCCCACAGCCGGACTGCATACTCTATGGAATGCAGCCATAGAGTGTGGTTGCCATGTTGGTCCTAAGTAACAGAGAGACAAAGTGATTTGAATGATATCTTTTATTGAGCCAACTGTTGTTGGTGGAAATAAGCAGGCTTTCAGGCCACACAGCACCCTTCCTCAGGCATGTAGCATGGCCAGTAGAAATATATAAACTGAGCAAATGTAGGGCAAGTATATATGAGGGGGCGTGGAACGGTTGGGAGTGGATAGGACAAGGTAGCAGGTGGGGGAGAGAGAGAGAGGTGCCAGACGTTTAAAAACAGATGTAAAATTATATATTGGTGTAGGAGACAAAGAAAGAATAGGTAGTGGTAAGCACACAGAGAGGGCAAACATATGGGTTGGGGGAACAGCTTATCAGGTGAAGTGAATATGCATATCAAAGAAATTGGGTTCACGGTAACACAGTGGTTGAGTATTCAGGTGACAGTCAGTTACAGAGAGGGAGAGACAAAGTAGTTAGAATGATATCTAGGAACTTGGTACAGAGGATAACAAAAATTAAAAATGCAGTAGACTATGGTATAACAGATATTTGTAGTGGCTGGAGAAATATAAGTCCTTGTTAAGTCCATTATTTTTGGTGTCAAAGTTTACAGATTTTTGTAGTTGCTGGAGAAATACAAGTATTTGTGAAGTCCATTGTTTTTGGTGTCAAAGTTATGACATGTTACGTTGGCGAAACCCAGAAACCCTTACACCAACGTATGAACTTGCATAGGCATACAATTATAAATAAAGAGTGACAGTAGTGTCACTGACTCTACGGTGGGCATCACTTCTCTCAGCACAACCATTCCATATCAGACATCACAGTCCTCATTTTCAAAGGAAACCTACAAAACACCCTCAGAAGATGGGTCTGGGAACTAAGATTCATAACTTTGACATCAAAACCAATGAACTTAACAAAGACCTACATTTCTCTGGCCACTACTGTTATACCTTACAGTCTACTGCATTTTTAATTTTTGTTATCCTCTCTACTAAGTTCCTAGAGAACATTCTAACTACTTTGTTTCCCTCTCAACCTCCCTCTCTCCCTACTCAACCTCTGTGTTACTGTGAATCCAGTCCCTTTGATATGTGTATTTTCATCACATTATAAGCTGTTTCCCACTATACCCCCAACCTATATGTTTGCCCTCTCTGCGTGCTTACCACTACCTATTGTTTCTTTGTCTCCTACACCAACATATAATTTTACAGCTGTTTTTAAATGTCTGGCACATCTCTCTCGCTCTCTCTTTACCCCCCTCCCACCTGCTACTGTGTCCTATCCACTCCCACCCATCCCATGACCTCTCATATATACCTGCCCTACATTTGCTCAGTTTATATATTTTTACTGGCTATGCTACATGCCTGAGGAAGGGTCCTGTGTGGCCTGAAAGCCTGCTTATTTCCACCAACAAGAATTGGTCCAATAAAAGATATCATTCAAACCACTTTGTCTGTTTGTTATGTCTGGCAACACATAGGGGAAATACATGGCTGGGTGGCTCCTGCAACCAGAGATGGAGAGCTGAGACCTCTGCCACGTCTCTGCTAGGTCTGTAGTAAGCCTAACAGGGAGCCCATACTTCCCACCCTTTCTGAGTGGGAAATATAACCTGTGAGGATCTTTGGCCTCCTTTTCTGTAGAGTTCTCTTGAAGGCCTTTACAGACTAATTTAGAGTAAATCAAGTCCAGTTAGTCAACAACCCTGAGGGAAGAGCCCTCCGGTCAATCTTACCTGTGTCAGGGTTGCTGTAGTTCCCTTCTTCATCTCTGATAAAGTCTCACTCAGTTTCCTTCCTTTGTTACTCGAGTTGCATTTATAGCAAGTCCATCTCATCTGGCCCTTGGTATCTCTGCCACACTCCTTATTCAGCAAACATACAGAGTGGTACAAGTGGCCACAACTGAAGAAACAAGAAAAGAATCTACTTGTTTAGCCAGGTAACATCAAAGGCCTGTTAAGGCCAAGTCAAATCATGTTAAAGCTATTTGTAAAAAATAAAATGGATAAGAACTTTTAAGTTCTGAGAGATATCTGGGCTACTTACCTGTCAGAACAGTTCTCAGGTATCACCACCACCTCTACATATCCAAATTCCTGGATGTCTCGACTAGGGGAGAGTAGTGCAGGTTTCCAACCTAAGAGCTCTTTGCAAGGTTCCGTCCCTCATCCCACATCTCTAATGGGCTTGTCAGGTAAGTTATGAACTAGGATTTGCAAGTGTCCTCAGCACAAAATCCAGCTCTACCTGGTCATCTTTCATTTGGCACAGCTTACCCACTCTAACACATGGATATGGGCTCACTGGCAGAAACTCAACTCAGGTAAGAATTGGAAAGCTTTTCTTTTCTTGATCATTTCTTCACTTTAGACATTACTATTCAGTAATCTTGTACAATGGTGTGCCATCTTTCATCCATGTGTGGGCATGTACTATAAGAAATAACATGCCAGTATATATCTATGGCCCATCGAATCTTACACCCTGTGTCAGAACAAAATACTTCAGAGAAAGGTGTAGGAAACCCTTTACTCAACAAGTTTGAAACAATTTGCCCTCAGGGGAAGTCACCTGCTCCCTTCCTACAGTTTACAGCAGGGGTGGGGAACCTCACCATACGCCCGGGAGGGTAGGGGGACAAATGCAGCCTGGCACTAGTTTTTACATAGCCCCTTTCCAGTTCCTATTCCCTAATACAGAAAGTCTGAGCTCAGGATATGGGAGCAGAGATGAAGACATACATACAAGGATAGGGGAGAGATCCATGGTCTGGACCCTCTTCTTCCTGAGCTCACCCCTTAAGCACACCCAGCCCAACTTCTATGTGGCCCTTGGATCATGTACTAGTTTTCAAAGTGGCCCCTGGGAGGGAAAAGGCTTCCCCACTCCTGGTTTAAGCCCTAAAGCAGCAATACTTTTAAACCTGCTGCATTATTTTTTTTTTAAAATCCTATCATCATTTTGGATGAGCCTATCTGTAATTCACATGGCCAAGTTCTGTTCCACCCCATGGCAATAGGAGATTCATGACTGACTTAACAGGAGTAAATCAGGCCAACAAAGAGCGATTTTGAAGAAGCAGTCCTAAATATTTCAACAGCTCCTCGAGAGCCGTAAGAGGAAGCACATGCAGAAGGCCAGGACCATTTTGGCCTCAGTGTATTTGTGGCTAGAGCTTGAACCCATTCCAGTGGGTTCCATTTTAACCAGAACTGCTGTCCCAAAGTACTGCTCTCTCTTTATACGCAGATTTATTTATTTATTTAGATTTCTATCCTGACCTTCCCAGAAGGCTCAGGGTGGATTACAATATTAAAAACACAGAATACATTAAAATCCCTTAAACCAAACCCTCAACCCTTAACCCACCAAATCCCTATCCATGCCAGCCAAATGCTTTGCCAAAAAGAAAGGTTATGGAGAATATAGAGAATAGAAGAAATTCCACTTCTAATGCCTATTAAAAAAACAAAAACACCAACAACCCAAAACCCCTTTAAAGAAAGTGTTCTCTTAACGGCAGCAGACTCCTCTTAGCTCAGTTGAACTGATTCTGAATGTAGCTTGGCTGGGTTTGTTGCTCTCTGGACACTGACAAGACACAGCTGCTGTATCATTGCCATAATGTGCTTGCTTATATAAGGTCAGTCATAAGAATTAGCCAGGTTGCTCCGAGACGCCGAGGGAGACCATGATCCCTGTTTGAGCTGAATAGGCTAGTGTCTGTTAGGATGTCATTAGGGACATAGTTTAGCTTCCAATGGAAACAAAGAGAACTTGTCACGCAGTATTCCAGCTGCTGCTGGGATTCTAACAGGAACAAGAGAATCTACCAATCAGAAGAAAACTAAGTTTACTTACCTGAAACCTTGCCTCTTTGAGATGGGCTCTGTCACTCACACCAATGGGAGCTGTGCCTGCACAGACCAGCTTCGGAACCTTCTAGAAGCAGTTCATCTGTTGCACTCCACGAGCCCTCCCTTTGCATCTTGTGCTGTTGGTGGGCTCGCAGTGAGGCTATAAATAGGAGGGGCAGAGCGTGAAGTACTTCAGTTTCTTCCAGCCTCCACATTCAGTTCCTTCCAACCTCCACACTAGAGAATCCCAGTCTTTAACTAGGGCTCTGATGTAGAAGGGAAGGAGGGCAGGAGGTGTGAGTGATGGAACCCATCTCAAAGAGCCACGGTTACAGGTAAGTAACCTTAATTTCGTCTTCAATGGGCTCCAGGCACTCACTCCAATGGAAGAGTATCAAGCAGTAGTCCTTGAAGGGCGGAGGCTGAGGCGTAGTTAAAGAGGGACTGGAGGACAGCTCTCCTGAAACTAGGATCAGATTGTGCTATGAAGTGCATAGCACTTTATAAATGTTTGCTCAGAACTCAACGAAGCAGCCTGACAGATCTGGTCTACTGGAAATTTTCTGAACCAGGCTGCTGAAGCTGTTATGGCTCTCACAGAGTCCGCCTTAAAGCCTGCAGAGGGTTCCCTTTCTGAGAGCAGGTGGCAAAGGGAAAGACATTCCACCAGCCATGAAGATATAGTCCGAGAGGTGACCTTTGACCCTACAGAAATGCCCCCAGAGCTCACAAAGAGAATTATCTTTTCAGAATGGCTTTGTTCTGTCTAGATAGAAAGAGAGCTCTTTTAATCTACTAATAATAATTTCTATGGTGCTACTGGACATACGCAGCGCTTTAGTCACAGATTTTTGGAGACAGATCCCTGCCCCGTTGGCTTACAATCTAAGATGGACAAGGATGAGGGAAACACAGGGAGACAGACAGACACGCACTTCCATTTTAGAGATGGGGAACTGAGCCTCAGAGGTTGAGTCTCACCCAGGGCTCCCAGTGAGTTAATTGGCTAAGATTAAATTTAAACAGTGGTCTCCCAGGTCCAAGTTCCAGAGTTCCATAGCCTCCCTGCACAAATGGGACGATCAAGTGCCTCCCTGATGGTTTATATACCTCATTGCTGTGGTGTTTTCAGTGGCTAGCTGTATTGGTTTTCCCTGGATGAAAGCCTTCAGAGCTAACCTGATTGCTCCAAGTTCTAAAAGACTGATATGTAACGTATGTTTCGAGTTGTTATGGAGGCCACTGACTTCCATGCCATTGCAACTGACACCCTATCCCAAAAGGGAAGGATCGGTGGTAAATATACCCTGCGGAGAGGCTTGAAGGAAAGGCATGCACTGTAGCAGATTTTCTTCTACTTTCGACCCATGAAGTGTTCGGAGGATGGTATGGTCACGTACTTGGCAAGTGGATCTTGAGATTTTATGTATACACATGCCAGCCAGTGTTTTAAAAGCCCCATATAAAGTTTTCATACTGCACAAAGACGGTTGTAGAGGCCATACAGCCTAGAATCTGCAGGAAGACTCATACTCTCTGACTTGGTTTGTGGTTGAGATTGACATGGAGTTCCAAATTGTGATGAATCTGTTGTATGGGATAAACACTCTCTGCTCAATCGAGCTTAGATATGCACCTATGAATTGAATAGACTGGGATTTTTTTACGCGAACGAGGAATCCCAACTGTTGGACGAGATCTCCAGTAAGTTTTTGTTCAGTATTTGAAACTAATGGTCAATCATCTAAATAAGGAAAAACAGTGATGCCTTTTTTTCTAAGGTAGGCTACTACAGGGACAAGACATCTTGTAAAAACCCTTGAGGTGGTAGACAGACCAAAGGGAAGGACTGTATATTGAGAATGATTTCTATTGCAGACAAATCTCAGGAATTTTGTATGTGAGGGGTGAATGTGGAAATATGCATCCTGTAAGACAAGAGCTGCAAACCATACACACTTGCACAAACATGGGAGGACCTCAGACAAGGTTACCATCCTGAATTTAAAGGATTTAATACATTTGTTGAGGTATCTTAAATCCAGAATAGGTTTCAGGCCCCCATTCCGTTTGGAGACCAAGTAGAATTTGGAATGAAAACCTCCTCCCTGAAATCTGGGAGGAACCTCTTGTATGGCTCCTTTTAAGAGGAGGATTTGTACCTCTTGTGTCAATATTGTCTTGTGAGAGGAGTCCCTAAAAAGGGATGGGGAAGGGGGCTTAGGGTGAGAGAAAGATTGGAATTGGATGGTGTAGTCTCTTTCTATGATCTCAATAACCCATTTATCTGAGGTAATGGGACACCATATTTTTAAATGAAAAGAATGGTGAGATTAGGGAACATGGTTCACAACTTTCTAAGTAAAGGTTAGAGTCCGAGACCTCTGTTTCATCGAGTTGGTGGAGGAGTTAGAGTGTTGTGGAGCGGAAGTGGGGAATTATTTTCTCAGCTGTTGTGTGTATCCCAAGGAGTATCTAGCAGACTTGTAAGAAGGTGTAGTGGTGTGTTTTCATTTTGTTTTATAGGTGACCCCTAAGGCAAAGGCAGTTCTTCTTGTAAACTTTATCTTAGCCAAAACCTCATCAGTATTAGAAGTAAAGAGACCTCCTTCATCGAAATTAAGTTCTTGATTCTATTTCAGTTTTGGTAGGCCAGAGCAGTGGAACATAGCCAAGCGTGTCTTCTAGTGGTGATGACATTTGTGATGCTCCTGCTGCTGAATCAGCGGTATGGGTCATGGTGGTTAGCTGTGACTGAGCCAGGTAGAGGTCCTCTGCTTTGATTATGTCAGCTTGCTGCTTGAATTCTGCTTGGAGGTGCTGAAAGATTGGTGTCCTCTTTTCCCACAAGAACGTTGGTAGTTGATCACCACAGACGCATAGTTCGATGTTCTTAAGATCATGATGGCTGAGACTAGCCAAAATATTATTAAAAAAAAATAATCTTTGCAGCAGTCTCTTTGTAGAAGGCCTGGATGACCATGGAGTTAGGCATGGGTGCTTTATAAATGTCTCATGGTCCTCTGGTGGTACAGGGTAGAATGTGCTGTATTGTGAGTCTATTGGAAGTGTCGATGAAGGGGTCTTTCAGTGAGTTCTTGAATTTTTCATGAGCTTCTTAAAGAGAGAGATTGTGTAACTTTGGTAGGGGTGTAACTTTGGTTGTGCAAAATCCTATAAATAGGATCATCCTCTTGAAAGTGAGAGCAGTTGCCACTTTATGGATTAGATACTGAAATTTCTTATGATCCTCAGATGTGATCCTCAGATGTGATCGGTCCAAAATGTTGTCTGAAGGTGTGGATGGTAAGTAGTCTGATTCTGTGCAGTGTTAGAAGGAGATGATAAGGAAACCTTTTGAGAAGTTTCAAATTTGGGATGGGGTAGGGTTTCTTTGTTGGTAGGGATTCTTGTTCAGGTAGCTCTTGGTCCTCAATGGAATTCCTTCATCATTGTAGATATGGTGAATGTGAAGGGTACCAGAGCTGTAGTATTCACCATGCTTTGTGCCATTGAAGGTGTTGGGTTCAGTGGGGGTTGCACTATCATTGGTGGAAAAGTGGTTGGGACACACAGTGCCAAAGGAAGAAAGAGTGCTGTCAGGATTGGTGATGCTGAAGATATAGAAATATGCGACAGTGCTGGAGACATCATTAGTACTGGGTGTAGAGAAGGACCAGAAGTTAAAGGTAATTGCTCCTATGAAACTTGAGTTACTGAGATTATCAATGTTTGGGATCCAAAGATACACTAGTCGAAGACACAATAGGTTTTGCTGATCCCACAATTGATCTCAGTGCCGCAATTAACTGTGTGAGAGAAGTTTGAGACTCCGTTACGGAGTGAATCACCTGAGTACTCATAATTGGGGCAAACAATGGGGTCAAAATTGGTGGTCTTCCTAAGGAAACAAAGGAAGATGTCCCGCCTGCCTTAGATGCAGAATTGGGAGGATAGAACTGATGATATGGGGGCTGGTATGAAGGCTTCCAGGGAAAAGGCTGGTATCTTGATGATGGCCAGTACATCCAATGGCCCCAGGGTGACTGTTCTAACATCCATGCTGGAGAGTATGGCATTGCATATTGTCTATAAAGCAATGAGAATGGTGGTCACAAGCTTGATGCAGACCACTTATTTTTGCCCATAGGAGGGGGCTGACATGGTCATTTGAGATGAGCAAGAAAGCTCTGAGCTGATTCATCTGTGGTCAAATACAAAAAGTGCTTGCTGGGTGGGGGATGAGGGGGAGAGAATAGGTGATCCTGCTTAAGAACCCTTTGGTGTTCCTGAGGGTGTAGCGGGGATGGAGACAGATTGTGATTGGTTCTCTTTCTGTGGGTGGTGGAGTGATTGAAGGGTGAGCAGGTTTTTTCTTTGTGTTTTTTGGAAAAAGGGGTCTCATCCCCATGTGAGTTATCCCTTTGTTTCTTTTTGGGTCATTTAGACCTCATTTTTTTCTTCTTTTTTCTGGCCTCTTGAGGACTGGGGAAGAGATAATGAACTTCAGCTTCTTTAATTTTTGAGTTGGTGAAGGAGAGAATGACACTGTTACCAGGAAAACTGGTGTGGGGGGAAACAGTGCCGCAGAGATACGTACTGAGGGAGATGGTGTTGGAGATGGGGACAGTATTGGACTGGGTGTCAGTGATGGAGAAGTGGTCCCTGCTGGAGATGTCTGTATTGGGAAGGTCAGTGATGGATAAGGAGGCGGTGCTGGGTCCCGCTTCAATGAAAGTGGTGGCTGGATGCCTTTTTGGTTAGCAAAAACTGAAGGTGCATTTTTCGATCTTTTTATGGCTTTGCCAAATAGGCTTGCGCAGGGGGAGCATCCCATCAGCTTGTGAGCCTCCCTGAGGCAGATGAGGTGCTGATCATGCAGATCTATGTTAGGGATGTAAGATGGACATGCAATATATTTTTTAAAACTTTCCTTTTTACCAGCAACCACCACAGTAGCAGTCTGAGGGGCTGAACTCTGTTCAGAGAGAGATTGGTCTTCTTACTTATTTAAAAAAAAAAAAAAATAGCAAAAGATGATTTCTAATCGCTATCAACAGTTCCTCAACAAAAGGACAAATCAAAGAAGGTTGTCCCTAACTATGGAACGCTGTGGTGGTTGGAAGGAACTGAGATACTTCATGCTCTGCCCCTCCTATTTATAGCCTCACTGTAAGCCCACCAACAGTGTGAGACATGAGGGGAGGGGCCATGCAGCACGAGAGATTAACTGCTTCTAGAAGGTTCCCGAAGCCGATCTATGCAGGTACAGCTCCCATTGGTGAGAGAGCACAGAGCCCCACTCGAAGAAGAACCCTGTTTACTCTCAGTACACTTCACACTGCTCTGTGTCTCTGTGGGCGTTCACCGGCAAAACCACGCGGGTGGCTTTCAGACCGGGGGCACCCCGCACATATCCTGGCTTGCGTATTCCCTTCCGCAGCCAGAATATGTGCAGGGAGGAAGAACGGAAAGTGGCCTCAGTCATCTCCTCAGAGCTGGGTGCTTCTGAGGACTAAAAAATTTAACCAGCCAATCCAATAGGACAGAGCCCTGGCCTCTAGCATGTCTGTGTCTGAGCTTCCCCTCTTTCAGGGTTTAATTCAATAAATGGTCGAAACACAATGTTCATGTTTAATATACAGAACCTTCTTTCTGAGACAACTGTTATCTGCAAACAAACAACTCCTCACCCTTATCAGAGCTCCCAGGCAGTCCAATCCTAAACCTGCATGTGCTGTGTGTAATGCACTATGGATATACACGTTGCATGTAGAGGCTTAGGATTGGGCCCCCAAATCATTCTAGTTTTTCTCTTAAGCCTTCTCACTCTTGAAGTCCTTTTCTTGCTCAGTGCTGTCTCCCCCCGCCCCTTACAGCCTCCTGAACCAAATACTTCCCAGCTCACGTAGGCACCCTTTCTCAATTCCCAGAGGTTGGTCTGCAGCACCTTCTGCTCCCTGTAGGCACTCTGTTAGCCTATGTCCAAGGCTTTTCAAATGATTCTTGCAAACATGTCGAACTGGATTCTTAGTATTCCCCTACAGAAACTGGTGACAGGACAATGTATGAACTTAAATAAAAATGTGTGGCGAGCTCCAATTACAAGGAAATGCAATTTCTTCTTTATATTTCCTTCATAGATTAACGCTTGGAGACTAGCAATGACACATGCAGAGACATGCGACAAACAGTGTTCTCAGCCTGAAAGCTCAACCACCACCACCAGCAAAATGTTACTGCTGGAAAGCAAGCTCCTTACAGACTTAAGCAATAGGCAACAAAGCAAAAGCTTGCATTGTATTCTGCCTCGACTCAGTGGAGTGAGACAGAACACCTGTTAGCATGGATGTCTTTGTGTCTGCACACTCCAAATAGAAAGTCACCACTTCTTCCCCTTTGGGCATCTTGCCTATTTAGAGGCTGTAAGCTCTTTGGGGCTGAGACAGTTTCTCTGTCTGGGTGTTTACAGGACTGGTATCTTAGCAGGGATTACCCATCTTCTGTAATACAAGAGGAATTTTAAAAATGCAGTTTTGTATTTAACTGAGCTTTTCAGAGTTTTGTTGAAGACTGAATTGGAGTCAGTTCCCATTTAAGCAAAGTCACTTCCTCCCCAGCTATCATTCTTAAGTTATACATATACTCATAGCACAAGTGTTACCTGAAGACAATGATTTGGTCTGCTGTCTCCTGCCTTCTCTTATATTGCTGCTGGCAAATACAGCAATAATCTTGTTTGGGGTTAAGTCCTCGGGTGACAGAGGCTCTCAGGTTACACAAGGACCAGTGGAGGTCATGGTTGAGTAGGTTAGTGGTTGTCTCCAGAAGAGTCTGGGCAAAGAAAACAATGGACACAATGAAGTCAGTTTGTCACCACCACACTACAGAACAATCTGTCATAAAAGGATGGTCAAATAGTACAGAACAAAGGTTTGCTTCTCCTAACACGCGCTGTAATTACGATCCACACTGAGAGCATTACTTTACCTCCATACACATATTAACAAGCAGACATGAACAGAAAATTCAATCTCTTAAGAGTTTGAGTGGGATTGATGCATGTCATTTTTATATACTACATTTTTATATGACTGACACCACTGCAGTGAAGTACAAGCAGCATGCTTAGGCCACACTTAAATTGATTTCCCAAGCTGCTTTACATTATCTTTTGGGGTTTGTGCTCTTGTACTATAGATGAAGGAAAATACTAGATAGAAAACCCTCACTGTTCAACATTACAATTAATTAAATAGTAGTTTATTTGTTTAGCCTTAGGTCGTAACAAAAATAAAATATAAATACGACAAAAGAGAAAAAGAAGCAAGGATAAAATACAATAAGTAGCAACATAAAATTCATAAGGGTCACAAAATTAAAATTCAATAATAGTTGTTGTAGGCCTGCAGAAACTCTGTTACCTAGGCTTCACACTTGTACCCTGCAGAAATGCCTCATCCATAGAACATAATAGTTCAAGAGCAAAAGAAGACTTAGTCCAAACAAGCCTATACCTGCAAATCTGCAGGGACAGTGGAGAGTCTTACCGTTCCTAAGGCTTGTAACGACACACTTGACCCATATCAACACTTACACTGTTAAAATGGTTGTTTGCATAAACAACCTCATTGTTGTATACAACAGTCCACTGAAAGAACTAAGAAATACCTTACCCTTCTCGGGGGTTGTAGCGGCACACTTGACCCCTGTACAATACTTATATAATACCTTACCCTTCTTGGGGTTTATGGCGGTACACTTGGCCCCTGCATGGCGCTAAACAGCAAGCAGAACAGTCCTATGGTGGGGTTTAGAGACAGTAAACCTATGCGTACAATTCCCAGGAAGGTACTAATAGGATAGCTTGCCCATCCTGGGAATTTTGGCATCACTCTTGGTTCAACATTACAACTGGGGGGCAGAGGGGCAGACAGCTGCCCCCACTTCCTGTCTAAATCTCCTCTTGATAAGGGGCAGAGGCAGTCCTGCTAATAGACCAACTTTAATGTTCAGCATAAACATCAAAGAAAAAAGTTCATGTATAACTTTCAACTCTTTAGGTAATGCACCACGGATTGCCCCCTCAGCCAGTACTCATGCCTGGAAGATTACGCTGTAGTTGCAGGGTCTGTCAGGGCTCTCCTCAAGTAGTAGTGGTTTCACTCTGCCTGGAGCAGTCATCAGCTTCTCTTCCTGGTGGTCAATCACTTAAAGCTCTTGCATATATAGGCCAGCCCTATTCAGCTCCCCATGGCTTCATAGTGAGACCATTGGGCCATTCAGTCAGTCTCTGCTTGAGCTCCTGGAGGTTTACCCTGATGGTTATCTGCACTAAAAAACCACCCGAAGTCCAGGGATCCTGCCATCATGTCTTATGTTAGCAGGTAACTGGGCTGCGGCAGGCCCCTTAGGGTGGAACTCGTTCCCTCTGGATGTCTGTCTTGGTTCCTCCATCCTTACCTTTAAAAAGCACCTGAAGACTTAATTATTCTCCAGGTGCTTTTATTATCCACTGCTGGTTTCCTCTTTTTTAACTGTTTTTACATAGATTTAGGTTTTAAATGGATTTTATATATTGTATCTTTTTATCTTGTAAAGTGCTCTGAGCACCACTGGGTGGTGGGACGCTCTAAAAATAAAATAATTCTAATTCTAATTTCTTCTTCGTCATCACCGAACCCTACAAGCCTTTCACCTAGCATTTTAATCTCTCTCACAGAACTGCAAAAAGGAAGCCAATACAACATTCTTCTCTAACTTAGCTTCAAAGAACCCATCACTGGCATGGCAGTATTATCACTGGATAGAATTGTGAGCAAGTCAGCACCCTGGGTCCTCGCACCCCCATTTCCTGTCTGTCTGTCTTTCATGTTCTACAACAGCCCTCAATCTTCTAGGGTTCGGGGTCTCCATGATCTCACAGACACTCAAATTCCCTTTAGTCACTTCTGTGTTTATTTACCACCAGTGCCTGTTCCCGTTACCCAATAGTATCTTATTAATTCCAACACCAGGGCTCTGAGGCCCTTCAGAACTTTGGGTTTCTGCCCCCTTATTCCAAAGTCTATAGTCCCTGATCTGGGCTCTCAGCCCTGCTAGTACTTTGCAACATTCATTGTGCTTTCTCAGTTGTACTGAGACTCCCAGCCACTACTCACAAACTCCAACTTGGGGCTTTGCTTGTTAGGCTGCCACTTGCCACCTTCTCTAACACTCACTCGGCTGCTTCTCTGCCTGGTGCCCCAACTCTGCCTTTATCCAGTGTTTGCACTCAAGTAACACCAAGGACCTCAATTCACCAGTCTCCTGCTAGTGCCTCCTTCACCACCGAGAGCTCAGGGATGAGCTGCAGTCCCTTGTAGCAGCTTCCTGCTGCCTCTCATTCAGCATCCTCTGGCTCTCCCAACTCTCTTCTTCTCCTCTTCCACCAACACAAATGTGGAGCACTGAGAGAGCTGATACTGACTCCTGTCTTCCAGCTGGCAGTTTAAACTCCCCACAATTTCTGCTTCTTTACTGCAGCACAGAACTACTTAAAGGTCCAGTCACTGAAGCAACTGTGTAACTGTGGGCACTAGCCCCACTCTGTTACAGGAATGACATACCTATCTGACATACGAGTTATCCACCATGATGTTTTGTCATCACACAGAGCACTTGGAAAATGGTGCAAGAACTTGATCTGGTCCCCTTCTCACCAGGTTTACACAAGTACACACACATGTACACAGTTATTACTCGCATATGGAATAGACAGTTAAAGCTTGGCTAAAGAAGCACATATGGCCATCGAAGGTAACACACCAAGGTCACGTTCTGATGAACAGATACTTTGAAATAGTTACACCTTCCAGTTCGTTCACACATACATAGTCCTAAACCTAAGTTATTCAGGAGTAGGAAGAGAAGTATGTATTTGTAAAAAATGAGTACATACTTCCCTTCACTTCCTACTTCCAGCTAAATGTAGTGTGAACTCTTAATTTTGAGTTAAAGAGAAGAGTAGTATTGTTTGTCATGACAAACTGCAACCATTCCAACCGCTGTGACAGCACATGTCCCCGTGGTATACGGAGGACCTGAGGTGACTGAAGCAGGAGGGTAGGCAGTTAGAGCACAGGTGGTGCCTGACTTGCACTGAAGCCGACCAATTGCAGCACAGATCGTTTTTGAAGCACCATGTCATGGCTTTGATGGCAGTGAAGATTTTCTTCTCCACTATCATAGTATCTACAAAGTCTCATCCGTCGGAGCAGTTCTGGGTGGTGACGGGCCTGATTAATCCAGCCTGTCTTCGCCAGGAATTAGAATCATCTGCTGCCTGCTCTGACATTTTTACTGATAATTTGCAGACAAAAATTGCTCATTCACCCCAACTTGAGTGCTGCCATTTCTACTGCAGTCAGAATTTGGGATTATGGAAGCTCAATCTTGTCCTGTTTGTTTAGATCAGTTTCATTGGTATCACACACCAATGTGAAGGATGTGCTTGGAGTGATGTGGGCAACCAGTTGTGAATTGAATTCTTGCTCATCTTGGCTGGTTAAAGGCAGCCAAGACACATTGGGGCCATTGTTGGCTGAGATTGTGAACGCCTCTCCTCAGGAGAGTCAAGTGCCAGACACCATTAAACATGTGGTTGTCCACCTCTCCTTAAGAAACCAACCTTGGGCACTGACTCCCAGCCAGCAATCACCGAGTCTCTAACCTTCCCTTTTTAGGAAAGATTACCGAACAGGTGGTTGCCCAACAGCTCTAGCCTCATCTCGACGCTGTTAGATTCCTGGACACTTTTCAGTCTGGTTTTCATCCTGGGTATGGCATGGAGAGCGGGCTTGTGGCCTTGGTCGATGATCTGTGCCTGGAGATTGACAAGGAAAATTGTACCCTGTTGATCTTGTTAGATCTTTCAGCGGCCGCTGACACAACTGTGGGACCTGGCAGGAGTGTGCAGGACTGCCCTTGAATGGTGCCATTCATTCCTGTTGGGGAGGTCTCAGCGGGTGGTGATGGATAGGGCTATGATTTTGTCACAGGGGTCACGTTTTAGTGAATTTTGGTCCCCTCTGTGCCTTTTTCAAATTCCCTGGGATGCCCATGATTTACTTGATTTTTCTTGTTGATGAGGAGAAGAGCCGGCTAGAAATTGCTGAGAGGCGCACACCCAGCGGCACAGAGAAGATCCGCAGTGTCTCCAGTGAGCCCCAAACCCCTTCCGTTGGTCAGAAGCTGGCAAGAATAGCTGCGGTGTATCCCTGCTGCCCCAAACCCCTACCTTTCCACACCACTGCCCAGGTAACCCTGCGGTGCCAGCCAGAGCTGAGGGAGTGCCCTGCCCCTACATTTCCACGCCACTACCTGGGACAGGAGGGCAGCCGCCCAGCCAAACCCCTGGCAGGCGTGGCATGCAGGGCTGCTGAGGAGAGGCTCCTGCCTTGGGTCAGTGCGCACTCCCTTGCTGCTCCTCCCTCCCACGGATCACCCGACTCCCACCTGCTCTTGCAGGGACAGGATGCCCCCCTGCCCTGAGGGCTAGGGGGCAGCGAGTCTTGAGTCCCTGCTCTCTGTCAGGCAGGCAGGCAGGCAGCAGCCGTTTAATTAATTAATTTATTTAATAACTTCTATCCCGAGCCTCATGGTAACTTGGGGGCGGCTCACAAAAAAATTAAAAACAATATATTAAAAATACATAAAAGGGTTACTAGAACAATAAAAACAACAGTAAAAAGAGGTAAAACCACTGGCAAACCCCCCCTTATTTACCCCCTCCCCCAAAGGCCCGGACAAACAGTCAGGTCTTACAGGCCTGACGAAAGGCCAACAGGCTGGGAGTCAGGCGAGCTTCCTCTGGGAGGGAGTTCCACAGCCAAGGTGCAGCCACTGAGAACGCCCTCTCCATAGTGGCCCCTTGGTTCACCTGGGGGACCTCCAGGAAGGTGGTAGGCTGCAGAGGTCGCCCCACGAGTGAGGCGGTTTCTCAGATAGGAGGGGTCCAGACTGTGTAGGGCTTTAAAGGTCAAATCCAGCACCTTGAATTGGGCCCAGAACGCTACAGGCAGCCAGTGCAGAGCCCGGAGCACTGATATAATGTGCTCCTTACGGCCCGTCCCCATCAGGAGATGGGCCACCGCATCCTGCACCAGCTGCAGCCTCCGAGTCATCACCAACGGCAGCCCCACATAGAGTGCGTTGTAGTAATCCAGCCTTGAGGTGATGACTGCATGGATGAGGGTGGTCAGGTCAGAGCTTGAAACATATGTCTGGATCCTCTGCACAAGATGTAATTGGTGGAAGGCTCCCTTTGCCACCTCCTTCACCTGACACTCCAGGCAGAGGTCAGGGTACAACAGAACCCCCAAACTCTGCACCTGCGGGGCCAGTGGGGGGCAGATCCCCTCCACAAACGGAGCCATCACCTCTGCTGCCCTACCCACCATCAATACCTCCGTCTTATCAGGATTCAGCTTCAGTCTGCTCCACCTCATCCAGTCAATCACTGCTAGCAAGCACTGGGAAAGCACCGAGACTGCAGGACCTGGGTTTGTCGAAAAAGAGAGGTAAAGCTGGGTGTCATCAGTGTACTGGTGCAACGCACACCAAACCATCTCACGACCTCATGCAGAGGTCGCATATAGATATTAAATAAAAGCGGAGACAGAATTGAACCTTGCGGTACGTTACAAACGAGATCCCAGGGGCCAGATGTTTCTTCCCCCAGCACCACCCGCTGACTTCTTCCTGAGAGGAACGAACGGTGCCATCCTAAGAATGTCCTGTCCACACCCCCAGGGTCCTCAACCATCTCAAAAGCAACCCATGGTCCACCATATCACATGTTGCTGAAAGATCTAATAGGACCAAGAGTAATGAATGTCCTAAATCTATCTCCCGGCAGAGGTCATCTACCAAGGCCACCAACGCAGTCTTGGTGCCATATTCTTGATGAAAACCTGATTGAAAAGACTCCAGAAAACTGATGCTATCCAGATGATCCTGGAGCTGCTGGGCCACCACCTGTTTAATAACCTTCCCTAAAAGGGGAAGGTTAGAGACAGGTCAGTAGCTGGCGAGGGAATCAACGTCCAGTGACGGCTTTTTGAGCAGGGGCCGTTCCTTCCCCTGCCGGACAGAGGTCACTTCAATGGGCCAGCTTCATTTTCCCCTCAACCCCACCTGCCCCCTGGCTCTGCTGCAAACTCGACTTCCCTGGGGAGAGACCTGGCTGCGGATGGACACCTGGAGTGGAGAGGATTGAACGGCAGCCTGGGGGTCAGAGACCAGCCCAATGCGCCATGCTTTGAGCCTGGGGGTGCGGGGAACTGGTATTGAACACTTAAGCTCATCTGGGAATGGGACCTTGACTTTGCTGTCCTTGTGCACAAAGTTTTTGTTTGATAGCTATTTGAAATGGAATCTATGGCATGAAAATAGCAGAGTAGCAATGACTTTGCTGAGTGCCTGCGAGGCTTTGCTAACCAGTTTGGAAGGCAGCGTTTCCCAGGTGGAACTACTCAATCTTCTGGCTAGACCAGGATGTTTTAATTGTTAGCTGGCTGCAGTGGTTATAAATTAGGGAAAGAGAAAAGGGGGGGGGTCCCCATTCCTCCTGTCCGGGGCTTACAATCTAATAATATATGTTATGAAACACTGAATAAAAGCAAAATGGAAACTACTATTTACTAGTGGTGGGACCCCGGGCCCATTACCGGCTACCGGATTTACCGGTTACCGGTTCCACGAAAACCGGATTCCCGGATTAAATCCGGTATACCGGTACCAGATTTATTCCATTGGTTTCAATGGGGCGCTGTGTCCCCATTGAAACCAATGGAATAAATTCCTCCCCCTCCCCCTCCCAGGCTGCGCGGGTGGAAGGGGGGACACCCCCCACCCACCCTGCCCAGCCTGGCTTTTTGTTTTAAAAAAGAAAAGACTAAGAGTAAGACGGCGAG
>QEPC01010688.1:1987227-2029969 GCA_003113815.1 Sphenodon punctatus
TCAGAGACACTCTAGGCCTTCCGGGGAAACCCGGAAGTTCCCTGGAAGGCCTAGAGCATCTCTGACGCCGGCAGCCACAGTCGGCGCTGAGGCCTCCGGACCGCCCGCCGCCGCTGCACCCGGAGCTCTGCAAAGGTAAAGCACTCAACTTTAGTAGGGGTGATCCCTGGGGGGTTGGGGGGGTGTTAAACACCCCCCCCCAGGGATCGGGTCTATACTTACCGGCGGCTGCGGGGACGCTGGTGCTGGGGGGTGGGCTCTTTTTTTTTAAACAAAAATCCAGGCTGGGCAGGTGGGTGGGGGGGGTGTCCCCCCTTCCACCCGCGCAGCCTGGACTCGGGGAGTTTTTGTTTTTTTTAAACTTTTTTGGTGGGGCTTTGCTTACATTGCAGCCATTCATTTAAATGGCTGCAATGTAAAAAAATCCGGTACCCGGAATCCGGACCGGATTTACCGGATTCACTGGTATTCCCACCCCTAATAAATAATAATAATAATAATAATAATAATAATAATATGTGAATGGCAAGACAATGTGTAAAAACACCGGAAGAAACAGGGAAAAGAACTCTAAGCAGTTTCAGTGAAGAAAAGAAACATCAGTGTGTAGTTTTTGCATGCTTTCAATAAAGGCTACACTGAACCTAGCATTGGGCATAACAAGGTGTTTAGAGTAATGTAGTTAGCTAGCAATGAAGGGCTTATTTCATTATCAGATCTAGAAGCCACTTTAGTGGATTTAGCATGATCAGCAGCCTTTCCCTGCACAGAGATTCCCTAAACCACAACAGTTTAGTTTTCTGGCTTTGAGTACAGCCAGCAGAAAAATGACAGCCATGATGCATCTTCCTGCAGTTCTAACTCTTAGGATCTAGAGATGCTCATGGAACAGATGGTTTCTTTGGTCTCCAGCAATCTAGACGTGAATGCGCCACAGTGACCTATACAGATGTCTGGAAATATCTGAATGCTTGTGTACAAAGGACTTCCCTGAAGTCCGTGATGAAGCAGTACTTGGCACAGCCACAAAAAGAGACAGCCTAACTGTGAGGGAAAATGTCTTCATTAGGGCTGAAACAGGAATTCATTTCTTTCTTGTGAAAATCTTGTCAGAATCGAGAACGGTTACCAAGATCTCAGGATGATCTCAATAAAATTCAATATCTCAGCAGAGAATTTCTCTTGATATACCATCTCCTGTTACTCATATAACATCCTTCCCAATTATACACATGTACAAAATGGCCACCACAGCTGTGGTGCACGTAAATTACTAGGACAAATGTGGTACATGGTAAATGTTAACAGTAAATGGTATATCAAGAAAAATTCTCGACTGAGAAAGTGTTGAGAACCAAGATTTTCTCAATTATCAATTCTTGCAAAAAATGAGTCAAGAACTGGGTTTCTCAGTGAGAATCATGAGAAAATTGAGATTGAGTTTCAGCCCTAATCTTCATACAGCCAAATGCGAGGTTGCTCATGTAGCAACAAAGAAGGCAAGCCTTACCTGCAGAATGGAGTTCCGTATCCTGGAGAACAATGACTCTGAGGGCGTTAACAAATGAGACGATACCCCTATGGTGTCCAGGTTCAGTCTGTGCAGCCCCATCTCACATGTTTAGTGTGTAAGACCTAATAAATGGGCAGGGAAGGTCCAGTGGCTGCCCTACTTCTGGCAGTACACAAATGTCCAGAAAAGTCACAATCTTGTTTCCATCCCACTCTTTCGTTCGGGGCTCCCACTTCTCCATTCTGCTGAACATGGAACTGCAGCAGAGTTGTGCGGTGTCTGCACTCCATCGTGCATACATAGGACCCCCTCGTATGCATGTACCACCTTATGAGTGCATAGGCTGCCCCTGAGGATGGGTATGACCATCCGCTTTGTACAACAGGCCTCACCCAGCAAAGGCCAGGGTATCCATCACCCCAAAATTCTCTGGGCCCTGTTCTCTGGGACCACAGCACTCAGACAAATGCCGAAGCCATTTGACCTCTCCGGGCAAACCGCCCACGTGCAATAACCTTCTATGGCATTGTGACTGCTCGTTGGAAGCAAAATAATGTTACTTTCAAAAGATAAATTATATGAGTTACTTTTATCCAATGGGTAGCTCTTCTCCGACATACATTCAGAGCACAGGGACCTTTTTGCAGATCCCCCCAGCTGTCCACTTCTTAACATCCATCACCTTCACTCCAGTTAAAAAATTCCATGCTTCCGTGGTGCTAACATCTGTAACATTTTTAGATGGGTTGGCATGTTTACTGATGCGCTTGTCATGGAAATGTCTATGCAGTTTAATAGCCACCTGGATTGGCAGTGTCAGTGCAGCAACGCACACACACACGCACACACAGCATAAGCTTTGCAAAAAGTTTTTTCAACCAATAGCCAGTCTGTAACCAATAGCAGCCAAAACCAGCTCATGCTCACCGTGCAGCCACTCCTGTGAGGACACATGACCTAATCATGTGTTAGCCTCCAGTCCTCTGGTACAGTGGAAGATTTAAGTAATAAGTTACAAATTATCAATAGTAGGTCTGCAACTTCATATTCGAGTTCCTTCAGAACTCTGGAATGAATACCACCATGGAGTAATGTGTGCTGTTCTGGTCACCCCATCTCAAAAAAAGACATAGTAGAACTAGAAAAGGTAGAGAGAAGGGCAACAAAGGGTATGGAACGGCTCCCATATGAGGAGAGGCTTGATAGGTTAGGGATCTTCAGCTTGGAGAAGAGACGACAGAGGAGATATGATAGGAGTTTATAAAATCATACAAAAACAAAAAAAGGGGAATCAAGCAGTATCCTACACACAGCCAATAGATACAACCAAGATAAAGAACTGAGAATACTGATTAACCAAAGGATAAGAATTGTAAAGTTAGCTAATCAAAACCTTTAAAGAATAGTAAAACCATCAAATGCCCAGTCCAAACGAAATAAACACACAAACTTCTTGAGATTTATTCTGTATGAATTTTTCACGAGGTATATAGTTCATAAATCGCCTTATAACTTCTTGAGAGTTATTCTGTGTGAATTCTTCACAAGGAAATGTAGTTCATGAAACGCCAACATGTTTCGACCACAAGGTCTTCTTCAGGGCTTATTTACATCCACAACTTGATACCAATGCTGGGAGTCCTTCCAATGACAAAATAAAAATCAACATACCAACCATTTCAAAAATAACTTATTACCAAATTCTATTACTTTAATGGTAGCCACAAGACATGGCCTCCAAATATATAAATATAAATCAATAAGTAAATATCTGGTCTTCTGGGACCCCGTCGCTTGACACACCTCTCTAATGACTCCTCTATACACTAAATGAGTACCAAACAACAACAAAACTTTTATAATCTATTCCTTCCTACTAAGTGGACCAACCAACTTAGTACCTCCTCTAGTAAATGCTAACCCCACTGTGTTAATCTATTAAATACTGTATCATCTCCTCTTACCAGGTAATTCTCAAATTTATCCAATCTCAATCTTCAGACCAGGAGTAAAACAATTGTTTCTACTAAAAAATAAAATTACGAAGTGATCAAATCTACTACTCTTGTAAACTTACCACATATGAACACCCCCTCTTGGTCTTCCAAACATCAAAACTCACATTAGAGTGTTCTCACTTTTACAACCAAAAATGCTGAATACCAAGCAAACCAAACCTACCTAACAACAAACTTCCTTAAATGATGTCCTTGGGATAGCCAAATTAAACACTCCTCACAGCTGACTCAACAGTCTAATAACATACACCTGATTATTCTGAATTCATATAGAATAAATCTCAAGAAGTTTGTTTGTTTGTTTATTTCATTTGGACTGGGCATTTGATGGTTTTACTATTCTTTAAAGGTTTTAATTAGCTAACTTTACAATTCTTATCCTTTGGTTAATCAGTATTCTCAGTTCTTTATCTTGGTTTATAAAATCATGACTGGTGTGGAACATGTAAACAGGGAGCAGTTATTTATCATCTCTAAGAGTACTAGAACAAGGGGATATGCCATGAAATTAACTGGTACCTGATTTAAAACAAATAAGAGAAAGTATATTTTCACTCAGAGCATAATTAACTTGTGAAACTTAATGACAAAGGAAGTGGTAATGGCCAGTAGAGTAGCTAGTTTTTAAAAGGGATTGGATAACTTCTTGGAGAATAGGTCCATTAATGGCTATTAGCCAACCAGGTTTTGGGAATGTAACCTCTTACTGTTTTGGGCTGGAACAACAGGAAATGGATTGCCCATTGTGACCTGTTGGGTACTTCTCCCAAGAGAAAGAGTGGCCACTGTCAAAGACAGAGTACTGGGCTTGATGGATCAATGGTCTGACCCAGCATGGCACTATTTATGTTCTTATAGGGGCCAGCAGTTGCTTACGTCGTCAATTCTAGCCAGGCAACTGGCCAGTTCTTTAAGCTGCTAAAAACATAAGTGCCATATTGGGTCAGACCAATGGTCCATCTAGTACTAGAGATGTGCACCAGGGGCCCATGTCGCTTTTGTTTTTCGTTTTCGTTATTTAAATCTGTTGTTTTTGTTTTCATAAATATCAAATTGTCGTTTTCGTTTTTGCTTTCGTTTTCATTTTTCATTGGTTTAAATAGAAAACACATTTTCAGCTGTAACCTTTTTGTTTTTCACTATATTAACCTGGAGTGAATATACTTCCAATGGAAGGCATTATGTGTACCAAATTCCAAAAAGATTGGATAAAGGAATCCAATTTTATAAGCAGTTGAATTATTTTATTTTGCAAAAATCTTCATATACATTCTTAGCTGTAATGTCTTTCCTCACATTTAATGTAGATGAAACGTGGCAAGTTTATACCCCTTCCCATATTTACTATCTCTGCCAACTTTCAGAAGGATTGGATAAAGGGTTCCTGGTGGTATAAGCAATTAACTTATAAATGTATGTCTGACTGTAACATGATTGTAGTCCAAAGAGTGTACATGAAATTTTGCTAGGCTGTATATCATACTTTCATGATCATCTCTGCCAAATATCAGAAAGATGTGATAAAGGGTCCCAATTTTATATGCCTGCATAGCATATGCAGAGGAGCCTATGCCAGGGATTCCCTTGCATGTCACTGTGGTATAAGATCGGTGTGTGATGCCAATTGGCAAGTAGAAATGTCCTCATTCTGTGCTGTGATCATCCCAACATCTCTCTCCCACTCATTACTGGGAAGTCAGCAGCATCTGTTTAGGAAAGAGTCAATAAAGATTCTCTTATGTCCTCTGTCACAGTGCTGCAGGATGTGATTGTGATAACAACTGGCCAGCTGGATGTGTAAACTATGTCTCCTGATTACTCGGATGCTATCCTCAAAGTCCCAGTTATGTCCCTTCTATGCCCGCCTGAGGGCCATCCACTATGCCCGCTTCGAAGCCACTACCAATTGGTCTTGTAAAGCTAGAAGCATGCAGTAATTGGCCAGTGAATGTGTCTATCAGTCTTTTGAGTTGCTCCACATCCTTCCTCCCCCTGCCACGACAGGTGCCTGCCTCTGACTGGCACTGCATGTGCTGCAATTTATCTGAATGGTCTTCAAGGGGACAACTTCAATTGCTTATACAATTGGGGCCCTTTATCAAATTGTCCTGGCAGAGCTGACAGGGAAGGTATGTGCTACATTCCTGCCAAATATCTTGTAAACAGGATGGAATAAAAAAATGTTACAGCTGGAACTGTATTTTCAAGCTAATGTCTTATACTATCATGACCCTTTATCTAATCCTTCTGACAATTGGCAGGTGTGTTAAGCTTGTGGAGGGACATAATATTCATAGGTTTCATGCAAATTGGATGGAAGATAAAGAAGTTGTAGCCATGAATGTGTATGGAGCTTTTCTTAAAAACACAACCTTCAATTGCTTCTACGATCGGTTTCCTTTATTTAATCTTTAAAAAAATTGGTACACATAGTGCCCTCCATTGGGGGTACAATTTCCCTAAGTTCCATCAGACGTTATAGCCGGAAATACGTTTCTCCCCTTTATTTAAAAAACAAAATGTCATCTTAATTTCTAATTTCATTATATATCATTTTTGTTATTGTAATAATGATAATGAAAATGACAATTTTCATTATCGTTATTGTAATAATGAAAATGACATGCACACCCCTACCATCTAGCCCACCATCCTATCTCTGACAGTGGCCAATCACGGTGGCTTGGGAGAAGCATCCAACAGGTCACAATGGGGGATCCATTCCCTGTTGTTTTCCCCCAGCTCCTGTCATGTTTCCTGATCTTGTCTGGCTAATAGCTGCTAATGGACCTATCTTCCAGAAACTTGTCCAAACCTCTTCAATTCAGCTATAATACTGGCCCTTGCCACAACTTCTGGCAGTAGATTCTACAACCCAGTTATACGCTGAGTGAATTTTAAACTTGCCACCTAAGAGCTTCATCGAATGTCCCCTAGTTCTAGTACTAGCTGAGAGGGTAAAGAACTGCTCCTTGTTTATTAGTTCCACACCACTCATGATTTTATAGACCTCTATCATATCTCCTCTCAGTAGTCTCTTCTCCAAACTGAAGAGCCCCAACCTACCAAGCCTATCCTCATACGGGAGCCCTTCCATGCCCTTGATCATTTTTGTTGCCCTTCTCTGTACCTTTTCTAGTTCAGTTATGTCTTTTTTGAGATGGGGCGACCAGAACTGCATACAACAGTTGATGTGCAGTCGCACATTGATTTGTATAGAGGCATTATGACAATCTCAGTTTTATTCTCTATCCCCTTCCAAATAATTCCTAACATTCCGTTTGCTTTTTTGACTGTAGCTGCGCACTGTGCTGTGGATTTCATTGTATTGTCCACAACCACCCCCAGATCCTTTTCCTGAGTGGTAACTCCTAGCTTAGTACCCAGCATTGTGTACGCATAGTTGGATTATTGTTCCCTATGTGCATCACTCTGCATTTGTCCACATTAAATATCATTTGCTATTCAGATGCTCAGGCACCCAAACATTTGGTGCATAGTCTGCAGAATTCACAGATGCCAGAACTACAGTCAGAGATGCATGCTGAGAACTTCCTTGTGCTTGTTATGTTCCAGGTCTTCATTAAACTGCTGAACAGAACCTGCGAGCAATCCAACAGACCCAAGCCTTCTGCTGTCACTGACACAATATGAACGCAAATCACAAACAGGCTCTCGCTGAACCTGTGGCCAGCATAGTGAGGCTCACCCCACCATGAAGGCAGCTCCTGCTTCAATGCCGTGCGCTTGCCTACCTCCATCAACAATGGACCACACTGGGAAGGGTCAAAACCGTGGAAGGGCAGCTGACGCAGCCAGAGAAGTAACTGTGAGGAGGAGCGGAAACTGTCAGGAACCTCCATGGTGGACACCATACTCATGGAAGTTTGCACAACGATTGTGAAAGTGCTACTGGGGAAGGCTTTCAGCAGGAGGGGTTCCTGAACTGTATAGGGTCAATCAAAGGGAACCATGTTGTCATCATCTGCCCACCCCATGGGCAAGGATGAATATCAGAATCAGAAGGGTTTTTTCTCTGTGGTTCTCCAGGCTGTAGTGGACCACCTTGCCCAGTTTGTGGATGTGCTGGTTGGGTGGCCGGGGAAGAACCATGATGCTCACATCTTCAATCAGTTCCCCTTCTTCGGCTGCATGTACACTGGAGACTGTGGACCCTCCACTGAAACATGCATTGAGAGGGTGCTCATGAGGCCTTTTGTTCTCGGGGACCCCGTCTACTCCCTGAAGCCCTGGCTCATGAAGGCATACAGTGTTGCCTGAACCCTCCGGTACTTTAACCAGAAACTTCATGCCACTCACACTCTGTTGTGGAGAGGGCTTTTGGGCTTTTAAAGCAGTACTGGAGATCAACAGCTGCTAGAATTGTGTTCCAGCTAGAGACCACTGCACTGCTAAATACCGCCACAAGTATTATCCATAACCTGTGAGACCAGCGGGGCTGCATTGGAGAATCCTCCACCAGTTAGCTTCAGCGAGCCAGTGCCCCGGTTTCAGGACCAGCTGAACCAATCCAAGCAACACATAGCCAGAGAGATCTGGTACAACTTGTACCAGCACATCAACTGCTAGCCAACACACCCATGATCAGTGACAGTTTAATGAGCATTGGTGAACTATTTCAAATTATCTTGGCCCCGGACCTACTGACTTTTCGGCGGGTTTGTAAAACCTGGCTGTTTCGCCAGGTGGTGGAGGGGACGGATGAAGGAGGGAGGAATGGGTTGGGGGGGGCGTTATGTTTATATTTTTATGGCTTCACCATATTGTTTTATATTGCTATTTTATATGTTTTATATTTTTGTTTTAAATTGTAAGCTGTCCTGAGCTGCTCTGCTGAAGGGGCGGGCTATAAAATTGTAAAATAAATAAATAAATATAAAATATTTTTGTGTTCTCAATAAAGCCTTTAAAAATATTTCTTGTGTGTCACTGTCTTTTCCTCTGGCCCTATTGGCATTCATAGATTAGCCAGCTGCAGGCTTGCACCTCTACGTTTCCTACTGGCATTTGCAGGCTAGCCAGCTGCAAGCCTGAACCTCTTCCTTTTTCTATTGTCATTCGCAGGCTAGCTGGGTCTTGGAATGGCAATAGGAAGTACAGAAGCATGGGCATGCAGCCAGCTATTGTGGGTCCCCCACCCTCAAGTGCAAGAGCATGGCCAGAGGACTCCCCACCTCACATTTTTAGTACACCCGCCAACACACCTTAACTTCCCTTCCAATCCCCAGCAGCTTATCGCTATCCCATACTGCCATTCTTCAAGGTCCCCCCTCCCCCAAACTTCTTCCCTTTCCAAGAAGCAGCATGAAAGCCATGGGTTATGAAAAAATTAAAGAATTCTATTTAACAAATAAATAAAAATAAACATTAAAGAACTTTATTTACAAAAAATTTAAACCATTTCTTCCTGTGCCTGCTCCTTTTGGGGCAGCTAGGTATTCTCGCTTGGGTGGTGGTGGTGATGGTGGTGGTGGGACATTTTCCTGATCCTCCTTCTGTGGATCTGGCTGTGGAGGCGTGTTCACAGGAGCCATGGGGGAATGATTTGCGGGGGGCCAGGGGGAGAAGCATGCCTGGCCCAGGAACTGTTCTCTTAACGTGAGCGCAATGCTGAGAGGGCTCAGGTGCTATCCCTGTGGGGTGGATTGCTGGGACAACCAGGGAGGATGGTTGAGTTCCACGTAGAGGGGCATGAACTGCCAATGGGGGTTAGGAAATGGTGCCTGTCCCTAACCAGCAATGCTTGCAGTCACAGCAGCAACATGCTTGAGCAGGGAGAACTGGAGGTGAATGGACTGGGACAGGCTGCTTTATGTCTGTGCCCACATCTCACTCATCTCTTTGCTCACTTTATCAGTAACACTGTCTGAGTGGTCAAACTTCTGCCAGAGGCGAGCCCAGTGCCAACTCCTCCAGCTTAAGTTCAGGTGGGCCTCAGCAGCAAAGGCCTTGCATTCTGCAGTGTTCTGCTGCACCCGCTGCCTATGCTCCCTGGCCATGCTATTAATGATGTTGTGGATGTCATCTGCCCATTGTGTGGTCTACCTAAGCAGCTCTCTTGCAAAATCCTCCTTGCGCTGCTGGTTGTGGACCTGCAGGTCCTGGTTCTACTGGGTGCTTGTGGCTGGGGGTTCTGTCCGTGCCTGTTGCACTGTCAGACCTGTAGCAAGGCAACAAGGAAAGTCATTAGTTCAGACCGCCTTACCCACCTTACTGCCTTGGTGTTTCAGCCCCCAACCTCCTAATTTAGAGGGCAGCCCCCAGTCTGTCCAAAGAGAAACAGTAAGGAGTACGCTGCTGCTAGGGTGGTTGCTGCAGCAGAATTCCAGTGCCATGCAGTTCTCCTCCTGTGATCACTGTAAAGCAGTGTAGAACATACAGCAATCAAGTACTACCATTTGCACCATCTCCCCTCCTTGCTTGTCATTTTGGCTTCCACCCAACCTGCTTGCCTGCCATGGTGCCTTTCCACCCCCCACAAGCTCACCATGGTGCCTTGCCACCTACTACCCACACCTACCATTCTCACCTGGTGAGGTCGCTTCCCAGCAGTTTTCCTACTGCTTCTCTATGCTCTCCTGGCCACCTGTCAACACGGTAAACAAAGAACCCCATATAATTATATAACAACGAACAGAAGCCTTTATCATGCATCTATATAAACGCAAACACCCCCACCCAATGTATTAACTTACCATTCTCCACCGCTGCCTCTAACAAAGCTGGCATCTGGTTCATCCATGCCCTTGGTTCCTTGAACATTCTCAAGCTCGAGGGGATACACCCTGAGAGTCATGGTGCCCATTTCTGCGTCAACCCACGCAGGCTCCAGTGCAAGGACGGTCATGGCAGGATTTCTGCTGGTGTCCACAGTTTCTGTGGGGGGAGCGAGAGCGGGCAGTGGGGGAGCCAATGATGGCTCCAACCACGCAGAAGAACCAGTCAAGGAGCTCGTAATAGGGTGATGTTTGCTTCCTATAGTTGGAAATGAAGCTGTCCCGAATCGTCTTGTACTGTGACGAGATTTCTCGAAACACTGCCTCATTCCTGTAGCCCTTCACCAGGGCATATTGGACCTTCTGCTCACCCCATAGAGCAATGAACGACTTGGTCTCTTCTTTGGTCCAGGGAATTGAAGTTTTGAAAAATTTACTGTGTAGCCATAGCTATTACAATATAACTAACTATAAGTACAATATAAAAATATATATTACAATTCAAAGCACAATACAGTCATCACCGACTATATCCACATACAAATCACATCTTACCTAGGACTTGACTGGCCACCTTAGCATCCCATGACAGCTCAATCAATCCAACTACAGAACCACAGTATGGGAAACTTTTATTCGTCTACGTGAAGCAGCCATAGCAAAGCCAGCCACTGCATGGGTCAGTGCAGAGCCAATACGGCTAAGAAACTCACATAAACGAGAATTAGCACAATCAACAGAAATAGAAAAAAATGAAGTGCCCAAAATTTTTCACCTTAGATCTACCAAAGCGGGGCACCAAAAAAGAATGTGGGGAAGAGATTCAGGCGCACAAAGTTTGCAGAGTACAGTACCGGTTCTCCCTGGGGATCCCTGCGTACCGTCCTTCCAAAAAGGCTGGCGAATAAGTGTTACATCTAAGTTGAGTGAATTCCAGTCTTGCTATTGCATTAAGCCAAACAAATAAATAATTAGCTTTGGCATGAGATGAATCCGGGGGGAAGTAAGCAGGAGCGGTTCTCTGTACACTTAAGAGGGAGTTGTCAATCTGAAGCTCCTGATCGGCCAATCTTTGGACGACATGGGACTCAGCACCCTCAGGGCCTGCCCTCAATAAGAAGCCATGGGAGAACCCTAAGTTATGAACTTCCTGTTCTACCGTAGATTCCCAAAAATCCAAGAGGCCATGGGTAGACACTAAGCTGAGAAGGGAACTATCCTGCAAAGGGAAAAGAGAAACCCTAATCCAGTGTTTTAGCAATGAACGCAAAGCTACCTGTCTAATCGTGCGGCTAGAGGTTTCGAGCCTTAAGATTACCTGAGGGGTACCCTTAGGAACTCCAAAAATAGAACCAAGAAAACAGTTCTGAACTACCTCCAATTTGGGTCCAGGGAATGCAGAGTTGGCAGGCACATCTGTAGGCAGCAAGTGTTTGCAATTGAACAGTTGGGGGAGTGGTGCTGGTTGTTACCTGGCTGTCGGTATTAGCCACGGCCCTAGCAATGGTAATCCTCCACAAGTCATTCCTGAGAATGTAACGGCTTGGAAAGAGCAAGCATCGGGCACATATTGCCAGCCAGGACAAGCTGAAAGAATGCATGTTTGAAAATGGCACGGTGGGGTTTTAAGGTGGATGTTATGCGTGTGCCACCGAGAGTAAGAGCGGAGAAAGGGGCCGAAAGTGGTTGTTCTTTGGAACACTCTAGGCTCTTTGCCTGTGACTCTATGGTGCTAGCTGACCTGTAGATGTGTGAGGCTGCACGCAACCTAATTGATGGTATGCAGACACGTAGGCTCACGTTAGCCTGCATTCTCCCACATGGTGGGCTCCACATGCTCCAGAACTGCACCTTGACTTGGGGCCGCGTGTCTGGTGGCCGCATGGCTGGAGGGGCTGAACACCTAACAACAGGCAGGTGGATGCACATCTGGTGTGGGCTACCGTCTCATTTGTTAACACCTTCAGAGGCATAGGGGTTGTAGTAACTGGAAAACAGCACATCAGCTCCTAGTAAGATGCTGTAGCAAAACTGGTCAATGCAATGCCAGGGTTATTAAAGTATGAAGTAAAAAAGAAATTTACCTCTGTACATGCCATAGACAAGACCACCTATGGAATTCTGTGTGTTTTTCTAGTTCCAACCATTTATAAAAGAGGTTTAAAAATGAGTGTGGGTGGTGGTGGATAAAGGGTTCCCTGGCACAAATGCAGCTAGGCCATATTTTGCAAACACACCGTTAATATATAAAAAACAAACAAACCAGGACTGATTGAAAAAATGGAAGAGGATGCAAAGAAGAGAGAAAAAACAATCTGAGGGCTAGAAAAACAAGTCTGACCACAAGGGAGTTGAAGTGCTCAATCTGTTCAGTTTATCAAGACAAGCTGAGGCAACATGATTACATCGTATAAGCAGGGCCCCGTGGTTTTTGTATTTTCCCCATTGGCAACAATGGCGGAAATGCAGAATCCACAGGGTCCTGCATATAAGTACCTTCATAGGGAGAAATTATAGGGTACTAAATGGCTCTTTAATCTAGCAGAGGGAGGCAGAACATGACCCAATAGCTGGCAAATAAATCTGGACAAATTCAAAATTAAGTAATAAAAATATATTTTTTAAAATGCACCTTATTTATAACAAGAACAAACTGCCCAGCGACCAAGTGTGTTGCAGCCTTCAAATGTAAGGCATCTTTATTTGGTCAGGCATTTGGAGGGTGGGGGGTAAAATTTATTAATGTGTTTTAATTGTACTTTTATATTTTTACACAGCTTATATTTTATTCAGGTTTTATTTTTGAGTATTTTATATTGCTACTCCTGAGCCTTCTGAGAAGGGCAGGCTAGAAGTCACAACAAACAAAGGCATATCCTCTGAAAAGCTATGCTTTAACAAAAAAACAAAAAAAAAAGCTAGTGAGCCTGATATAGTACTAACTGAACGGCTGCACCACTACACTAGATAATGTTGGTAATCCCTTTTGACTTAAATAGATGAGTTGATAGAAGTGTATAGGGTTGAAAGGAGCGTTCTCCAAAACAGGTATTCCTGAAGATGCGCTACATGATCCACTGCAGATCAAGTAACAGGCACTACTCACTTGGTATCTGTTTTGGATTTAAAATGGAGAGAGAGTGTGCGTACGCAAGAGAGGGGGTAGATGTATTCATAAGTAAATTCCCACTAATTCTATAAGTCATCTTAGAGAAAGGGACTTGGGCTAGGGCCCCAGGCACAACTGTCTCAAAGAGTTGCTGAACCACATCAGAAGGGTACTTTTAAGGCTCTAACTGTAAGCTCTTTATATGACCAATATTTGTTTATTCAAATTTATACACCACCTTTCCCATAGAGGCTCAAAGCAGCTTAAAATTAATAGAAGAATGACAATAACATTCAAACAATAAAAACTCCCACCCCCCTACAACCCTAACCCAACCAACCAAATATGCAGGGCCAAGCTCTGTGACCAAAGTAGAAGGGGGAAGGAAGGAAGAGACAAAGACCAGTAGTTCCTCAGGTAGCTCTGCTGGTAGAGTACTGAAAAGTAAATGGGAAGGTTGGGGGTTCAAGGCTACTGTGGGAAAGAAGCCATGAAAATTAGGGAATCCCTACACAGATTAAAAAAACACCTCAGTATTAATGTTTTGCAAAATAAATGTAAATATGCAAAAAAAAAACAACACCTTTGGGTGAGTAATATGCCAACCCAGTCTTCATGAGTGAAGTAAAAAAAAGACAGCTAACTGTTGCTCAGGTAACTCCAGCAGTAGAGTTGAGCAAAGGGTATTGGAAAGTCATAGGTTCAAGGTTGCAGCAAGTAAAGGAACATTATGGTTTCCTAAATAATCTTCAGTTTACAATATGTTCCAAATTTTAAACCATGACTAGTCCCCTGTGCCCTGTTCTACCACCAGAGCTATAAGAGAAAGAGTTTGCTGCAGTGTTTTGTTCAGTCAACAGGCAAAGGACAATGCATACTGCCAAACAAGCTAGATAGCTGTTTGTAAAGCTGTTACAGGTTAGGGCTGAAACTCAATTCTCGGTTTCTCATGTTCCTTAATGAGAATCACAATTCTAGTCTTGTTCTTGCAAAAAAGAATCAGCTGGATACTCGCTGAGAAAAATGAGCATCTCTAAAAGCAGAATACTCAGTGGTGATGGGGCGGGGGAAGGAGGAAGCCACGCTATTCCCTGCCCAGCTTTCTTACCTCGTCTGGGGCTGGCAGCTGTCTCGGTGGGGAAAGCTTTCTGATGGCAAATCTCAGAAATGGGAGGGGGAAGAGCAGGAGGGAGGGACAGATTCGGCTGATATCTTAGTATCCTACTGGCTGGCAGGAGTCAGCAGCCGACAGAATGCTGAAAAGCTGCGCTAAGGGCGCTTTTAAACAAGCGCTCGCAAAAGTCGTCTCACTACCTTGAAAGACGGCAGCTCGCTGATGCGGATATGAGGGGAAAGTATTCCAGGGCCAGTGTGACGCGCGAAAGACGCAGCTGCAAACTGCGTGAAGCATTTAAACAAACCGGAAGAAAGGCGGCTGTTTAAAGGATCAACTGGGAATTTTGTCTCGCTTAAAAGCGCCCTAAGCCCACTCCCTCCATCCTTCTCTCCCCCTCCCATCTGAAAGTCCTTTCCAGATGAGAGGGGGGAGAGCAGGATGGAGGGGGCAGATCTTCAGCATTCTATTGGCTAGCAGGAGTCTGAGCACCCAACAGAATGCTGAAAAGCTGTGCTGAGCTCACTTCTTCCCTTCATCTCGCCCCTCCCATCTGGAAAGAGGGAGAAGTACTGTAGTTGCTTTGCAAATGTTTACCTTGTTTGGGGCTAGAAATAGATGGAAGGGGGGAGCTGGATCTGAATCAGGGTTGAGATGTCAGAGTTTGACCCTGATTATCAAGTTTCACAAGAATAAAATCTATACTTGTTCCAGCCCTATTACAGGTGCAGTTGCAGTGTGGCTAAATAGCTAAACTTTGTGGTCACTGTGGTAGGTATCATGGGTTCTAGTTTGCATTGTTTCCTTCCTGTTACCTTTTTAACAAAATAAAGTCTCAGCTCTCGTTGATCTTAATTGATGCAGGATTATAACCTGAGATGTGCAACAAGGAGCTGCTCCTTCATTATTAAAAACAAAGAGCCACTAAGAGGGGCTTTTTTCTTCTGCATGGGGAATTCTCAGCTGTTTCTGTGCCGACAGAAGGTATTTCTTTTATAGCTTCTTTGCCTACAGCAGCCTTGAAACCTTCCCATTTACTTTCTAGCACTCTACCAGCAGAGTGACCCAAGCAACTGATGATTTCCTCCCTTCCCGGCCCCTAATCTACTTTGGTCATGGAGCAGAACACTGCGTATTGGTCATATAAAGAGCTTCCAGTTAGAGACTCAAAAGGGTGCCTTTGGTATGCTCAGCAGCTCTGTGTTGGGGCATCTATGGCTCTAGGTTCTATTCCATCCTTTGTCTCTCAGCTGACATAAAATAGGTCGGGTATTTGCAGGACTACCCAAAAATTAGGGAATTACTCATGAAAAATAAATTCACTACTCGTTTCAGCTTTAGAAAGTGAGGCAATCTGTGCCACTAACTGAAGATGTAGAGTAGCTTAAGGGAGGAAGTGGAAATGGCAATGCTACTACAGACAGAGTAAGGAAGAGGAGGTCAGCAGGAAAGAGCAGGCGTGAAACATAAATGGGACAGCAAAATTCTCAAAATGGCTTAAGGTTACCTAAGATGTTTTCCAAATAGAAACACTGGCAAGCTGCCAGTTTTCATGTCTGAATCCATCATGATCTGAAGCTTCTATTAGACCCTTTGTCAGGAACCAGGTTTAACATTTGACTATACAAAAGCAATAGGTCGCACACCAAAGCTATGCTTTCACAAAGAGAAAGGTGTCTTTTGGGGTCAGACTATTTTAATACAAGAACATTTTATTTTAGCATGCATAATTTAGAAGTAACAGCATGGAAAGTACATCACACTGAGACACTATATAAATTATGGAGAGCAATTGGGAGCTCAGGGCTTCCAGCACAGCATGTACATGATCCATGATTTACAACAGGCTATTTTTATGTGTGTCGGAGAGCCACTTATTTCTGAAACAGTCTCTTCACTACATGGCCAAGGAAAGCCAAACATCACTCAGAAGATGAATAGGAAAAAAAACACAGCTACTTTATCAACTGGTGTCACAAAACTTTATATAAAAGAGATCACTTCAGTTGTCTCTCCCATGACTAGGTGGTAAAGCATTGGAAGCCAGATCAGTCTAAAAGCAAGCCCTGTCCGCCCAGTGCAGACCAATTACTCAATGGCTCCCTTGAACTTGATGGCATAGTTTTAACTCCAGCTCCTAATAGCCCCTCCAGCATGTCACCAAGTTCAAACTTGCCATCTCTTCCTCCAGCACCTAACTGGTTTTGTTGCATCTTCTTCTAATCACTGGTCATCCCACCACCAGAGGTGCAGTCAGTGGGCATTCAGCTTTCTTAGCTACTTCCACCCGCACTCTCCTATTTCCTCCTTTTTTTCTATTGTTCCAGGAGGATAATGTCTTCCCACGAGATGGGCCTTTCCCAAACTGGAGAGAAAAGGTTGCTAGAAATCTCTGCCCCCTTCACTTTCAAAGCCAGAATTATACTTCATTCTCACTGGGAATTGCACCATGCCTCATTCATGCCTGAACTCCAGAGAATACAGTAAGATAAAGTAGTAAGAAAAAACCTTTTCCTTTCTCACAAAGGGCATGAGAACCATTTTCAAGTGCCATGCTGTTAAGTTGTAAGCAGTAGAAACAAGAGTGGACAAGGAGAAGCTGAACTTGTAAAAACAAAAATGTCACTTTCACTGCAGGTCAGTCTGCAGAATACTGCATTAAGAGAAGGCTAAACAGCAGCTAGGAAGAATCCGTCACTGCTTTCAAGTTGTTGGGAACCAATGAAAATATGCACAGATTCAGTTGATGGGAATTAAAAAAAATAAATTGGCACAGGCCAGATAGCCGTCTTATCTCCTCTAGCAGCAATGATATCCGGGACAGTTTGGTTCTGGCTTTCACAAACACTAAGCACCATGGATTCCCATGGATTGCATTTGGAGTTTTGCACACACAAACCTTTGAAGAGCAGACCCTGGATCCTTACTACTTATCCCTTGATTCAGAATTACAATTCACTTTCAGCTTCCATTTCAGAGTGAACTGTTTCTAGCCTTTACAGATGCACAGAAAGTCCAAGGGAATGTGAGTCAAGGGGAACCAGCTGTGTCATCAGAGTCTGCAAACAGCCCATAATGTGTTGAGGTGGTTACACAGGTGACATCCCTAAAGGTCTGCAGGAAATTGCTTCCTTTACTGCTGATCTGGAAAAAGCACACAAAACCATCCCCGGCTGCAGGGTTTAGGAAGACAGTATAAAGGGGGAAATGACCCCTGTTGTAACGGGACTCCTTAAAAACATCATGGAAATCTGAAACAACTTCATGGCCTAGCTAAGTCTGAGAGCACACAGCAGCAGCAATCTTTAGCTTTATAAGAACACTTTTGCTATACTCTTTTCAAACCATACCAAAAAGTTCAGTCTCAGTGAAAGTACAGTTACACATGACTGTGGGCAAGAGAAATGTCATGTGACAATGGACACGAGCACAATGATCCTTGACGACCCAGAATACTTTAATTTTGTCAGTGGCCATATATGCAGGGCTAGAATGTGTTGCTCGGGCCTAGCACACAGTTCTCTACTGAAGGGATGCAGAAACACGTATCTGTGTTCTTGAGCACAACTTACCCTTCTGTGCAGTGGTTGGGGGGTGAAATGTTAGGTGCCCAACATTTATTTGGGCATCTCAGAGCAATAGGGTCAAGCAACTGTGACTCTGCCTGTTCTTTACTTGGGCTACACAATGAAGAAGGATTTTCCTTTCCTCCCCTCAACCTGCACAGCCACATAGAAGCTAGATGGAGACTAGCCCATACTGCCCATGGCATCTCCAACAGAGTCCTGGCTAGACCCAGCACATGCTGAAGACACCAAAAACCCCTTGGGGACTACATGCCAGTGCATGATCTATTACAGTCAACCAGAAACAGTACTACAAATTCATACAATCCTTGGGTCAAGGGGAGGGTCAGCAAGACTGTGGCTACAAAGACATGCAAAATTGGGAGAGCTTAAAGGAAGCTGAGCCTTCCTCACTGCCATTAGACTTCAGGGGACCAACTTGTAGATTCCTACTTCCTTGCTCAGTGTGCAAGCAGGTCTCCCCGCTCCCCACTGGCTGAGTGGAGTGCTAACAGGGTGATTAGCATAGCCCAGTGACCTAGAAACACAGGGTTGACTCATCAACACATGAGACACTGCACTCCCCCTGGTCAGGGACAGGAGAACCTATTACAGGCAGAACCCACACATTTAGTAGGAGAACCTGACCACACGGAATGGGAAAAATTCAAGGAAATACTGCAGGGAGACTTCAGATGCTATACAGGGATTCTGTCCCATCCCCCGCAAGTCACTGATTCAGAATGCTTACTGGTACAGGACACTAACACTGCATGCTTTGAGGTGGCACTCTTCTCTTCTCCCATCTGTTTGCAAAGCTCACCAACATGAGGTTAATTTCTGGCCTCTAGAATTCCCCATACAACCAAGAGAGTTGGCCTTGGGCACTGAGTAGAACCTCTTAGCGTACTTATGTAGGGCCTTGTACCTGGCTGGGGAAACCCACTTGTCCTGAATGGCATCCAGGTAAAATTGGGCCAAGGGTAGCAAAGAGAGTGAGTGGTACCTGGCCTGGGGAAAGGCCTTTTGTTTTCTTTAGGGAGCTCTGTCACTTGGGGCAGAAGGGCAACTCTAGCTGAAGCTAGCTTACGGGATGAACTTCTTACTATTGGGAGCTGGGAGTGAACAACGAGGAATGGATTGCCCATTGTGACGGCTGGTTCTTCTCCCATGCGATCAAGATTGGCCACTGTCGGAGGACAGGATTCTGGGCTTGATGGACCATTGATCTGACTCAGTATGGCACTACTTATGTTCTTAAGCTCCGCTGCCACCTTCCCTAAATATTTGCTGAACTGCTCTGGTTCTAAGAGCCTAACCCAGGATGGTTCACCTGGGTGAGGCTTGTCAGTGATCTCCCCTTCCTCCTTATCCAAGCCCTGAGGAAGGGACCAATGGCAGGTGGCAACCTCTGAGGAGGACAACAATGAGGTGGGGAAGGTGACCACCTCTTTCTCTGTTTTTTCGGCCTTCTTCCTTCCCTGGGATTTTTTGGGTGTTTTCCTAGAACTCAGAGTGGACCTTGCCTCTTTTGCCCTTTCCCCTACAGTCTGGGAGTAAGGCAGATGAGGAGGAGGAACAGGAAGAGTGGGAGGAGCAAGATGAGCATCGGGAGGGCTCCCTGCTCCGAGCATGCTTCCCCTTAGCCTGAGATGCGCTCCCTATCCCTTGTCAGGGTATGACTGGGCCCGTCAGAGTCTGTTCCCTCCGAGGCATCCCCCTGAACGCTAGCAGCAGTTGAGCTAGCTGCTAGGGACCCTCTGTCCCCTGTGAAGGCTGCCCTTTTTGGTGGCTAATGCTGTGGAGAACCTCATGACTTGCCACTCCTGGGGCTCGAATGCAGTCAGATTTCCTGTGGGGCTCAACTCCTTCCCAGTTTCAGAATGCCCACCTAGGTTAGGGGTTGCTTGGCATCCCATCTACTGGGCCTGCCACCGGTGTGCTCCATACTGGTCGTGGGGGATGGATGAGTGGCAATGGCGCTTCAAAAGCATGAGAAGAGCTGCCTGCAGCCAAAACCTCTCAGCGAGGCCACTGTAGCCACTGCAGGAGTGGGAAACAGAGGGTCAGCTCCCTGAGGGAAGGTTCCCCTCCCTATAGGGGGCTAATGGGTGAAGTGGCTAAGCCTGAGGGGTGGGGAAGGGGGACGGAACCCCCGTTGGACCCCCTAGTCAATGGCCCCTAACTCCCAGGGGGAGAAGGGGTGGAGGAGCAGACTCTGAAAAGCAAAGGAAAATAAGAATAGCAAAGGAAAATCCTAAGGCTTAGGTGGGTTCTGAGAGCCCAGGACTCTGCCTTTGATCTCAGTACAAGGTAGGACTAGACTGGGGAGCCAGGAAGAAGGGTTGTCGTCTCCTACTGGCAGGGGCTGTCAATCTTGGATCCTGGCTACAGCAAGCAAAGAGGGACAAAATCTGTCTGTCTAGACTGTCCATTCTGCACTGAGAGAAATAAACCCTCTATCTAGACCTCTCTACATCGGACCCTTTATTATTCCAGACGTGTCTTATTCCTCCCATCCCCTGAACTCTCTCAAACCCTGTTTTACTGTTATAGTAAAACCCTGCTTATCTGGACACTTTGTTGTCTGGACAGAACTACACCTCCCATGATGTCAAGATAAGGGTACTTCCACTGTACTTTCTACGATGACTGGCACGTCCAAGAGAAACTGAGGCAATGCTGTGTATATATGCACAGTGAGGTATAGCAAGAAGAGCTTACAATTCAAACAGAACAAAACAAGACAAAGGAAGTATCCCCAGTTTACAGAAAGAAACTGAGACACCGTGACTTAATCAGCTGTCCTAGCGTCACACTGGGGACCTGTGGCTAAGCTAATAATTGATTCAGCTTAGCCACAGGACTATTCTTTAATAGTCCAGTGTGTCTCTAGTGCCATTCCTCCCCATCTCCCACTTCTCTATCCTGTAGCAGTAGCCTGGCAAATTAATCTGAAAGGTTCCTTATCAATAACTGGAACAGTTGTGACAATGCTTCTGCAAAGCTGCACTTTAAGTGCTGTGCAGCCTTCCCAAAAACTAGGGAGACTTTACAGCTGGAAACAATGAGGGGGGAGGGTGTGTGTACAGGAAAGCATTCTTTATAGAAAGAGGGCAGGAGCAATATATCTGAGACCTCTATTTAAATGGAAAGTAACCTTGCTTCCCTACTAGGAAATGCTTCTGTAGCTGCCCACTGTAGGCGAGTAACAAGCAGGGGTGAGGGAGAAGATAGCTAATTGGAGAGAAATGAAAGCACTGCTCTCCCACAGATATCTAATCAAACTTCAGAATCAGGAGATTAATACTTCTTGGAAGGGTGAAATGTCAGGTGGCAACGTTGCTAAAATACTAGTTATTGAGAAATTGCTGCCCTCTCCAACCTTCTCTTACTGGCATCCTCAGCTATAATTAACTGTGCCATTCACACTTATTCTAGCCCAAAAGGCTCTCAATTTAATAATTATTATTATTATTATAATCATTTATATAGCACCAGCGATGTACCTGGCGCTTTAGAGAGAACAAGATAGACACAGTCTAACTTTTTCCTTTCTCTAATAAAATAATCTTGGAGAGTTAAATGTGCTTAGTTTTGTCCAAACAATGACACTTTTCACTTTCAATTCATGCTGCCTGGCACAGCTGGCCAAAAATAATTAAAGATTTAAAACAGAAAGGCTCTGACAATGAATCTATGGGGAAGAAAGTAATTTTTGTTCAAATTTGTAGAGTTTTTGTTGGTTATGAACAAATAAAAATTTTGGAATCTGAAAACCATTTCTTTAAAAATATAACCTTGGAAATTTTCCATTATGAGAAAAAAAAAACTGTGATACCCTCCTACTATCCATCCCTACTCCCACACCTTTGGTGCTTGGCCTTATCTGGCGGGTCAGAGCCCACTTGGGGTGAATGCAGCTTCAATGGGAGTGAGGTAGGGGAAGGTGAACCCAACAGTTTCAAAAGCCAGCACATTTCTTCAGGCACAGATTCAGTACCTTGTCTTACCTTAAACCTTAAAATAGATAATAATCTAAGATCAACAGGTAAACGATTTTGTTTGGTTTACATTTTGTTACCTCCATTTTTGTAATTATTTAGCTGTTATTTCTACATGCATCTGAGACTTCCTGACCATCGTGTCAACCCCATAGCTAGGGGTTCACTGCATGGCCATGATTAAACTGTTTCTTGCAGTTTCAGCCAATTTCTGTGGCGACTAGTAGTAGAAGTAGTAGTAGAAATTTATTCTGTCTTTTAGCAAAGAGCCATCATCGACTTACAAGATAACAAACAAACAATAAAATATTTACAGAAATAAAATACAACCAAATAAACATCAAGACAAAACTAAAACAGTATTTATATCCTCTCTATATACTGAGCTGCACATCTAGCATATACAGTCCAGATTTTGGTTATTTAAAAGAGCGATGACTAGTTGATGTCACGATGAAACTGTACAAGTACAGTCCATTGAATACTCTTAAAGTTCGTCCTTTTTTGTTGCCAAAGGAGCCTTTAAGGGGAAGCTTCCTGGTCTGGCACTCTGCTTTGAGACAGCAGCAGCGGGTGGTTTTTCCTCCATCCCACTCCCTGTTGAAAGGGAGAAGCAGCCTTGTCCTGGAGCTGGCAGCCCTCTCTCACGTGCTGATGAGAGGCTCCACTACAATGAAAAAACATCCTGCCCCCCCAGTATTTGTACTGTTTGAGTATTTTTGGAGAGGACAGGGACAGCTTCTCTGTGGGGAGGGAGGAGGCTACTGGTGTTTTTGTGCTGGCATATGGAGGGGATGGATGGGTTATTTAGTTACTTATCAACTGTTTGTGCTGATAAAATTACTGAAATGTAAGTTCTGGTTTTTGGGCCTATGGTTGCTCTGGGACAGTATATGAGGGAAGGAATGTGCTTGCTTCTGAATGACTGCACTCTGGGAAGCATATTTGCATAGTTATGCAAATGAAGGAAATTGTGCACATTTTTCTGCTCAGGGTGAATTTGCAAAATGTGGCCTTGCGGGTGGCAGAATTTAGAATTTTCTTTGCATAATAAATAGTAAATACACGTCTCTTCTCACAGATTTTCACTGTACTACCACAATTTTATCTGTTGACTCAAACAAAAGGCACAGAACTGAATGCCATGAGCCAAATTCATCTCTGGTGTAAAGACAATGAAGTCATTGATGTTCTAATTAGCCATGTACGTGGCTATGCACTCAATACGGTATTGCTGAATCACTATATTCTTTCCCTTCCCCAATACTGACCTGGAGAATCCGCTGCAAGATCAATGGAAGGGCGATAAACACTGCCATGTTGTTCACCACTTGCATTGTCAAACTCTTCAGAACTGGAAAAATAAGTATGTCAGAATAATCTCCAGTGTTCAGACATGGAAAGCTACAAAACATTCTTAAGACTTAGTGTTTAAAAAGGTTTTTTATATTCATCTGTTCTCAAGATGGTATTTAACAGTTTACAATCCCCCTAGTGTCAGTGCAGGTCAACCTGTTATCAGTGGATTCCTCGTATAATCCACCCTGAATTGGGCCGTGTTAGGAGGCTTTGAGAAATCATAATTCAATTTCTTTAAAAAAAAATTTAGTAACTTTATTGAACTCCATAGAATCTTACAACCTCAACCACAGAATCAATGTACAAACGAGAAAACAGCATCCAGTAATTACATCTAACCACCACCATCCCTTCCCCTATTACCCTTCTTAAGTATTTTCAATAAACAGTATTTTATCTGCTGTGTCTGGCATTTGCCTGTGTCGTAAAATATCGAAATAGGAGCTCCATGTACTATAAAACTCCTGTAGTTAATCCGATAAGTGTGCAATATTTCTCTCTGTAGAGATGACATACCAGATTCTATTTAACCATTCACCTTCTGAAGGAATATTAGGGCTTTTCCATTTCTTGCTAGCACATTGACCCCTGTCAGGATTAATTGTATGCACGTTTGTCTGTGTACATCAAGATGCCCAGGAGTAATCCAAGTGATTTCCAAGCCTGAATGGGAGGATCAAGTTTGTAACATCATGTATTCGGGCCCATATCATACTCCAGAATTCCATGACCTCGTTGCAAGTCAACCACATATGAAAGAAGGAGCCCCGTTCTCCAAAGGTTTCCCAGCACCTGTCAGTTGGATTATGAGATGCATGTGCTAACATATCCATTGTCATATACCACCGTAAAAAGTTATTTTCACCTGAGTTTCTACAATGCTCAACGATTTGGAACATTTTGCCATATGCTTCCAGATCAGAGTCCATTCCTTTTTTTCTATATTCCATTTCAGATCAGATTCCCACTTACTTGATGTGCCCATATACATTAATAGTTCCAGTGGATTAGCCTGTCTAGAGAAATACTTTTACTTTTTCGGATCAGCAAAAAAAAATGTTCAACTGGTTATATGGTAAAAAAATCAATAAGGTGCCCGAGAAGTTTCTCTAGGTTTTCTTTAGGTTTGAAAGCATCACCCTTAAATAACTGTTGATCAGTGGATACCCCCTTTCTATTGATAGCTGTAGCAACTGGGTGGCAATATTTAAAGACTTTAATGTGTATCCTTTTATTGGGATACACATTAAAATATTTTAAAAAAATTTCAAGCATTTTTGCCAGACCTGACAGGCAACTCCCATAAGGCCATGAGATCTTCCAAAAAGACAGTTAGATCTGCATATAGCAAGATTTTATACTAAGTTTGTTTTATCCTAATTCCTTTTATTTCCCTATTTTGCAGGATGGCAATTGCTAAAAGCTCAAGCCCTAAGTCAAAATGTAAAGGTAATATTGTGGGCATCCCTGTCGGAAGCCTCGCTTCAATTTTAGGAGAGCCGTTTATTCTCCATTTAGGATTAATTGGGATTTCAGAGACTTGTAAATTACTTTTACCCATGCCATAAAGCTCTTAGTGAAGCACAGTGCATTTAATGTTTCAAATAAACATTTATGCTCAATCATATCAAAGACCTTCTCTGCATCAAGTGAGCACACAATCAAATTTTTTTCTCTTTATTTATACAATGAATTAAGTTTACAGTCTTCCTAATGTTGTAGGCTCCTAGTCTATTAGGAATGAATCCCAATTGGTCAGGATGAATCAGGATGTGAAAACAGGCACACAAGCCTATCTGCTAAAATTTTAGAAAAAAAGTTAAAATCAGAATTTAACAGTGAGATCAGCCTATAGCTTCCAGAATTATCTGCAGGCTGCTTGCCCCTCCTTCAGGCATAGCGTCACATGAACCTCATAAAAGGAATCTGGCAAAACCCCTTTAACTAGGATGTCATTATATATGTCACATAAAAGAGAAGTGACCAGTTCTGAAAAACTTTGATAAAATTCCCCCGGATATCCATCTGGGGGTTACCGGATTTCACAGAATTTCCCAAAGGTTTCAGAGAGCTCTCTCATTATTTCTTAGGGAGCCACTTCCATTCTTGATATGCAGGATTTCTGACTGCTTTCTTTCCTGCCCCCCTCCCCCATAGCCAGGCTAGAGCTCTATCTGCTTCCCCCCCCCCCCATTTCATAGTTAAAACTCTTAAATGTCCGAATTTGCTCTACAGTTTTTCTGATTTCCACAGAGTTAACGTTTCCTTTTATCTTATTGATCTCATTTCTTATTGAGACCTGCTGTTTTAACTTACGTTGAGCTTCCAATTTTAATAAGGTTGCATATTAATTTGTTAGATGTACCCTTCTACATTTCTTGCTATACATATCTAATCTAACAACAAGGGAGGAGGGGGATTAAGGTATCTGCCGCAAATAGCCTATATCACAAAACAAGACAAAAGAATACACAGGATACCATACAATTGCAAAAAGTATGATGTATACCAAACAGATCAAATATCACATGGTATAATTCAAATTAATTATCAAACCATAAATCTAAAGTTGGTGTATGTGAAAAAATCAAAGATACAGTCCATTTTCAACAATGTCCAACATATTTTATCAGTGATCTTCAGAGACAATTAAAAGATAAGCAAATCTGGAATCAGATCCGTGATCCCATATGGCCTTAATATTTGGTAATTTTCCATAGGATTGATTAGATGCTATAAGGTATGATTCTTATACTGCCTTTAGTTTATCTGCATGCATTTGTGAATAGACTGCCTCATTCACTCATGTAATTTAGTGTCTCCAGGAGGTTCATTCTTTAATTATTTAGATTGATTAATGACTCAAACATTAATCTAGAGACACTGTGTTTTATACAGTTTTGTAGCTAAGGTCTGTCTTTTCTATCCAGTTGCTGGAACTGCTCCCATTTGGAAGTTTTTCTTAGCAGATATGCTATATTTTAGCATATAGATCCTTTGAACCCCTTTTCTTCTGTTTTTTACTTGCAGGTAGTTTCATTGATTTTTTGTGTGTCTTTTTCTGTATTATTATAGTTTATTATTATTATAAACATTTATATAGCACCAGCGATGTACCTGGAGCTTTAAAAAAAAAAAAGAGATAGACACAGTCCCTGTCTGAGAGCTTACATTATCCTTAATTTTAAATACATGTATATACACATTGCCTAAACTTATTTTTTTTCCCCCAGTTTCATTCAAGTTATTGGCTTTAAAGTCCTTTAGAGTAGACTGACCTACTCTTCTGGTAGGAGATATATTTTTTTTCATATTTTCTTTTTTTATTATAGGACACTATGCTTCCTGTATATACTCTTATATTGACACTGATATTTTAGTATAGCCTTTCACTGTTTTTGCATGAGTGTATTGAGACAACTTGCTTGCAAGTTTTCTGCAATGTAAAATATAATTTTCAAAATGTGTTTTATTTTTGATATGGTTTGTATACACTGTATGAATTAACTGCTAGACCTTTAAAAGTAGTTCTGGAATATTCTGAAAATCTTTTTCCTCTTTTCCTAAATAATTAGTTTTTACATGTTTTCACATTTCATCTCTGTATGAGTGTATAGATACACATTTTGAAAAGGAAGTTTTTTTGGACCTTTTTGTCATGTATTCCTGTATTTTGACTTTCTTTGCCAAAACTTTGCTTCAAAATGCTAACTAGGAGAAGTCTGTTAAAGGAGATATCACAGAGAGAGTGTTTTTGCTGTGTTGGTCCCAAAAATAGGTCGTAGAGACAAAGTAGTGTAGAGATATCTTTTATTGGACCAACTTAGGAGATGTCTGCACATACAGCATGTCTCTGGTTGAAGCTGGTTTTGTTAACTGTGTGTCAGCACTCAGCTTTGCATAGGAAGTAAACAGCAAATAGTTGACTTTCAAGATGCTGCCGAGTGAAGAGTAAATAAGGCAAGTTTCTGTCTTTGTTAGTAGGTTAGCTATTATTTACTTTAGCCTGTACTAGGGTTTTTTGTTTGTTTCTATTCAGTTCCTGCCTGAGATATTTATAATCTCTGTTAGTTTTTCATTAACTTGACTAGCTATTCAGCACGTAATGGCTTAATTCAAGAAGTGCGTAGCCATACGGAAAAGTTAGCATAGAAATGGCCCCTCACGAAAGAGAAGGTTAGAAGTTTTTTGAATTTTGGAATCTTCTCATCACCTGGCAGAACGGGGCTGGATCTAGGTAACTAGGAGATCACTGAGCCAGAGAGATTAAAGCATATTCTTTTCCTTTAAGGTTTTGACTTGGACTAAAACTTAGACAATGAATGTTTAATTAATGTCTTTTGTACCATACTGTTCAATTGGTAACTGAACTTGTTTTTCCTTTTGTACCATCTGTTATTCCTTTTGTATTTAAGTAAACCTATATGCTTTTTATATATTCTTTTGTCTCGAGTTCGTCCTTTAAAACATATTGTCATTACTTATACATACTAAGGAGGGTCCTACCAACATAGTTGGTGTAATCTCAGTGTAACCCACACATTGAAAACAGTTACCCTATATTCAGGTCAGATTATGTCTGGTCCACTAAGTACTTTTCCATTTGGGGAAACTGAGGCAATCTGCGACAACATTTCAGATTTGTCTTCCTTTATCTATTCCTGAATAATATTTTTTAAGAGGATCATGGATCTGATTCCAGATTTTTAAAACCTCTAATTGTCCCTGAAGATCACTGATCGAAACATGTTGGACATTGTTGAAAATGGACTGTATTGATTATCTTTGATTTTTTCCACATACACCAACTTTGGATTTATGGTTTGAAAATTAAGTCAAATTATACCATGTGATATTTGATCTGTTTGGCATACATTATACTTTTTGTAATTGTATGGTATCCTGTGTATTCTTTTGTCTTGTTTTGCTATACAACTATCAAGTACCCTCTATTGACTGCCTTAGCTGTTTCCCCACAGTAAAGCTGCCACAGTTCCTGGTTGTTTATTAACAACAACAAATTCCTGAATGTGTGTGGAAATCTGTTCCCTAATTATAATATCTTGCAAGGGACACCTCAGCATACTCCAGTTTCTACGACCTTTCGCTTCAGCCTGTAATACTTTAACTTCCAAGATTAGTGCATGATGATCCGAGAGAGCTTCAGGTTTAATATAGCACTGTGTGCATGTATTTAAGGTTCCCTCATCAACAAAGGCATGGTCAATTCTGGAGTACAAATTGCATCTTGGAGAGAAAAAAATGAAATCCCATGCTTTGGGGTTTAACGCCCTCCATGCATCAATGAATCCTGCTTCTTTTATCTGATTTATCAGTTCCCTCTGCCAGGATTTTAAGGGGCTGTTGTTCAACCTATCAGCTACTAAGAGGGGACAATTAAGATCTCCCATAATTATGGTAATCCCTTCTGCATTTTCAGTAACTTTTGTTAAGCAATTATTTAAGAAGTCTAATGTATAGCTGTTGGGAGCATAAACATTAACTATAGTGTATACTTCCCCATTAATTTTACCCTTCAACAGAAGAAAACGATCTCCTTCATCCCTTATTTTTTAACTGGCTCAAAATTCATCTCATTTGCAAATCCAATAATAACACCAGTTTTCGTTTTGGCAGCGCACCAGGCGATTATGGTATTGAAGGTTTGGTCTTTAAATCTGCCCATATCTAACAAATGAGTTTCTTGCAAGCAGAAGAAGTTAGCCTTGTTTGCTTTAACTTAAACACCCATCTCTGTTTGATAGGGCAATTAAGCCCTCTCACATTCAGTGAGACACCTCTTAGTATGGCAATCATGTCAGATCCTTCATTAGCAATGAGCAGCGAGACAAACCCTGAACCATTTTGTATTGTGTTGAGAAGTTCAGCCTTATCCTAGGTTGCACTCCACTTCCAGTGTAAAATTAAATCAACAGTAAATAACAACCCCCAAACCATTCAAACCCCACATCCTACCCCAATCCCCCATTCCTTCAAGAGTTTTGTAAGAGCACTCCCTCTTTTCCATGCACCACCTGTGGGGAAAAGTGATGTTGCAAAGAAATAGAGAGGATTCCTTATCGTTCACCTCTCCTGGGCTGAACCTTACTAACACTACCCCTATGGTGAAAAACACTCCAGGGGGCAGGCCTCCTAAATTCCTTTTTAGCAGGATTTTGTAACTGTATGTTAACCAATATCAACCTTAAACAAACAGGTATGATAGAAACAGCTTAACTTTTACAACTCTTGCACTTCTCATAACGATCAGTTCAGGCAACCAAGTTTTCTATCAAAGTGAGAGGCAACCACCCCTTACTGTTCTAACTCAGTCACTCTGTTTCACATATGGCCAAGCATGGGTTCACCTGCATGAATTTAATGAAATCTTCTTTTGAGAAGCTTCTCTGCTTTCCTTTATACTCAAAGGAGAGTTGGGCAGGGAATCAGATCTGGCTCTTGATCCCCTTTCTAGCTGCATCTCCTCTGGGAACAAGGCTTTCAATAAATCCTTTATGAAAGCCCTAGTATCTGAAGCTTCCAAGCCATCTTGTACTCCCCAACAAAGGGGAGGTTTTGCCTCATGGTCCAATTTTCTAAGTCCTCATACTTGTTTTCAAGGAAGTTTACAGCCGCTGCTAAAGAGTGCAGTTCATTTTCACATTCCAAGTTCTTGTCCTCCAAGCCATTAATTCTGCTCTCAGCTGCATCTATTCTTTTTGAAATTCCTTCGACCTTGCATGTCAAAGCATTAGAAAAGGTTTGTTTTTCCTGTTCAATTCTTGCTTTTTCCAGCTTCATTTTAACCAATAAATTAGAGGACTGAGCAGGCTGTTCAGCTTCTGTTGGTGCCAAGTCAACTGCCACCAAGTTGGGATCTTCATTTCTTACCCCGGCCTCTCGCTGGGGATCGATTTGTTGAAAGCAGAAGCTTTTTATAGATGATTTCTCAGCACCTTTTTGTTGCCAGTTCATTCTTCTATTATTAATTTATCATTGATTCTCTGCAGACTCCATTTCTGACTGTAAAATCCTGCTATTATACAGGCTGTTTGGGAGAGTTAAGATCTTGTGCAACTAGCCCTTGCACATGCTCACCAGCGCCCCCCTAATTCAAATTTGGTCAGTAGAAACTTGTTCAAGTCTGGCTGCTAAAGCAACCCAAAATTCCATCCTCGTAGTGGCCATGTGCCAGCCTGAGATACAGCAGCTGAGCAGGACTGAGCAAGCTGCTGGCTGTTGTTCCTTTCAGTACTTGAGGACTATAAGGGCACCAGGTACAGGAACAAAGAGCAAGGAGAGAGACTGTCCTGCACTCTCAATGTCCTCCTGACCCTCTTGGAGCTCAGACCATACAGAAAAGCAGCAGGACATGAAAAAGACAGACTACAGGAAGCAAAAGCCAGAAGGAACAAGACAGAAGCATACATACTGAGATAAAGGGGCAGCAGGGGGAAGGCACTGGGATAGAGAAAGGAAAGAAAAGGTGCACAACACTCCCCCCTCCTTTGTGGTGAATGCAGAGTTCAGGGGCAGGGGGGCGGGGGGGTTGATACAGAATGCTATCATGCCACAAAAGACTATCCTAACGCTGACCCACAAGATGGCTAAATGAAAGGCTGCATGGGCAATCCTATCTCAAGCATTTCCTAACTCTCAGGTGCTTGACTTTGCAGCCACAACATTATTTTAATGAAGTTTTCTGTGTATAATCAATTCAAATAGCAGGGATTGTGGGGCATTTATTTCTTTGTGGAAATACCTATATGGCTCTTTTTGGTCAGATATGTTACAGATGACAACCATACTTGGGATACAAGGTTCTGTGGAAATTCATTTACACTGGTCAGTAGAAGTTGTTCACCTCCCTCTGGGCTCAATTCACAGAGGAGCTAATCCTGTTAAAGAGCCTGGTTCTTCACAGCAGAAAGCATGTGGCTTCTCAGAGTAAGCAAAAGATTCCTAGCACTGGATAAGTATACAAAGAATGAACTGATTGCCTCCACCAAACTCCCCTCTAAAATAACTCTGAAGACATTAGTTTTGGGGGATCACAACACCCATGCTGATGCCAGTCTTGGTGGGTAGAGCGTGAATTCATGGTTGCCATACCTTGGATCTGTCCCAAGTTGTCACCAGCCATACACATGATTGCGAATGTACCTTGGATCTGATTTTCTGCACTGGCCTTGAGGCGGGGGATCTGTTGGTCGGGGAGGTGTCAGTAGAGCCCTTGTCATGGACAGATGATTATGTCCTGCTGGACTGCCTCTCGGCGCATGTCTGCCCCCAGAAAGGTGTGGAACCAGTTTGGTTGGTTCGACCCTGGAAACTAATGGAACCAGAGAGGTTCCGGAATGCTATTGGGGAACTACCCTCTGACCCGGATGGCCGACTGCTTGACGACCTTGTGAATTTTTAAAACACCCTGCTATCCAAGGCCATCAACTGGACAGCTCATAGGTGTCTGCTCCTGAGGCATCAGCATAGCCGGCCCCCGTGGTTTACGGAGGGCCTGGAACAGCTGAAGCAGGAAGGGCAGCGGTAAGAGCAACGGTGGTGGCAGTCTCGTGCTGAAGCCGACAGATTGCAACAGAGCTAGTTTACGAGCCTATGCCGTGGCTGTCAGGGTAGCAAAAAAGGAGTTTTTGCTACCTTGATAGCATCTGTGAAGTTGTGTCTAGCTGAACTTTTCCGGGTGGTGCGGGGGCTGGTCAGTCCAGCCTCCCTTTGCCTGGAACCAGAAATCTCTGTGGCCCACTGTGACATGTTTGCTAATTACTTCACAGATAAAATCGCTTGAATTCACCATGACTTGGACTCCGCATTTTTGGCATTAGGAGAACAAGAGGCTGTGGAAGCCCCGCCTTGTCCGCTTTTCTGGGATCAGTTTCAGTGGGTGTCAGCGACCATGGTGGGGAATGTCCTGGGAGCTGTTAGACCCTTTTGTGAACCTGACCTGTGCCCATCCTGGCTGGTTAAGGCCAGCCAGGAGATGTTGGGGCCATTGATGGTGGGTGTTGTCAACGCCTCCCTTCGGGAGCACAGGGTGCCGAGCTGCCTCAAAGAGGCGGTGGTGTGGCCCCTGCTCAAGAAATCATCTCTTGACGTTGACTCCCTTGCCAGTTATTGGCTGGTCTCTAAGTGAAGGTTATTGAACAGGTGGTGACTCAGCAGCTGCAGGAGCATCTGGACTTCATTGATTTTCTGGAGCGTTCGCAGTCCGGCTTTCATATGGGTTATGGCACAGAGACTGTGCTTGTGGCTTTGGTTGACGACCTTCACCGGGAACTGGACCAGGGTTGTTCGACCCTGTTGATTTTGTTAGCTCCGTCGGCTGCTTTTGATATTGTTAACCATGAGTAGAGCTACGAATTTGTCATGGATTTTTTAAAAAAAGTCATGAGTTGGTCATGGCAGGAATGAGAAAAAGTCGCAGAAAACTCATGGGTAATTTAAAAAAAAAAACAAAAAAAACTTTTATTCAATATTGCATTTTGTAAACCCCCCCCCCCCCCCACCTTAGATTGTAAACCCAGGGATTAGATTGTAACCACCCCAGCACAGATTGTAACCCACCCATCACAGAATAGGAGGAGGAAAACACCCCCCACCCCTTAGATTGTAAACCCAGGGATTGTAAAGTCCTTTGAAAACCCCAGGCTTAGACTGTAAACCCAAGAAGTCTATTGTTCTATCAAGTGGAATCGAGTTCCCTTAGAATCTTTTGACAATCTACTAGGGGAAGACATAACTCAAGCTAAACGAGAAAAGGTATTAACATGTTCAGATGAGAGGGAGGTTGTTACGTCCTTTGATCAGCTGCTGCAGCTGTTTTGTCAATTTTTTAAGGACTTATCCATCACTTGCCCCCCTTGGCATGCCGGGAAAGTTTGTGCCAAAGAGTGGTTTGACAAAGAGTGTTATCTCCACAGGAAGATAATTAGGGAAATTTACTTAGCATATAAAAAGAAGGGTTGGAAATTTCTCCCCCGGCAATTTTTTGAAGCCAAAATGGAGTACAAGAAGCTTATTAGGCAAAAAAAGAAACAATACTTTGATAAAGGTTGGTCACAACTAGTGCAAGCTGCCAGGTTAAATGATTTCAAGAAATTTTGGATCCTTGTTAACAAAATTATTAAAACGAATGAGGTAAGGATGGGGCTTAGCCTTGAGGTCCAAGAATGCTCTTGGGAGAAATACTTCCGACAATTATATGCTGATAGTCGATGGCCCGAATCTTCTGAGGCAGAGGCAATAGATGTGGTCGATCTTCCTATCTGGCCAGGTGTTACTAGTTTGGAGGTGCTTTCAGTAATAGACTCATTTAAAAATGATAAAGCACCAGGACCTGACCTGATTACTACTGAATGCCTCAAAGCTCGTAAAGAGTGGTGGGCTTCGCTGTTAGCTGCCCTCTTTACTACTATCAATAACTCGGGGCATATTCCAACCTTCTGGAAACATGCAATAATTCCCATTTATAAAAAGGGGCCTCAAAAGGACCCTGCTAAGCTATAGGCTTATTAGCCTTTTGACTGTGATCAGTAAAATCTATTCTAAGCTGTTGCTTATTAAACTTACTGAGTGGATGGAGGAAATGAGATAATACACCCTGAGCAAGCAGGGTTTCAAAAAAACCATTCAATTGTGGAGCAATGTGTCTTTCTCAATTATTTAACTGAGAAATACATGAAATCAAACCGCAAACTCTTCGTGGCATTTCTGGACTTGAAAGCTGCATTTGATTCTGTAGACAGACAGCTATTGTGGGAAAAGCTAAATCGGACTTCAGTTGATAAAAGACTACTATTCCTACTAAAAAGATTGCACGACCACTATCTTTTGCAATTAGATTAAATCCAGAGGGTCAGCTCACTATTTCTATCGACTCTCCCTGGGGTGTTAGGCAGGGGTGCGTTTTAGCCCCCTCTCTTTTCAACTTGTTTATCAATGACGTTGTGCCAATGATGGCCAACTTAAGTTTTTTTTAACCTAAAATGGCAACTAGGTCTATTGGGGCGCTGCTTTATGCAGATGACTTGGCAGTCCTGTCACGAACCCTGGTTGGTCTGTGTAGACAGCTCCAAAAGTTCACTGAATATTGTTGTCAGAACAAACTGACCCTGAACTATGGAAAGTCAAAGATCATGGACTTTTCTAGGTCTATGTGTAAATACAACTGGATCATTTATGGAAATCTGATTCAACAGGTTAAAGCCTTTAAGTATTTGGGTGTCACCTTTTATTATTGTGGGGGTTGGAAAGAGCATTATAATAGTGCAGCTATCAGGGCTAAAAGTACTGCTTTTGCAGTTAGAAGACTATTCTAGAACTCCAGAAATCGGCATTTAAAGCAGCCATACAAGTATTAAATTCTAAAGTAAGAGCGCAGTTTCTTTTTGGGGTTGAATTTTGGGCGCCTATTTCATCCCCTAACTTAGACTCTACCCAATCAAAATTTTTTCTAGTCCTTACTGGGGCACCACATGGCATTCCAGCAGCTGCTGTTGATGATGGCCTCAGTCTTCCCTAAAATGGGTACAGTCCCCCCCCTTGCTGTATAATCAAGGGCCAGTAAACTTGGACCAGGAGGGCTTAAAGGGACAGGTCTTACTGGTGACCAAGGGTCAGCAAACATGGAAAAGGGGAGCTTGAAAGGATAGCCCCCATAGCAAAGAAGGGCTTGTAAAAAAGGATCGGGCCCAGCCACCATGGAACCCAGCAGAAAGGAGGTCGCTCATATGAAATACCAGCTTGAACCTGGGGGAAGAGAGGAAAAAGGAAAACGCCTAGAGTAAAGTATGGGGCCATTAAGAGGCATTCTTCCTATTCAGTAAAGCACCGATGACTGGAAATTGGAGCAGCACACCCCCCCCTCAGGAATGAAGAAATCCAGGTGTTCCCTTGCGCCTTGTGTGTCCCAGGGAGCCGATTGTTAGGTCGCTCGTCTCATCCTTAACTACCCTCCAGCCACTGTTGTTTACTCTTTCCCCCTGTGTTAAAGATATCTTATGCATCTTGTATGGCTCTTTTTGTGATGGAAGTAAATGTTTGGTTTCTTCCCTCGTTAGCTCATTGTGTACCCCAAACGACCCATCGTAGCCTCCCCAAATCCTTTGTTCAGTACCCTATAACTGTCCCTAGTTTTCCCCTCAACCTCTGAGAAAATCTTTGCACCTAGATACGTGTGGCTAGTCTGTACGTGTCTAAGCTAAAGGTTCTCCCAGACCTTGGTCTGCCCCTCGTCCTTCTTCTATTTCCTGAACGCCGCTGGATCTGTGGGTTGCCTGTCCCCTGTCAGCAGGCTAGGAAAAGTAAGCTCATGTCCAGCTTCTCCAGCCAGTGGGGGAAGTCAGTCTCTCTCTCTTTCTCTCGCAGTCCCCCTTTGCTGAGCCTTTTCCGGATTCCCTCCTCGCCCCCCCCCTTTCACCTACCCCTGCTCCCAGGGGTGCTTCGGGTTGGGTGTCCAGGTTGCTGGATCCTACCCTCCTTTTCTTCGCCGCTGCTGCGGCATTCTTCTTGGTTTTTCCCATCAAGCGATCGGGGGGAATCTCCCCTCCAAGAACTCCCTACCGCCTANGCTGTACTACTTTGTTTTTGTGTAGCAATAAACTTGTTGTTATTGGACACCTGTCTCTCTCTCTCTCTCTCTCTCTTTCTATTTGGGGAAGTACATAAACTGCCTGTAGCGCATACTATCCTCAGCCTGATTCTTTTGAACACGTGAAGACCCCGGTTTAAGTAATTAAGCTAATTCCCCCCTGTAGTAGAGGAACGGTGATTACTGGGGTACATTGCCTCAAGAGGTCACGAGTGGGAGGGGGTCTCCTGTTAACACTGCTATTGGACTAGAGACTGGGCAATGCTCATGGTCATTTTTTGCCTGGTTACAGTCATTAAAACTCTGGTATAAAATTCACCGAACCCCAACAGGTCTTGCAAAATGGATGACTTTAGATCCATTTAACGATAAATGGACAAGCACTATGGAGGCCCATCTGGCTAGAATGGGGCTCTCTTTGGCTTATCTTACTGCGAGGGAACGTTTGGTGGTGAGAGCGGCGATCCTGACTAGATGGCCAGATATAAATAATCAAGCTGAACTAGCTTCTATCAGGAATTCTCCACACATGAAGATTTATCTCTCTTTGATCTCTGATAAAAGGTTTTTGTCAGGCTGTCTGTCAGAAGATTTCCCTATTAAAGGTAAAAGGCTTTTTCTGGCAGCCAGAATGAATTCCCATTCTACTAAAGTGTTAGAAGGCAGATAATGCGGGAATATCTTTTGATCGCAGGCTGTGTCCATTTGATATGCAGGAAGTAGACTACGGACCACATTCTGTTTCGATGCAAATTATACGATGAATTGAGGACACGTTATTTGGGGACATTAATAAGTGGGCTTCCTGGGAGAACGGATTCCTTTCTGTTAGAAATGGCATTAAGAGACTACGCAGCCCAAGTAATTAAATTTCTTACGAGGGCATTTGATTACAGGCAGAGATTTCTGGAATTTAAATCTCTTTCTGATCCTGATGGAGATTGCCATCACTTGAGTCATGACACCGTACACTAATTAGACTACTGAATGATTATAATTGGAAGGGAAAACAATTATTTGGAGTTTATAATTCTGTGTTAGTTTGTAATCATTTGTTTGTTTGATAAGTGCTAATTTTTTATTTAAAGTCTTATTAGTAACGCTTGAATTGTTTCTTTCTGTTTTAAAGTATATATTTTGCGTAGTACGCTTCTTAATACTATTATCTTATTTTTGTATTATGTTGTCATTTTCATGGCTATGGCCTATGGCCATGTCTTAATAAACAAATTGAATTTGTTTATCTGCCCTGCCTATCTGCGGGATCGCCTCACTCCCCATGTGCCCGTGCGACCCCTGAGATCGTCCATGGGGGCCTTTTTGGAGGTTCCCCGGGCGAAATGGGCGGTCACTGATGTGAGAACTTTTTCGGTGGCTGCCCCCGTGCTGTGGAATTCACTCCTGGAGGAGGCTCGGTTGGTCACCGCCCTCCTGTCATTTTGACGTTTGTGTAAAACCTGGCTGTTGCACCAGGTTTTTGGCGAGGGGGTGGGGGGTTTCGGAGGGAGGGTGTGTTTTTATTACTTGTTTTAAAATTTGTAGATTTATTTTAAAATGTTTTATTATTGAATATTTTTTGTGTGCATGTTGTTCGCCGCCCCGAGTTGCCTTTGGGCAGGAGAGGCGGGATATAAGTTTTGAATAAATAATTATTTTTTTTAAATTGCCCAAGCAGGAGATAAAGGCAGAGGAAATGCTGCCGTCTCCTCCTGGGCGCCTCTTGAAGCTCTGACAACTGTAACGTTCTTTGCCTCTGATCCCGCTGCCACACCATGCTGTGTCGCTACTTCACCACGCTCAAAGCTCCACCCTCCACAAGAAACAGCACTGAGGAGGGGTTTGGAGCTCCAGGGAGAGGTCATGGCTTTACACGGTGGCACCCAGTGTGCTATTCTTGCAGGCTTCTTGCCATGCCATCACGTCTCCACAGGCAGGGATGGGTTTGGAGCTCCAGGGAGACACTGGATCTTCTTAGCACCATTGAGCGTGCTCTTCTCACCAGCTTCTTGCTGACTCTGCTCTTCAGTTTCGGGGATATCTCGAAAAACTTGGGAAAATCACGGAAGTCGTGGGAAGATCTCAAAAGTCATGGAGGGAGGCAAAAGTCACTAAAAACATGACTTTTGTCATGACCATGACAAATTCTTAGCCCTAACTATGAGCTGGTGGTTGCCCATTTGCAGGACCATGCTGGGGTGGGTGGGACTGTTCTTGAATGGTTGCGCTCCTTCCTGGCTGGGAGAACTCAGCGTGTGGTGCTTGGGGACTGCTCTTCAGTTCCACGGGACCTCATGTGTGGAGTCCCGCAAGGTTCTATTCTGTCCCCTCTCCTGTTTAACATATATATGCAGTCACTGGGTGAGGTCGTGAGACGGTATGGAGTGTGGTGTCATCAGTACACTGTACGCAGTACACTGATGACACCCAGCTCTACCTCTCTTTTTCATCTGACCCAGACCCGGCAGTCTTGGTGCTTACCTGATGTCTGGCAGCTGTGGGGGACTGGATGCGGGCAAACCAACTGAAGCTGAATCCTGGCAAAACAGAAGTGATGCTGGTGGGTAAGGTGGTGGTTGTGGTGTCCCCTCTTATTGATAGGGTTTGCCTCCCACTGGTTTCCCAGGTTCGGAGTTTGGGAGTGCTCCTCGATCCACGGCTCCATTTGGATGTCCAGGTAGGGGCTGTGGCAAGAGGGGCATTTCGCCAATTACATCTGGTGCGACAGCTTAGACCATATGTCTTAGACCTCCGACCTGACCATTATCATCCATGCTTTCATTACCTCGAGATTAGACTATTGTAACGTGCGCCATGTGGGGCTACCCTTGGTGACGGTTTGGTGACTACAGCTGGTGCAGAATGCAGCGACTCACCTTCTTATGGGGACGGGCCGCCATGAGCAAATTACACCAGTGCTCCGAGCTCTGCACTGGCTACCTATAGTCTTCCGGGCCCAATTTAAGGTGTTGGTTCTTACCTATAAAACCCTAAACAGCTTGGGCCCCATCTACCTGCGGGATGGCCTCACTCTCAGTGTTCTGGACTGGCCCCTGCGGTCCACCGGGAGCGCCCTTCTTGATGTCCCCTGGATTGCTCAGGGGGCAACGGAGAGGGCATTCTCGGTGGCCGCCTCCAGCTGTAGAACGTCCTCCTGGTGGTGGCCTGGGTAACCCCGGACCTCGTCTCCTTTCGCCATTGTTGTAAGTCTTGGCTGTTCCACCAGGCCTTCGGCGAGGGTGATGGGTAGGGTTCAAAGGGGAGGCTTTCCCCTCATTTTTAGTGGCACCCCCATTTGTAGTATTTTATTGGGTTTTGTATTTGTTTTATAGTATTTTATATTTGGTTGGTTTAAGCTGCTTAATGCTGGACAGGTGAAGTAAAAGAGTTGAAATAAATAAATAAATAAAATAAAAGCTTAGAAAAAATAAATCTTACAGTGACCCTGGCCTGTGTTACCCCAAAGTGAATAGTTATTTCTCAAAATAACCCACTGCCAGCCTCCGTCCGCTTAGGTCAATAGCTCCTTGACTCTGACACCTCTGCAGAAGTGTGACGTAGGGCTCCAAGTGCAGAATAACCTGTTCACAGTTTTACTCCAGAGTAAAACTTGTTCTTAGTAACTTACTTCACCTCCATTCTTATGAGCAGGAGGAACCAGAGATTAAAAGTTCTACCTCTCTCCTGACTTCTTCCTGTGGAAGTCACAGGGAAACTTTTATTTGCAGGGAAAGGCATGCTGGAGTAACAGGCAGTCAGTGAGGCAGAGATATGTGTGAGGGACATATAAAGGAGAAAGTGCTGAGGTTTGTTGCAACAGCAGAGGATTGCCTGGTACCCTTATAGTCCTCAGGTGCAGAAGATGGGTTCAACTGTATCCTGCATTTGGCACTTTAAAGCTGGAGGAGGACCAGCACTTTCCATGGATGCACGATTCTAGTCCTGGTTTAAAGACTGTCCATTATGGTTGCTTGCCCATGTGCTGATATTCACATGAGATTCTATCCCATGCAAAAATAGCAATAACGTAAGTTATTTTCTTTCTGGTTCTTTTCCCTGTGCAAAGTCATGTGACCTTAAGGGATCTGGTTAGAGGATCCATGCACGTGTAATTTTTGCATAAGTTAAATTCATGTTTAATTCACCCCATGCACACATTGCAATCTCCCATAATACAGAACTCACCCCATGCACACATTCAAATCTAAATGTGACAGCTGGATTTTCCTGCCCTGACATCTGTGTTGAAACAGATTAATTTCCCTTCCAAATGAGAAAAGGCAAATGCACAAGTTACAAAATCTCATGTAAGATACAAAGTAATGTGAAATTGTGTAATGTGGGCAAGCAGCCTAATTTGTTCACACAGCTGTTTCTCTTCCCCCTCCCCCTGTTATTTAGCACTTAAGAAAAGAGAAACTACAGGAAGCCATACTGTGGCTGTTACTATGATACCATCAGATGCCAACACATGCTTACGTTCAGAATAACGGCACAGCACTGTGGAACTGGACAGCTTCTGCGGGGACATCATAGCCTCCAGCAGTGGAAACCATAGTGCCTAGAATAATTAAATACACAAAATGAAGCTTTAAAACCATGGCAGAAATTGATACTAGTTTAAATTCCCCTTTCCTTCCTAAGGTTTGTGTCAGGGTATCCATCTTCACTATCTACAAAGCCATCTGCAGGCTCAGTTTCCCACAGTCACTCTCTGAAGCACTTTTTGTAGAAGTTAGATAATTTCCCCCCACCCCCATGTGGCTCAGTACCCTGGCTTTTAATTTTGGCCAGCATGCTGGCAATATTGCTGGTGGCATGCATGTCAGCCAAAGAAGCAACCAAGGGGCTGGGCCACATGGAGGAAGAGGGAGCAAAGGAGGGAGAAGAAGCTGAGAGGGAGCTAACTGGGCATGGACAGCAAGTCTCACTGTCCTGGCACACATGCTCAGAAGCTCCCAGGGGAGGGAGTTGGAGGTGGGACTGAGGAAACTTGGGCTGAGTTCCTATAGAGGAATCCAGACAATTAGATTGGCCTTTGGGCACTGATCTCCAACGCCAATGAGAGCAGTGCAGAACTTTCTCCCCACCTTTCCATCTCCAGAACTGGGGAGGAGTGAGCTGAGCCAAGCCCAAATGAGCAGCCAATTTGTACCAGTTTCACTGCAAAACACAGGGTGGGTTTATCTACTGCTGGTGGGTATTATTTTTAATTTTTTAAAATTATTATTGTTATTAATTATTATTATTATTAATTGCCTTTACTACCCTTTGCTGTAGCAGAGTCTCCTTTTAATTTTAGGTCTCCTCTTTGCATGATGTGATTTTTAAACAATTCTGAAACCTGTGAATGGTATTTAAAATAGTTTGGATATTTTGTTGGCTGGCTGAGTGCAATAGAAAAAGTTACAGGCACAATTTTATTTTCCCCAAAAAAGGATTTTAACTGCTGATTTTTAATATTTAATTTCAAATTATTGACCTTTGCTGCTCTTTGGTGTGGCAGAGTCCCCTTTTAATTTTGTACCCCCTCTTTGACTGATGTGGCTTTTGAAAAACCTTTTTTAATTTTTGAATGATATTTAAAATAGTTTGGATATTTTCCCAGTCAGAGCACATGTAAGGTTTCTCTTCTGTGTGGATTCTCTGATGTATATTGAGTGCCCCAACTTCTCTTAACTAAAACAGATTTGAACTTTTGACTTGCCAATTTTCTTTTCTAGCATCTGACCCAGGGCAACTGCTGATTTCCCTTCATGATTTGCTCACAGAGCTTTGCATTTTGCTCACTACTGCATGCCACCAACACTGTAGTTTTTAGATCTATAGCCAGCGTTTTTTTTATTCATTATATATTCCATAGTAAAGTGTGAAATTTTAATGGTGGCCTTGCCCCACCAACCTAAAAAGTCCATCAGCTGCCAGTGGCGTGATGGACAATCTCAAAAGAGAAACCATTGCAAGTTTTATGATGTTGCCACAACTTCAACAAGGTGGCGATGTCAGTGTCTTGTTGAGTTTATTTTGCAATGAGTTTGGGGGGGGGGGGGCAATTAAACACAAAATGTAAGGGGGGAGCTAAAAAAGGAAGGCTGGGGGGTAAGAGACTGTTAAATAAAGGGCTGGAGCTAAGAGCCAATCAGCAAAGGGAAGTGACTATTAACCAAAATAAAAAACTTAACAGTTTAAAAAAACCTTAAATACACAAGTTTTCTTAAAATAATTTTAAAAAACCCAAATTCAGTACAATTACAATTAAAAAAAACCTTCCACTCCATACATTGCAACAAAACAAACATAGAAATTATTTCCAAATTTGAGCATTTAATATTTTATCCTCATCAACATACATGTAATATATGTACTTAATTAACAATAACTAAACTTTCACATTTTTCCATTATTAAACTTTAATTTATTATCATAATTTGACAAGAAACAATTTTTTCAGAGTGCATTAAGTCTGTTTCTACAGAACTTCATTCTGTACAACGAACTGTATAATGTTGTCTACACTCACATTCTTATTTGTATACATGTAAATAACAGACTTAACGTACTCTTAAAAAATTGTTCCTTGTTGAATTATGATAATAAATTAAAGTTTAATAATGAAAAAATGTGAAAGTTTAGTTATTGTTAAACTAAGCTGGTTGGGGGGGTTTGAGGTCGGGGGTTACGGGGGCAGGGCAGGGCTGGCGGGGGGCAGGTCGGGGCTGGC
>QEPC01010688.1:2030255-2042526 GCA_003113815.1 Sphenodon punctatus
GCAGGCAGGGGTTGCAGGGGTTTGAGGTTGGGGCTGGCGGGGGGGCAGATCGGGGCTGGGGGGGTTTGAGGTCGGGGTGGCCGCGCCGCCGCCAGGGGGCCCGGCAACAGCAGCAGCAGCCGCCGCCGCCAACGGAGCTTGCAGGGGGACGCCGACGCAGCCCTTCCCTGGCTCTCCGACAGGAGAGGAGCTCAAGTGCACATGCGTAAGCCTGTAGAACCAATTTGTTAGTCAATAATAACTCTGTTTTGGCTGCACCAATTACTATCATATTTCAGAAGCGGTTGTTATTGATCTCCTGCTGCAAGCCTGTGAAGTTTGGGGGCTCAACTCATCCAGGGGGAGGAGATATTGATGATTAAAAATCATGAGGACGCTGTGTATTTTGATCACAACCAATTAACGTTTAAACAGTCATAACATTTTATTTTCCTGATGGATCTTCTTCGAACTTTGTGCAAATGATGGTCCTCATAACTTATAGCCATGGATAAATTTTCAGCAATGTAGCTCAAGTGGTTTCCTCAAAAACGGGGCTTTAGCAGTCCCTTGTTTATAATGGAGAGTGGCTGTGCATTTAAGTTTCAGGCAGCTACTGCTGCCTGAAAATCCAGAGTGAAATCTGTGAAAAGCATCAGTCGCTGCTAAGTCCTGATTGGCTTTGTCCAGCTGCTCTGGTCCAAACTCACATGACTTGGGGAAGTAATAGAGCTGTAGGACTTTCCCTGCAAAGTTTAGGCCACTTTCTCACATTTCCGGGAAGGCAGGGAAACCGCTATGAATGCAATCACAGATCTATATTCATGGGAATTAGCACACATGGGAATGTACTTCCACTTTTATCCCATGAGAACACTCACCCATGACCCGGTCCCCCAATGTAGCTTTTACAATGATAGGTTTTCTTGCAGGATAAAAGTGGAATACTGCATTCCTACTTGCATTCATTTCTGTGGGAATACAGCTGCAATTGCATTCATGGAAGTTTCCGTGCCTCTCCAGTAACGTGTGAAGTGGCCCAAGATTCAGGATGTTTGTGGGGCAGAGGTGGGTGAGAAAAGACATAAACCTACACTTAAGACTTCTGATCTCTGCACCCCACTGAGGGGCTACTTTACCTGCTTGCTGCAGCATTGTTCCAGTAGACAAGTGTTTCACAGGGGCAAAACCAAATTAACAGAAGACTAGTTTAATGGAAGGAAGAACTCTTTCCCATCTCCACAGTGCTATAAACCCCATACCTCTCGTTGCTGCTGGTTTAAGTTCTGAGAGTTCCTCTGGCAAAGCGCAATTGTTTTGGTTAAGGTGTCTTCAATATCCTTTAGTGAGGTAAATTCTGTTGCTTCTATATTAAGGAAAAAAAGACACTGAAGTTGCATTACTGAACACAGCTAGTTTAACATGCTGCTCCTGCTAAACCATTCTATGGGGAGGGGGAAATAGTGGCATTACTCAACCAAAAAGCCCATTCCAACTAGACCTCAGCAACACTGCCAAAAGATGAAGACCCAGACTAATATTTGTGAATTTTTACCTCACAGCAGAATAAACTGTGCTTTACAAAATTCTTAATATAATTTACAACATAAGCTATACTTACAAAATAAGGTACAATTTTGGCAGAGCTTTGACAAGGCACTATTTAAAAGCCTCACATAATTACAATGCCATTAAGTACTGGAATTAAAGAACAGAGCATGCATACTTTACTACTACACACATCGTGAAGGGGAGTATGTACAGAGACTTCAACAGTAGCAGGTTTTGGAGAACAGGTATTGCTAAAGAGCACACTATCTGTTCAGAAAAGTGTATTGGCTCAGTAGTTGATACCAAAGGAAAGTCGGGTGCAAGAAATCCCATCCTGAACAATCATCAGCTAGCCTGTTGAAAAGGGAAGTTTCTTCCTAATCACGTAAAATAAATGGTTGCCTTGTGCCCTGAAGCAGGAGAGTTTATAGCCCATAGAAAGGAGAATTGGTCACCTACCTCGGTTAATTCTTTTGTCTGTCTACAGATAATCCTCCGCATGGGTAGCTCTGCGGATGGCCGCCGGGAGGCAGAAAAAGAAAACGCTTTGATGCGCACACGTGTAGAGCTATCCCCCAACTCTCCTCAGTCCATATCCTAGCCAAGGGCATAGACTCTAAACAAAACTTGTAAACTTGCCAACAGGTTAACCCATGCATGGTAACTGAGAACTGGTATTTGTGCTAATCAATAAAAAATGTATAACTTGTTACTCCCCCAATTAGGCCTCTAAATTCTATGTAAAATTTCCCTGTAATATTCTGTAATTGTGATGCGTTTCAATCTTTTTGTCTGGTTTGCAATTATCCCTAACGCGGTTTGGCAGGGTGGGTCGGAGGATTATCCGTAGATAGAGGAGAAATAATTCACCGAGGTAGGTGACCAATTCTCCTTTCTCCTCTGTCTCTGGCTAATCCTCCGCACAGGATATACCTGAGCCATCACATTCCCTAAGGGCGGGGACAAACAGTGCCAGGTGAATCCAGCACTACCTGCAACACCCTCCTCCCAAACGCCACCTCTGCAGATTTGAACACGTGCAGTTTGTAATGTTTAACAAAGGTATGCAAGAACAACCAGGTAGCCGCCCTGCAAATCTCCTCATAAGAAGCCCTTTCCTTAAAGACATAAGAGGTAGCCACACTCCTTATCGAGTGTGCCCATATCTGGATAGGTGGAACCCTGTTCTTTGCCTTATATGCCTCTACAATGCACTGTTTTACCCATTTAGATAAAAGTGGTTTTTATGCTTTCGATCTTCCCTGCCCTGGTCTGATATTGATAAACAGGGCTGTAGTGGAGCTAAGACCCAGAGTTCTATCCAGGTATATTCTTAGTGCCCTACAGACATCTAACTTGTGCCATATCCTTTCCTTTGGGTGTGATGGTTTTGGACAAAAAGGTAAGACAATTTCCTGGGCCCTATGGAATGACGAGTTAATCTTAGGGATAAAGGCCTGGTCCGTCCAAGTATCACTGACTGTTCCTGAAAATTACAGAAGTTCTCCTCCATAGAGAGCGCTCCTAATTCTGAGACCCTTCTGGGTGAGGTGACCGCCACTAGAAATACCACTTTAAGAGATAGCATATATAAAGATACAAGCTTTAACAGTTTGAAAGGTGGTCTGGTTAGAGCATCTAGAACAAGATGTAAGCTCCATGAGGGGCATCTATGTACTACTAGAAGGGAGATTGACCTAGCTGCCCTCAGGAACTGTCTCACATGTCTATGAGATGAGATCTGTTTATTTGTAATCGCCCTTAGGACTGTGTTGATTGCTGCTGCTTGTCTCGCCAACATGTTAGGCTTCAAACCCCTATCTAAACCCTCCTGTAAGAACTGCAAAATGACTGCAATCTCTATTCTACAGGGATCATAACCCCTCTGTGTTGCCCACAGAGCGAAAGTTTTTCAAGTCGCTCCATATGCCCTTCTGGTGGCTGGACGTCTGGATTGTTGTATAGTTGCCAGAACCGCATCTGAGTACCCCTTTTTCTTTAAGGCTGAGCGCTCAGGAGCCACGCTGTCAGTCTTAAGACGTGCAGGTTCTCGCAGAATAGAGGACCCTGGTTGAGAAGGTCTGGTCTCAATGGAAGCATTACGTGTGGTGTGAAACTGAGCTATATCAAGTCCGAAAACCATGGTCTTCTGGGTCACCATGGGGGTAACCGAATCAGGTGGGCTTGTTCCTTGATGAGTTTTGCCACTGTCCTTGCTATCGGAGGGGTGGGAGGAAATGCGTAGAGTTGGCCTCTTGGCCATGCCTGGTTCAGAGCGTCCACTGCGACTGCTGTTCTGCATGGCTCCTTGGACATGAAGTTCGGTAGTTGTGTATTTTCCTGGTTGGCGAATAGGTCCACCATAGGAAGTCTGAGCCTCATTACCAGGTCCCCTGAACACCTCCTTGTGTAAGGTCCATTCGTGGGGGTCTATTGACCTTCGGCTGAGCCAGGCTGCCTGTCTGTTGTCCTGTCCCTTGATATGCAGTGCCTTGAGGGATAGGAGGTTCTTTTGTGCCGAAGAGAACAGTCTCACCCCCTCCCTGTGTAGAGCTGGTGCTCTGGATCCCCCCCTGGTGGTTTACATAAGCCTTGGCTGTCACATTGTTTGTGTAAACTAGGATGTGTCGTTTGTGGAGATTTTGAGACAGCTGTTATAATGCTAGTCTGATCACTTTCAGCTCCAGGAAGTTGATACTGCAATCTTGATCCCTCCTGCTTCAGAGGCCCTGTACTGACCTGGGGCCGGAGTGCGCTCCCCATCCTGATGGACTGGCGTCTGTTGTGACCATCTCCCGACTTGGTTCCGCCAAGGGGGTTCCTGTGGCAAATGTTTCTGCCCTTAACCACCAGCACATTGACCATGCAAACCCTCGGGGAATGGTTACCCAAGGGTTGAATCCTAGCGTGAGCTCTGTCTGCATAGGCCACAGCAGCTGTTGTAAGGGCCTGAGGTGGAAACGGCCCCACTGCACTTGTCTGGTGCACGATATCAGGAGCCCTAGGAGCTGAGCCAGGTTTTTTAGTCTCGCTCTCCTCTGATGACGTAGAAGGCGTATTAATGTTTGTATCTTGTATTGTCTGAGAGGTGGGATGAATGCGACTCCTAAGGTGGCATTGAGAATGACGCCCAGGTGTTCCAGTCTGTGTGTGGGGGAAGAGATGGCTCTTCTCCTTGTTGACTAGAAAGCCGTGTGAGTTGAGACAGATTATAGTCCTGTCCAAATCCTCCAAGATCTTTTGGTGGGACTGAGCTCTGATCAATAGATCGTCCAGGTAGGGGTATAGGTGAATCCCTTCCTGCCTGAGATTCGCTACCAAGGGTATCAGGACTTTGGTAAATGTTCTCGGAGTTGATGACAGCCCGAACGGAAGGGATCTGAATTGATAGTGACTGTTTTGGTAGTAAAACTGGAGCCACATCCTGTGTGGTTGCCAGATGGGGATATGGAGGTATGCTTCCCGAAGGTCGAGGGAGGCCATCCAGTCCCCTTCCATTAGGCTCTGACAGATGGAGGTCACTGTCTCCATTTTGAATTTCTGTGACTGTACTGCTTTGTTTAGTAGCTTCAGGTCTAAAACTGCCCTCCAGGATCCTGATTTTTTGGATACCAGGAAAATTATTGAGTATAATCCCTGACCTGTTTGTTCTGGGTGGACAGGTTCTATGGACTTGATGTGTACGAGTCTCTGAATCTCCCCTATCATGGTACTGTTTTTTTCTGGGGAGTCTGACATGGGGGAGGCGAGGAATCTTTGCTGGGGCCGATACGCTAGTTCTATACGGTAGCTGTGGGTTACCGTATCCTTCACCCAGGCGTCTTGATACTGACTTTTCCCAGAGTTCTGAGAAAAGTTGGAGCCTGCCCCCTACCTCCAGTTCCTCTGCATAGTCATGCATCTTGTTTATGTTGAGTTGGGTTGGAGCTTTTTTGTTTCTGTCTATCGAACCTAGGGCCCTGTCTGTTGCCCCTGTTGCGAAAGGATAAGTTTCCTGGTGACTCCCTAGTCTGTCTCTGAAACCTCTTAAATGCTCCGTTACCCCCCACCCCACCCCCCGGGGTTTGTATGTGGTGTTGCGAAAAAAACTCTTTATTGCCCCTACTTGTTGTAGGTTCTTGTGCTTGGCTTTGTCATTAGCATCTGCCAGCACTTTGTCCAGGCATATGCCAAACAGTTTTAGACCCTTGTAGGGGGCTGCGACTAACAGGTTCTTGGCGGTGATGTCGCCCTGCCAGGACCTGAGCCATAACCTCCTTTTTGCAGAGACTGAGCTAGCTAATGCTCGTGCCGCCCAGCCCATGGCGGCATCTGTCAAGAAGGGTGTTGCTGGGGAGATGCGGGATGAAATGACCTGGGCCCTCTTATCGGAGATCTCTGGGTCCTGTGCCTCCTGCATCCATGCTAGCAGGGTCCTCGCTACATACGAAGATATGATATTAATCTTTAGCGAGGAGGCTGATATATCCAATCCCCTGCATAGGGCTGTGTCTATGGCCCTGTCTGTGGGGTCCTTGGGATAACAGTCCCCTTCAGTGGGGAAGACAGTTTGTCTGGCTAGGGATACTGCTGCAGCATCTACTTTTGGGTTTTTAAACATTGGTTCTGTCTTCCTGAAGAAGGAGTATAAAGAGGCCTGTGTCTTGTTCATCCTCTGGGTCTTGTCAGGGTGCTTCCACTCCTGTATGACCAGTTTTTCAAACACTTTGTCTAGGGGCACTCCTGCCTCTTTCCCATGGAGGGAGGGAATGTAATCTCTCTCCTCTTCCTCCTGAGAGTCCGAGGAATCCTCTTTTCCCGGTTTTTCTACCAGTTGGAGGTCTTAGCCACTTGAGACAGAAATTCCTCTCTATAGGTGAGAGGAAACTGCCTATCCCTATCTCTGGGTTCAGATAAAGATTCCTGGAGAATTGTTCTCTCCGTGTCACCCCACTCCTGCCCTGACTCCTGTTCTAAGGCTGACTGTACCAGGCCTTCCTCCACCTCTCTGCATTTCTTAGGTCGGGATTCAGAAAGGAAAATTGGTCACTTACCTTCTGAATTTTCCTTCTACTGTGGTTCCTCCTGGACGGCCAGCTAGCACAGTAGGGTATATCCCCGTCACTACCAGTAGGAGGCAGACAAACAAAAACTTTGCATTCCTACTACGGGGATCCTCTTTCCATCCCCAGTGTCTTAAGCCTTCCGTCATTGTTGCTGGAAAACTTGAACATATGCAAAAAACGTTAATTCAACTTGAAAAAACCATTTAATAGAAAAACTAGTCCATGGGGACCAACTGCCCCAGAGTACTGCTACTTTCTTTGATCTCTGGGTACTATAGGACCAGTCCAGCGTAGCCTTCCGTAAGCGACATATACAAGATCCCAGAGTACCCCATGTCATTGAACCCCTCCAGAGTTTGATCACTCCGGGTGGGTCTGGCCGTCCAGGAGGAACCACAGTAGAAGAAAAATTCAGAAGGTAATTGACCAATTTTCCTTTCTCCCTGTGGTTCCTACTGGACGGCCAGCTAGCACAGTAGGGACCTTCCCAAGCAGTGTCCCCCATGCGAGAGAGAATACTTGCTGAAGGGTGGGCTGTGATCAGTGTACTAGTGAGACCCCTCCTCTCCTAAAACTCCTTGTAGAACCCTTCTACCGAACGCTGCTTCAGCTGATTCCTGAAGAGGTATCTTGTAATGCCTCGTAAAGGAATGAACCGAGGACCAAGCAGCTGCCCTACAAATCTCCCCGTAAGGAGCAGCCTGCCTAAAAGCCTGTGAAGTGGCCGCTCCTCTTAAGGAATGAGCGAAAATTCCACTTGGCGGAGATCTGCCTTGGGTCTTATAGGCCTCCTTGATACATAACACAATCCATTTTGCTATCATGGATTTTGAAGCCCTTGAACCTCTATTTTGTGGGCCATATGCCACTAGAAGGGCCGAAGATTTTCTAATCAATGCTGTGCGATCCAAATAGATCTTCACAGCTCTTTTGACATTGAGAGTGTGCCACACCCGCTCCTGTGGATGAGACGGGTGTGGACAAAAAGATGGCAGATTTATCTCCTGATCCCTATGGAACGGAGAGTTAATCTTGGGAATAAAACTAGGATCTAGTCTTAGGGTTACAGAGTCTTCCTTGAATACACATAAGCTTGGCTCTGCCGAAAGGGCACTTAATTCTGAGACTCGCCTTGCTGACGTGATTCCTATCAAGAAAGCTACCTTTAAAGACAGATAGTACGAGGATACTTCCCTCAGGGGTTCAAAAGGAATGGTTGTGAGAGCTTTAAGAAGGAGATTCAGGTCCCATGAAGGGAAACGGTGAGCTATAGGCGGAGACAGAACTCTGGCCGCCTTTATAAACCTACGAATGTGAGGATGTTGTGAGATGTTTCTCCCTGATCTAGATGAGAGAACGCTATTCAACGCTGCCACTTGTCTCTGCAACGTATTAGGTTTTAAGCCCCCGTTTAATCCCTCTTGCAGAAAATCTAAGACTATTCTAACTGATGCCTTGATTGGATTCAGCTCTTTTTTATCACACCACCCTGCAAATTTTGCCCAGGTACTCTGGTAGATCCGCCTGGTCGATGGGCGTCTGGACTGGAGCATAGTCCCCAGGACCTGTTGCGAGTACCCTAACTTTGCTAAAGCTCTCCTCTCAATCTCCATGCTGTTAGAGAGAGGGACTCTGGATTTTCGTGCCAGATTGGGCCCTGCATTAACATGTCCGAACTGATTGGAAGCATGAGGTGAGGAGTCGTTGCCATTGCTAGAACGTCGGCAAACCACGGTCGACGTGGCCAATATGGGGCCACGAGGATCACTTCGGCCCGCTCCCTCTTGATCTTTGCCACCGTTCGTTGTATTAACGGGAATGGAGGGAACGCGAAGAGTAGACCCCTCGGCCAAGGTATGTTGAGGGCGTCGAAACCCGCTGCCTGTTTGTTCGGGTATCTGGTGAAGAATGTCCTTGTCTTCGCGTTTGCTGGGCTGGTGAACAGGTCTATTTCTGGGACACCGAATGATTCCGTTATCATCTTGAATGATCGTGGGTGGAGCGACCATTCCCCTAGATCTATCGTCTCCCGACTGAGCCAGTCCGCTTGCGTGTTTTGTTGACCCGGGATGTGTATTGCCCTGATAGACTTTAGATTTTTCTCCGCCCAATTCAGCAGGGGTAACGCTTGCTGGTGGAGGTTTTCCGATCGTGAGCCCCCTTGATGATTTATGTAGGCTCTCGTGACTACATTGTCTGTATATATCAGGACATGCTGGCCTTGAATTGATGATGTTAGTTTCCTCATTGCCAGGTAAACTGCTCTGAGCTCCAGCCAGTTTATGTGTTGTTTCTTTTCCTATGGTAGCCATTTTCCTTGCACTACCCTGTTTACAGTGTGGGCCCCCCATCCGGATAGGCTTGCGTCCGTGGTTATTACCACTCTTTTGGGATCTATGATGGGTATCCCGAGTTTGAACCTCTCTTTCTCCATCCACCATCTGAAGGACTTCTTGATCTTTAGAGGTGTTGCTATCCATGGGTTTTCCCCTCGGGTCAGCTGATCTTGCCATGGACTTAAGAATCGTTGAAGAGGTCTTGCGTGGAGTCTTGCCCACCTTACTATCCCTATGCATGATATCATGCTTCCCAGGAGGCTGGCTAGATCCTTCAATCTGCTCCTCTGACTGAGGTTGATCTGTTCGATCTGGGATAGTATGGTTAGTTGTCTCTGTTGGCTTAGGTACAACCTGAATGTATTCGTGTCCAGGAGTACTCCCAGATGTTCCAGGGACTGCGTGGGTTCCAGGTGACTCTTTTTGAAGTTCACTAAGAATCCGTGTTCTTGGAGAAACTGAATCACTCTGTGAACATCTGCTACCGCCTGCTGGCAACTTGGAGATCGAATTAACAGATCGTCCAAGTAGGGGTGAACCTTGATTCCCTCTCTCCGGAGAGCTGCTGCGAGGGGAATCAATACCTTCGTAAAGGTTCTGGGTGATGTTGCTAGGCCAAATGGGAGGGCCTTGTACTGCCAGTGTCCTTTTGAATACCTGAACATCAGCCACTTCCTGTGAGTAGGTAAAATCGGGACGTGGAGGTATGCCTCTTTCAGGTCCAGTGAGGTTAGCCACTCGTTTGGAGATAGGGCGGTCCTGATGGATTGGAGTGTCTCTATCTTGAATTTTTTCGCCTTTACGCACCTGTTTAGTCTTTTCAGGTCAAGCACCGCTCTTCACTCGTCTGATTTCTTTGGGACAAGAAACAGTATTGAATATAAGCCCTGGTTCTGCTCTTGTGGAGGAACCTGTTCTATTGCCCCGATGTCCCTTAATCTGCAGATCTCGCTCAGCATGGCCTGGTGTTTTCTGGGGTTGCTGGACCTTGGTGATGCAACGAAAAAGTTCTTTGGGTAACGTATGAATTCGATAGAATAACCTCTTTGAATTGTTTGTAACACCCACTTGTCTGATGTGGAATCCTGCCAGATGTTTCCGAATCTTTGGAGTCTCCCTCCTAGCAGTAGAGACTCTGCCTGATGCCCCGTGTAGTCATGCCTCTGATTTTGCTCTGCTACCTCCCTGGGATTGCTTAGATCTGTTACTCTGACCCTTTTGTTTTGGCCACAGGTGTCTGAATCTCTGCTGCCTGCCTCTTGGTGCATAAGAGGACTTCCTATTGCCTGCATAAGGTTGTCGCTGGCTGTAGGAACGAAAATTCCGTTTAGCTTGGCCTACGCTTTGCAAGGTCTGCTTCTTGTTCTTATCCGCTGCTTCAGTGAGCACCTTGTCTAAGCACATCCCCAAAAGCTTTTCGCCTTGAAAAGGACCCCCGACCAGTGTGTTCTTGGCTGTTTGATCATCCTTCCAGGATCTTAGCCATAGTCTGCGTCTGGCCGCTACATTAGATGCCACAGCTCTAGCAGACCACCTCAGCATGTCTGTGGAGGAGTCCGCAATGAATGAATGTGCCAGTTGAATTCTCGAAGAGAGGATCCTTGTCATTTTAGCTGATACCTTGGGGTCTCTAGCTCTCCTGATCCATGCCATGACTGCTCTGGAAAAATATGAGGTAACTACTGCCATTTTCATTACTGTTGCAGACTCCTCAAAATTACGTCTAAGGTTAGACTCGATCCCCTTGTCTGTGGGGTCCCTTGGGTAGCATTCCCCTTCCGTGGGGAATACTGAGTTACGTGCCAGGGAGGCTGCTGCCGCGTCTACCTTTGGGATTGCGAGGAGACGTTCCTTATTTTTCTGCAGGGAGTATAGCGACATGAGTGACTTGTTCATTTTAAACAGTTTGTTTGGCTGCTGCCACTCTTTTTTAATTATGCGCTCGTAAGCCCTATCGAGCAGCACTCCCTTATCTTTAGTTGATGCTCTAGGAATATAGCGTCTGGCTTCCTCATCTTCCTCCTCCGAGGATTCTGAAGAAGCCTGCTTATCTTTCTTTTGTTTGAGGTGCAGGGTTTGAGACATCTGATCTATTATTTGATCTCTATATTTCATAGGAAATTGTCTATCTGGGTCCCCAGAAGATTCTATTTCTAGATGCTCTATTTCACCCTCCTCAATGGATGAGTTATCTTCCCCCACCTCTGATATGATGTCCTCTCCGCCCTGGGCCTCCTGCTCCAGCTCCTCTAGGTCATCTGTCTCTGCGGGCCCCTCTGTCTCTCTGGTGGTCAGGGAAGTCTCCCTATCCCCTTCTTCTGATGAGGATCTGACCTCCTCCTCCTCTTCCGAAGATGCAGGGGATTCTAGGAGCCCCACTCTGCGCTTTTTTCGTTTTGGGGCCTTCTCCTTCCCTGCCTCCTTTGACCGGCCCTTAAATGCTCTCTTCCCCTTATCCCTTGGGGGGGATCTTTTGCCCTTTAAATGCACCAGGATTTCTTTCAAAACGTCCATGTGCGGGTCCCGAGGCTGATCGGAGGGGGGACTTACAGGTTCGGTTTGAGTCTCCGTGGCTGTCTGCACAGTCTTTTTCCTTTTTGCCGCCATTTTTCTCTCCCTGACCGATTTTACCACGCTCCTTCCCTCAGCACTGTTCGTGTCTGAGGCTTAGAAAATGGATGCCCGCGCGCTAAGCTATGCTGGGGTCACCACGTGAGGTAGGCTCGCTTGCCTATTGGCTGTCCTGCCTCCCCGTGCGTTCTGCGTGGCCCCCCTTCTCTTGCGGCGACGCCGCCCTGTTTTTCCCGCGGTTATTCCTGACGGGTAGTAGTGGGGGTTGGCGGCCCCGCGCTGCCAATGAGGAGGCCCTCTACCGGCGTGCCTAAAAACCTTTGCTGTCAGCCTCAGCCCCCCCCCCTTCTGCGGGCTGAGCCTGGGCCCGAAAAGGGACCGTACTCCGGACTCTCCTTGCCCCGCTTGATTTACAGCCCCCCATGCCTAGCGGCAGGGGGGGGGATGGAGGGGGAGAGAGGAGATCGGCGGAGGGGAGGGTGTCACAAAGGAGGAAGCAGTTGTTGGTCATTTGCTTACATCTCCTCAGCCGTGTCCGGGCGAAGCCTCGGGACTGGCTGTGGTTGGGTCCTGGGGATTGAGCTTTTTTCCCCCCGCAGCAAGTTTGCAGCTATTGCTGAATATGCTGCCCCCAACTGTCTCTCTTGCCCTTCCCCTCAGCGGGGAGTAAACGGTCACCCAGGACCTTGCAACTAACCCCTCTTGGGTGCTGCGCCCGCTCTTCGGGCGCCCCTGTCCAGCAAGCCAAGGGGATTGCCCGGTGTTGCTCCTGCACCCCCCCCCCCCCCC
>QEPC01010688.1:2053225-2069419 GCA_003113815.1 Sphenodon punctatus
GTTGTGGAATCTACTGCCAGAGGCTGTGGTAAGGGACAGTACTATAGCTGAGTTTAAAGAAGGTTTGGACAAGTTTCTGGAAGATAGGTCCATTAGCAGCTATTAGCCAGACAGGATCAGGGAACATGACAGGAGCTGGGGGAAAACAACAGGGAATGGATCCCCCATTGTGACCTGTTGGGTGCTTCTCCCAAGCCACCATGAGTGGCCACTGTCGGAGACAGGATGCTGGGCTAGATGGACCATTGGTCTGACCCAGTATGGCACTTCTTATGTTCTTACATGTGGGCTGCATTTTTCCTCCAGACCTGAGGCTCCCCATCCCTGTCTTAAGGGGAACTCCTCAAATCCTGTACACAATCAAGTTCTGTAGGTTCATTAAGCATTGCACAGACACTAAACCAAGGTGCCTGAAATATAACTGCCTCAGCTAGCTTCATCTTGCTACTTATGCTGGTGAGTAAACAACTATAACAAACCACTCAGTTCTGACATGATCATAGTTTTTTTTATTTGGTTTTGCTTCTTCTGAGTTGCATCTCTCTTCAGAAAGCTCTGCAAAGGGCAAGTGACTCTTTCTGCAGAGCTGAGGTAGAGACTGATAGTGCACCACTGCAGAATATATATCCGCCTTCTCTCTCTCATTGTCCAAATACAAGAGACTTGCAACTTGTCTGTGGGTCACACGTCACTTTGGACACATATAACAATTATGATGACCCAACACTACTGTCCTAAGGATCTTAAACGCTATTTCCAGATGTTCCTCATGGCTGTTCATAGACAAATACTTCAGCTATTGACTCTCCCTGTAGTGCAATTAAAATCATGGGGGTAAAGTTTTGGTAGGTTATCAAATACAAGGGATCACATGACAGAGGTTTGAACTGTCACAATCCATCACTTGTGCAGATCCAGTTCTATTCTTTCCTTTGAGATGAAGACCCCTTGCTCTATGAATGGCAGAATGATAACAAGACCATTTAGATTAACATATTTCAATAAACTATCATTTTAACTTCTAGCTCTTCCATTTCAGAAGACATTCATTTCACAGAAAAATTGAACGGAAGCTAATTTAATTTTTAAAAACCTACTTTCATCTTCATGTGTGATCATCAACAGCTTGCTTTGCAGTCGCTGGAGAAAAACATATCTCAGGTCATTAAAACATACAGGGTTTCAGTATAACCACTTGGAAAAGTCCGCCCCCCCCCCCCAGCACGTGCACATGCACATAGTCTGTAGTTGCAGTGGTTGCTATAATGGTTGCTATTCCGGAGAAAGGATAGACCACTCCGTGTGTCATGTTTCTGTACTCTTCCTCTGAAGCATAAGGTGCTGTCCAGAGAGACAGACAAACAAAAGTGGGCTCAACAGAACATTAGTCTCACCCAATACAACAGCTCTTATGCAGGGGTGTAGCATCCATTGAGCGAACCTGGCATAAAGCAGGGGGCCGGTTGGTCGCAGGGGCTGCTGCCTGGACCTGTGGCGGCAGCCCGATGGCTGGGCTGGAGGAGGCCTGGGTTCTGGGCACCCCCACATCATGGGGGGGGTCCCCCATCCCTCACCTGCCTCTTTATGCTAGTAGTGCTGCTGCAGCAGGGGCATTGATTGGCTGGGAGATAAAGCTGTTTGTTTACAAACTCCTCCTCATGTGAGTGATCAGAAGGTTGTTGCCTTGTAAAGAAGGTTCTTCGAGATGGCTCCTAACATTCTCACAACTGGGTTATGCATGCTCACTCTATTCAAATAATAGACCAAGTGATGGTCTCATGCTCCTCTAGTATAAAAAGTGCTCTGCCCTTCAAAATGACAGTTCCTTCCAACCCTTTCTAGGAATATAAGAAAATTCCATGCGGGGCTGGAAGGGTGGGTGTTGTGAGAATGTTCGAAGCCATCTCAAAGAACCTTGTTTACAAGGCAGCAACCTTCTGTTCTTCTTCGAGTGGCTCCTCACAGGCGCTTTTTACTTGGCTCCACCAGGTGGGGTGGGGGTGGGGTCTGTGGGCATGCTGGTGCATGGGCAGGGCGTGCTACAGCCGCACATGCATTCCCACTCACCCGCACCCATGGAGCAACCACTGTTTTCCCCAGTTGCTCTGTGCGTGGGGATGAGTGGGGAGGGTGTGAGTGGGGATGCGTGTTAGGTGGGCTCGTGCACCCCTACTCACCGCAGGCACCGCATTGTTCACACGGAGCTCCCCCACCCATGAACACACAGAAATCTGCGTGTTCATGGGTGGGAGAGGCCCGTGTAAAAAGGGCCACATTCTCACAACTGTCTTACTTATACTATCTTAGGTAGGAATTTAGAATGTAAAGCAATATCTGTTCTATCTTGGAAAATCTGTAAATAGGGTTCTGACATTATTATGACTGCTATTTCACTACCTCTTCTTAATGAAGTTATTGAACAGGAATACTGTCTTTAAACCCACACCCCATAACCAGTTCATTTGTGCCCCCATATAATCAATTCATGCTGTCCCCCACCCGTGTGTGTGTTTCTTTGCATGGCATAACACGCTTAATAAGCTGACTGAATTTTGGGTGTCTTGTGTGTTTGATAGCAGCGCCCACAGGCCTGGCGGGATATAAAGTGGGGGGCCCATCTTGACTTCTTGGCCAGGGGCCCATTCCATCCTACCTATGCCCCTACTTTTATGCTTTTAGTATAAAGAACCATAAAAAAGAAAGGGGTCAGACTGATTCCACCTGGGGCTACCCCCACAGCTTTTTCCTTACGTCATTCTACTCTGGGCCACCTGCTTCTCTTTTATATGTTTTTGTATGCTGCAACCCACCCAGTGCCATTGGGTGGGATATTTATATTTATTTATTTAAATATATAATGAATGTCTTCTTAGAAGATAAGTACAGTATTAAACAGAAAACATGGTTTAAACTGGTGATGTGAATCAAGAGTTTCTGCTTGCAGATTTAAATAATGATCAAAAGTTTGCAATTTTAATCCTCATACCCTGAATAAAGGTAAATCAAATGCAGAGATACCTTCCCTCAGCCTTCAACAAGCAGAAATAGCAGCTCAGAGAAGCAAATAGCCCTCATTCATCTCTACTGAGAAATGTGGAAAACAAGCAGTCCATTTTCTTTTAAATTCCACCATGAAATATTTTGCAAGTGTCCAATCATCAGAGTTAAAATTTCAGCATCGTACCTCAAGCATTACTAAGAAGGCACTGTGGACGTCACCTTTCTTCTCCAGTAGATAAGAGGAAGCTTCATGGAGGTTGTGATTCTGGGTAATCTGGGTAAAGAGCCACAAAAGTCTATTTTAGGGAATCTGCTGTTTTGTTTCCAACAGAAGTCGAAGGACTGGGTTGTATGGGGGATTACACAGTTCCTTTATACCTTTAAATTAGTGATCCTACATATTGCCATTTTTGAAATCTGACATTTGCATGGGGCTGGCATGTATTTGATATTAGTCACTACAACTTTTACTGTTATAATTTAGAATTCTTGCTTTAAGGATTATACCAAGGCAAAGGAAAAAGCAGTAGACAGAGCTCACCTACAGAACGTGCATTAGGATCTCCATCACCACTAGTACAACAGTACCAGTCTGCCCTAGCTTCAAGAGTCCTCCACCACCTTTACTAAATGGCACAACAGAGAATCTACTCCCATAGCCTAATTACTTTTACATAATTGGAAATCAACAATCACAGTACTCTGAATGGGACTATTTTTACATTTTATAATAAAAGTTAGACTGCAGTCAGATTTGCATGTTGCCCAAAACAATCCACAAGCTTAAACACTAATGAACCAACAGAGAAAATTGCTCCCCCCCCCCCCCCCCCGGCACCCTCATTCAGAAGGAATAAACCCTCATACCATACTCATTTGGTAGCCATTGATAAACTCAGGTTTAAGTATGGCTCCAGCTCAACGCTTCTCATAAGGCACACTGAGCAGCATGGAGGGGGTCAAAGCAGGTTAGCATTTAATATCAGTAATGTGATTCTAGGTCTAGCCTGTTCTTTAATCAAGCAGGGTAAATACTCAGACGTTATTCTGGTTTAAGCATTGTTCCCATCTGGAGCACATTTCTGAGCAGAGTTCTATTTGGTGCTGCACATATCAGATTTGGTAGAAGTAGAGGTTAAACATCCTGGGAGTGGGCTGGGCCTGTGCCCACCATAGGTTGCTCCAAAATCCACTTCTGATAATGAAGTCATTCTGCTTCCAATGAAAAGTGGCTTGCTATTGATGCAAAAGCTAATAATAAAAACTTTTTCAAGTACATCATAAGCACAAAGTCTGCTAGAGTCAGCTGAGCCATTAGATCAGACGTAAAGGGGATGCTCAAGGAGAATACGGGCATCACAGAGAAGCTAAGTAGATTATTTGCATCAGTCTTCACTGCAGAGGATGTTAGAGAGATACTCACAAGGTAATGAATCTGAAGTACTGACACAAATCAACGTGACTCAAAGAGATTCTAGAGCAAATTAATAAAGTAAATAGTAACAAGACACCAGAACAGGATGGTATTCATCCAAGAGCACTGAAGGAATTCAGATATAAATAGCAGAGCTACTATTGATAATTTATAACCTGTTACTAAAGTGTGCCTCTGTACCTCAGGATTGGAGGGTAGCAAATGTAATACCACCTTTTAAAAAAGACTCCAGAGGCGACTCTGGAAACTACAGACCAGTGAGCCTGTTACTGGAGCTGGGCAAATCGGTGGAGTCAGTTGTATGGAATAGAATTACCAGGTATAATTGACAAACAGGACGTAATGGAGAAGAGTCGATGTGGTATTAGCAAAGGGAAGTCATGCCTCACTAATCTACTGGAATTCCTTCACAGTATCAGCAAGCATGTAGGTAAGGGTGATCCAATAGATATAGTGTATCTGGACTTTCAGAGCGTGTTTTACAAGGTCCCTCATGAGAGACTCTTGAGAAAATTAAGTAATGGGATAGGAGAATTGGTAACCTACCTTCGGTGAATTCCTTTCTCTCATACTCTCTGCATACTCCTCCTGTTGGGTAGTTCTGCCATTGACCAGCAGGAGGCAGATGATTAATTTTCTTTTTACTGCGCCTGCGTGACTGGAACTACCCCTCCGATTCTCCAGTCCGTTCCAAAGCTGGGAAGGCTATGTCTCCTCTTAGACACTAATAATAATAAGCATTAGGGCAAAAACTCCCACCCCAACTGATAACTGTTAAACTTAAACCTAAAACTGATTCAACTATAACGTTCGCCTGCGGTACTGATCCCCAGAACCTCCCCGCCAATATCATAGCTGCCTGGCTGGGGGGGGCGGAGGAGTATGCAGAGAGTATGAGAGAAAGGAATTCACCGAAGGTAGGTTACCAATTCTCCTTTCTCCTCATACCTCTGCATCCTCCTCCTGTTGGGATGTACCCAAGCCTCCTGAATTAGCGTAAAGGGAGGGAGCCAGGAGCACTGGACGGATCCAGTACCGCCTGTAACACCCTCCTGCCAAAAGCAGCCTCCGCCGACTGAAAAACATTGATTTTATAATGTTTAACGAAGGTGTGGATGGAAGCCCATGTAGCAGCCCTGCATATTTCCTCATACGAGGCTCGAGATTTAAAAGCATAAGACGTGGCTGCTGAGCGCACGGAGTGGGCCCAAATCTGAAGTGGGGGAATTCTACCCCTTGCCCTGTATGCTTCCACAATCCCCTGCTTTACCCATTTGGAAATCAGGGTCTTTGAGGCCTTGGACCCCTGCCCCCCAGGTCTAATGTTCACCAAGAGGGCCGTAGACTGTCTGAAAACCCTGGTCCTGGCCAGGTAGATTTTTAGGGCTCGTCTCACGTCCAGGGTATGCCAGATCTTTTCCCTGGGGTGAACTGGTTTGGGGCAAAAAGAAGGTAAAATTACTTCCTGAGACCTATGAAAAAGGGAATTTACTTTTGGTAAAAAAGCCTGGTCCAATCTCAAAGTGACTGAGTCCTTCTTGAAAATGCAGAAATTGTCCTCCATTGAAAGAGCTCCAAGCTCAGAGACTCTCCTAGCTGATGTTACTGCTATGAGGAAGGACACTTTCACTGTCAGAAAATAAAGAGAAACGTGCTTTAAGGGTTCGAAGAGCGGTTTTGTCATTGCCTCTAGAACTAAATTTAGATCCCAAGAGGGAACCCTATGTACTACGGGGGGCGACATCATCCTAGCTGCCCGTAAAAATCTCCTCCCATTCTTGTGAGAGGAAACTACTTTATTGGAGACTGCTCTGAGTACAGAATCTATGGCCGCCGCTTGTCTAGCTAGATGATTTGCTCGCAGGCCCTTGTCAAGGCCCTGCTGGAGAAAATCCAACACTTGAGAGACCCCGGCCTGTACCGGATCCTGATTCTGCGTGGGACACCACTTTGTGAAAGTCTTCCAGGTGGCACTATAGCTTCTACGGGTGGCTGCTTGTCTAGAAGGCTGGATCGTGGATGACACTGCTTCTGAATAGCCTCTTGCTCTTAATGCCGAGCGCTCAAGTTCCAAGCTGTTAATTTTAAAGTTTGAATCTCTGGTGAGTATACTGGACCCTGAGAGATTAAGGTTGGTCGGAGGGGCAGGCTGAGAAATTGAGCACGGCTGAGTTCTATGAGCTCGGAGAACCATGGCCTTCTGGGCCACCACGGGGCTATTAGTATTAGAGATGCCTGTTCCCTGACTGCCTTGGCTATTGTTCTCTGTATTAGCGGGAGTGGAGGAAAGGCGTAAAGCAGGCCTTTGGGTCAGGGGCAATTTAGAGCATCGGTCCCCTCCGCCTCCGAACAGGGAATTCGTGAGATGAAACGAGGTACTTGGGCATTCTCCTTGGTTGCGAATAAGTCCAACACAGGAAGCCCGAAGCGCTCCACTATCTGTTGGAACACGTCAGTGTTCAGTCTCCACTCGTGCAGATTCAAGGTCTGGCGACTCAGCCAGTCGGCTTGTATGTTGTCCTGCCCACGGATGTGCAGAACTTTTATGGAGAGTAGGTGGTTCTGAACCCAAGAAAAGAGTCTTACCGCTTCCTGGTGGAGCTCTGTCGACCTCAATCCCCCTTGATGATTCAGGTAGGCTTTTGCGGTCACATTGTCTGTATACACCAGTATGTGTTGGTAGGGGAAGGTCGGGGTCAGTTGACGTAGCGCAAGTCGGATGGCCTTCAGTTCGAGTACATTGATCCTTCTGCCCACATCTCTCTGTGTCCAGATGCCCTGGGCTGAGTGGGATCCCGTGTGGCCTCCCCATCCCCGGAGGCTGGCATCTGTCGTCAGCACCGTCCTCATTGGTTCCGAGAGTGGAACGCCTTCCTGTAGGATGTCTGGTCTTAACCACCAGGACATTGAGGATCTTAGCCCTCGAGTGATGGGGGTCCACGGGTTGAGCCCTAGAGTCCGATCTCTTTGAAAACCCCGCAGTTGCATCTGCAAGGGGCAAAGGTGAAAGCGTCCCCATGTCACCTGTCCTATGCATGATATCAAGAGACCCAGCAAGCTCGCTAGCTGCTTGAGTCACATGCTGTTCCGGAGCCTTAACATTTGGACTAGCGCCCTGATTTTGATTCGTCATGCGGGTGGGACGAATGCGCGGTCTGAGACTGTATCCACCAATATCCCAAGGTGTTCTAACCTGCGACATGGCGATAGATAGCTTTTCTGCCTGTTTATTACAAACCCATGGTTCTCCAAATACTGGATGGTTCTGTTCAGATGGGTCTGTACTCTGTCCGCGGAGCTGGCTCTGATCAGTAGGTCGTCCAGGTACATGTATATGTGGACCCCCTCTGCTCGCAGGTTGGCAAGGAGTGGTATTAAGAATTTCGTGAAGACCCTGGGTGCCGATGATAGACCGAAGGGAAGCGCTGCGAACTGCCAGTGGACTCTGTTGTAGGCAAATCACAGCCACCTCTTGTCCTGGTTCCAGACTGGGACGTGTAGGTAGGCTTCCCTGAGAGCCAGGGAGGTCATCCAATCATTTTTCTGGAGGCTTTGGCAAATAGATGCCGCTGTCTCCATCTTGAAGCGGCGCTTCTTCACAAATTTGTTGAGGGCCTTCAGATCTAGAACCGCCCTCCATTTCCCCTGTTTCTTGGCTACCAAAAACAGGATTGAGTAGATGCCTGTGAAGCGTTCTAGCCTGGGGACCCTCTCTATAGCTTTTGTGTCTGACAGCCTTTGAATTTCTGCTGTCATTGCTCTGTGTTTTGTTAGATCTCTTGAGACCGGGGAAGCTACAAATCTTTGTCTTGGTGTGTGATGGAGTTCTATCCTGTATCCCTCTGAGACACAGGAAAGAACCCAGGAGTCTGTCACGGAGGCGTGCCATGCCTCCTGGTACAGCTGTAGCCTGCGCCCTATTACTGTGCTGGCATAGTCAGGCCTCCTGTTTGTTCTGAGAGCCGGACGCTCCCCTGGATGTCCGTCTGCCATATCTCCCTGGTCTGAAGCCTCTCCCTCGAAAGGAGAAGCTATTAGCCTGGAATCTGACCGGCCCCTGGGAGTGCATTTGTCTGTTGGAAGTACCCCCGAACCCCCTAAATCTAAAGGGGTAGCCACGAAAAACCCCTCTTTTTGGAGTAATTTGCTGAAGGGTTTTGGGTTTGTCCTTAAGGTTTGCTTCCTCTAATACCTTATCTACGCAAACCCCGAACAGCTTGATACCCTTATAGGGTGCAGAGGCTAAGAGGTTTTTGGCGGTGGCATCTCCCTGCCAAGATCGCAACCAGACTCTGCGTCTGGCTGCAATTCCAGTGGCCATGGCTCTAGCTGACCAGACTAGTGAGTCAGTGGTGGCATCCACTAGGAAGGAGGAGGCCAAGCAAATCAGGGAAGAGAGTTTCTGGGATTTCCTCTCTGACAAATCCGGATCCTGAAGCTCTTGCATCGAGGACATCAACGCCCGGGATACATAAGAAGCCAGGATGCTGATTTTAAGGGATGCTGCGTTACCATCCACTGCCCTTTTAAGAGTGGAGTCTACCCCCCGATCAGTGGGGTCCCTGGGGTGGCAGTCCCCTTCAGTTGGGAACACGGTCTGGCGAGCCAGGGAGGCTGCTGCCGCGTCGATCTTTGGGCTTTTAAACAGTGGCTCCTTTTTTCTGGAGAATGCATAGAGGGAGTCCTGAGCCCTGTTCATCTTATAGGCCTTGTCAGGAAACTTCCATTCCTCTATGACCAGTCTCTCAAAAGCCCTGTCTAGAGGGAGTCCCTGGTCCCTGCCATGCAGGGAGGGGATCAGTTCCCTAGTATCCTCTTCCTGGGAATCAGAAGAGGTTTCCTTGGTCGCTTTCTCCTTAAGCTGGAGAGTCTTTATGACCTGGCTCAATAATTCTTCTCTGCACTGACTAGGGAACTGTCTGTCCCTGTCTCTGGGGTCTGTGGAAGCCTCCACATATTCCCCCTCCTCTAGCTCCGAGCCTGATCTCGAGCTCATGGAGTCAGAGTCTGACTCAGGCCTTCTCCCAGCTCCATATATCTGGCTGGATGTTTCTGGTTGCTCCTCCTCCTCAGAGCCCTGAGGGGAGAGCAGAATCCGGGGCCTAGCGCCTCCTAGTGGCCGCTTGCCTTTTCTCTCTGTTCTGGATTTTCCTGCCTTATGATGTTTGGCGGGGGCCCTGCTTGTGGCGTGGGGAAGAGTCCCTCTTTCTCTTTCCCGCCTTAGGATGGGAGAGCTCCCCAAGGGAGACCAGAATTTCACCCATGGTGTGGGCTAGAGAGCTCAAAGAGGGGGCCTGAATGTCTGTGGCTCCAGTCTCTTCACTAGCCGCCTCCGTCCCGCCCGCGGGGGAGGGGGTGGCTCTCGGTTCCTTATCGGCCACGCTCATTGTCAATTAGCAGCGGGCTCATTAAAAACTTGTTGGGTGGATTAAGCGGTGCTGCTCCTCACCCGAGGCGGGGGGGATCACCGTCTGGGGGCCCCTCGATAAGCGGGAGCTATGCGGTGTCCCCTGGAGAATCGGAGGGGTAGTTCCAGTCACGCAGGCACAGTAAAAAGAAAATTAATCATCTGCCTCCTGCTGGTCAATGGCAGAACTACGCAACAGGAGGAGGATGCAGAGGTATGAGGAGAAAGAAGGCAGTGTTCTGTCATGGATTAGTAACTGGTTAACAGATAGGAAACTAAGGGTAGGTCTAAATGGTCAGTTTTCACAAACCAAGACTCTGTCCTGGAACTGGAGTTATTTAATATATTACAAATTATCTCGAAAAGAGAGTAAAGAGTGAGGCGATCAAATCTGCAGGTGACGCAAAGTTATTCAAGATAGTTAAGAGCAGGGTGGACTGTGAAGAATTACAGGAGGATCTTGCAAGACTGAGTGACTGGACAACTAAATGGCAAATTAAGTTCAATGTTGAGAAGTGCAAAGGGAAAAATAATCCTAACTATACAGCGGTCAAAAAGGGAGCAGTCAAAAAGACGAACAGGATGTTAGGAATTATTTGGAAAGGGACAGAAAATAAAACAGAGAACAACATAATGGCACTATGTAAATCTATGGTGTGACCAGACCTTGAATACTATGTGCAGTTCTCATTGCTCCATCACAAACGGATGTAGCAGAACAGGAAAGGGCACAGAGAAAGGCAACAAAAGTGATCAAGATTATGGAACCATCCATACAAGGAGAGGCTCAACAGGGTAGGGCTCTTCAGCTTGGAGAAAAGATGATTGACAGAGGATATGATAAAAGTGTATAAAATCATGTGTGGTGCGGAACAACTAGTTATTTATCGCCTCCAATAATACTAGAATTAGAGACACTGCATGAAACTAACCAGCAGAAAATTTATAGCAAACAAAAGGAAGTACTTTTTCATTCAACATACAATTAGCTTGTGGAACCTTGCTTTCAGAGGATGTTGTGCAGGCTGGTAGCATGGCTGAGTTTAAATAAGGATTGGATAAATGTTTGGAGAATGGGTTTATAAATGGCTATTAGTCAAGTAGGTTGGGGGATGTAAGTGACTGTCTGAAGCTGGGAGTGAACAGCAAGGAATGGTTCACTCCATTATGGCCTGTTAAGCATTTCTGAAGTAACCGAGACTGGCCACTGTCAAGAGGATGCTGGGCTCAATAGACCATTGATCTAACCTAGTATTGCTCTTCTTCCTATGTCTCAGTCTGCTCTGGTTCTAGTGCTCAGGTGCACATTTATTTACACAGAGTCCACAGTTCCAAACACATCTTCTTTTCTTGAGGCAAGACCCCTTGCACAGGGTTCCTTCTCCTGGTAGCCTCTCCCAAGCTCCCAGCTGCCTCCTGTAAGGTGAGCTCCTCCCAGGCTCCACTTCCAAGGACCTCTGGCCTGGCTTCCTTACCAGTCAGTCCCTAAGGCAGGCCTGTGTGATGGAGGGCCTTTGGGCAGGCACCCTGACCTGTTCAGCTGGGCCTTCTCTATAGAAAGCTCGCTCTTTCCCCCCCCCCTTTTAAATTAATTTTTATTATTATAAACAAATATTTAACACATAAATAACTACCAAAACACAACAGAACAGCTGAGGATGGTTAGAATCGAACATGTATGTACCAAAAGTACATTCTCAGGGACAGCATTTCCAAGTCCAAACAGTTTACATAGGTTCCAGATAGACTTTGCCCAACAATGATATACTGAGTGAACTCTAGATTCACTCCCCTTTAAATACCATGCTCAAACAAACAGGATCGGTCATCCCGAGTCCCATCTTCCTTGTGCATGATTCAAAAGCATGGTATCCATGTGGTCTCAAAATCCTGCGCTTTGTCCTTAATACTTGCCAGAATATTCTCCATACTGAATAAATATCAGAGTCGAGCATAGGGACCTTGATCCTTCCAGTTTCTGGCAGTTACATATATAGCTGCTAGAAACAGTTGATCACATGTACCTTGGTAGCAACGCATCAATGGTATGTTACGATATATACCGCATAATTCCACATAGCACTCCTGCAGGAGGAAAGGGCAACATTAGGCCCTTCACATCCTGGATCTTATTCCAAATTTCCCTCCAAAATGTTTGCAGTTCAATAGAGAATAACCTCTATTTTGTTTCCCTTTTTTGTGTACAAGCTGCTAGCTTGTCTCTCTCTGGTGGTTGCTTTTCTGAGCTCCTTGCTCCAATTTATACAGTTAAGTCTCAGATAGTTTGCAGTTTCCTGCTCTGGATAGCTGAGAACACTCAGCCCCACCCAGCTTGGCTCCTTGGCTGGTTAACCCCTTAAAGGACAGATGGAATGTCTTGTGCCTCCGGGACAATCCAATCCAATCAATAAACTATATTCTTGCAAATCCAATCCAATCGAATCAATATGCTACATTCTTGCCCCCTTCGGCCTGATTCTGCAAGGAATTTCAGTGACCGTCACACACCCTCACTTGGGGCCGTTGCACAGATTTTTGCCGCCCTAGGCAAACCCCTGCACATGCACTCCTTGTGCAACCAGTGCACACATTGCACACCTTGCATACAACCTGCAGGTATGTTACGTACAACCCCCATGTGCACACACTTAGCATGCAACATGCACAGCCTGCTTCTCAGGCACTAAGGAGCTGGTAGCCCCGCTCCACCCTGCCTCATGGCCCCCAATCCAGCCGCAGAGCTTACCAGCGTTGATGGCTGGATCGGGGACGAGAAAGGCACCCCTTTCAACTTGCAGGAGATGGCAGCAGATGCTACATATGGGAAGGAGCCACATGGGGGCGCCTCTCCCATCTCCGATCCAGTGCAGAGCTTATTGGCAAAGTCACCTAGGGGAGCAAGTTGAAGGGGGTGCCTTTCCCATCCCATCCAGAGCAGAACTTATCGTTGGTGTTTGGGAAGCTTGATCTGGAGCAGAAGAGCTGCCCCCTTCATGTTGGCACCCTAGGCAGCTGCCTGAGCTGTCTAATGGTAGCACTGGCCCTGCCCTCACTCAACTTTGTTCCTGATTAGGTCATGAGGAGCTTAGGGAAGGACTGTCTCCTCTTCACCCCATTCCCAGCTCTTTCTTCTCTTACCTGAATAGTCTCTTCCAATCTGTAGGACTCCAAGATTTGCAGTGTCTCCAACACCTGCTCAGGATCATGTTGACACAGCAACTCAATAAACTGCTCAGCGACAGAGGGAGATATCTGGACCAAGTCCTGATTGAAGCCTTCCCTGGAGCAACAAATAGAACAAGAGACTGAATTCTACTACACTTTATTCATGTCAGGCATTTAACACTAACAAAAGGCTGCACAAAGTGGACAGCATAATGCTACAACTAGAGACATCCCAAGATCAGCTTTTCCATTCTTCATCTATATTTTTATTTATTTTATTTTTATTTTATCCATTATTTATACCCCGCCTCTCCTGCTTATGCAGCTCAAGGCTGTTTACAACAATTAAAATATCATTAAAAACACACATATAAAATACATAGTATAAATAAAGGGATGGCATAAAAACGTAGAAAAAGACCCCACCCTTCCTAACTCACACCACACCCACCCTTCACACATCTCCCTCACCAAAGGCCTGGTAGAACTGACACAGAAATGAGGCAAGGTTCAGGGCCACCCAGGCCCCCGCTGGAAGGGAATTCCACAGCCTAGGCACAGTCACTGAGAACACCCTCTCCACTGTGGCCCCCCAGACCACCCATGGGACATCGAGAAGAGTGTTCCTGGCAGACTGCAGGGGTTGATCCAGGGCACGGAGAGAGAGGCAATCGCGCAGACAGGAAGGGCCTAGTCCATTTAGGGCTTTATTGGTAAGTACCAACACCTTGAATCAGGCCTGGAAGCCTATGGGCAACCAGCGCAAAGCACGGAGCACTGATGTAATGTGCTCAGGGTGACCTGTCTCAGTAAGGAGATGGACCACTGCATTCTGCACCAGCTGCAGTCTCTGGACCATCACCAGGGGTATCCCATGTAGAGCACATTGTAATAGTCCAGTCTTGAAGTGATGAAGGGATGGATGACAGTGGCCAGGTCGGAGTCTGATGACTCCTCCTGTGTATGTCCAGCTGGCCAGGTCTACCTCCAATGCTGCTGCTGTAGTTGTGCACTCCCCTCCGCCTCTAGAACTGTGTGATTTTTTTTTTGGGGGGGGGGGGGGGGAAGGAAGCAATCTCCTTCCCCCTCCCGTGGCCAGACTTGCTAGAGCCATGTGCTCCTCCCTCTTCCTTTTTACCATCACTGGAAATCCCTCCCACCTCCAGATGCGTGAGAGTGTGAGGGGGGAGAGTACGTTTTTACATGTTAGAAAATGTGATGTGCATGCCGGAGGGGGGAGGGGCGTCCCTCTTTGGCTGCTCAAAATGTTGGGAGTATGCACAGTGCAGCAGAACTAATGGGTATCCCTGGGGAGAATGTATAGCTTTGTCCTGAACTCCCCAACTGCCTGACATTTCCAGAGAGGAGGGGTTTATTTCCAGCTGGCTTCCTAGACATCTCTTGTGTTTGGATCTTGCAGTGCACACCAGGTCATGTTTATCTTATTTTATAAGATTATCAAGCTACTGTTAGTTCAGTATTTATACAGAATCTAAAGTTAGGTATGTATGTATATGAAATATAGCATATAGCTCCATCGTAAAAAAACCAAAACAAACACTGACAAGTATAGCAGGTACATCATCCACACAACCCAAGCCAATGAATTCCATGTACACGAGAATCACTCTCTCCTTGGGAGAGAAAATAAATATATAGAAAGGTTTGCTATGTAAGCTGCAGCAATACACATTATTTTCTCCCTCTCCTCATTCATCATGGATGTAAGAGCTCTTCATTCTATTAATTTCCCAAGGCAATTTCTATTAACCTCCACTATCTACTCTAAAATAAATCTCTAGATAAATTAAATGCAGTAGACTAATCCCTGCTGTAATTTCACTCACTTCAGTGTAGTTACAGCAGTGGGAGAATCCAGCTCAATGTGCTGTCACTGAATCATGTAGCTGAAATGTTAAAACTCCTCTGATCCTTGTGGAATCCAAATTAACAAAATCTTTGAATGGAAAAGGAGACCAAAGTGCAGACTGAACAAAGGCAGAGTAAAAGGAGCTTGTTTATGAGGGCTCCTGCTGATATGCTGCAAATTGTTTTTAAAAAACCTAACCACCCAGAACACTAATGTAGATACGCTCTACTGATTTTTCAGTGACCATGTCTACTATTGTATAAAAATGCAGAAGAGACTTTCCTTAGCAGAGAAACCCAGAGTGAATTTACAAAAATAGAAAAGGGGTTTTATAAATGGAAATTTACAAGCATATCAAAAGAGTTAATTTAAAGTATGTCCTGGCTGCACGAGCATGTCTACCCGTTCAACAGCACTAAAACACAGAAAGTAGGTGATGGAGGACATTAAATAATAGAAAACTACTCAAATAATTACTGTTTCATCAGGAAACTTCTTAGGCCAGAAAAACATGGTCTTTGTAATGGTGAGGATGGAGCAAATGGTTCGAGGTCTAGTGACTTGTTACTTTACTGACACACTTCAGTTGTGTTGTGTTCATTCTCAGTACTAGTAAACAACTAACTGCACCACTTAGAAAGGAGAATTGGTAACCTACCTTCGGTGAATTCCTTTCTCTCATACTCTCTGCATACTCCTCCTGTTGGGTAGTTCTGCCATTGACCAGCAGGAGGCAGATGATTAATTTTCTTTTTACTGTGCCTGCGTGACTGGAACTACCCCTCCGATTCTCCAGTCCGTTCAGAAGCTGAGAAGACTATGTTTCCTCTTAGACACTAATAATAATAAGCGTTGGGGCAAAACTCCCACCCCAACGGATAACTGCTAAACCTAAATCTAAAAACTGAATCAACTATAACGTTCACCTGCGGTACTGATCCCCAGAACCTCCCCGCCAATATCATAGCTGCCTGGCTGGGGGGGTCGGAGGAGTATGCAGAGAGTATGAGAGAAAGGAATTCACCGAAGGTAGGTTACCAATTCTCCTTTCTCCTCATACCTCTGCATCCTCCTCCTGTTGGGATGTACCCAAGCCTCCTGAATTAGCGTAAAGGGAGGGAGCCAGGAGCACTGGACGGATCCAGTACCGCCTGTAACACCCTCCTGCCAAAAGCAGCCTCCGCCGACTGAAAAACATTGATTTTATAATGTTTAACGAAGGTGTGGATGGAAGCCCATGTAGCAGCCCTGCATATTTCCTCATACGAGGCTCGAGATTTAAAAGCATAAGACGTGGCTGCTGAGCGCACGGAGTGG
>QEPC01010688.1:2074879-2085394 GCA_003113815.1 Sphenodon punctatus
CCCCTGCTCCCCGGCGCAGTGTGAGGGAGCCGGCTGGTTTTTTTTTTTTTTTCTTGTATTTATTTCTTTACTTGTCCCAAACAGCCTAAATGCGAAACCCGAGACCACGTCCGGGATCGCTGCCCCTTAAAGCCCCGCAAGGAACCTGACAATCTTTCCTTTCTCCTTTTCCTCTCACAGACCGAGTTCACGAAGTTGCGTCCTACTGGTCTTGAGGCAGACGACGGACTGGAGAATCGGAGAGGTAGTTCCAGTCACGCAGGCGCAGTAAAAAGAAAATTAATAATCTGCCTCCTGCTGGTCAATGGCAGAACTACCCAACAGGAGGAGGATGCAGAGGTATGAGGAGAACAAATGTTCCTGTATGTTTACTAGTCAAATACCAAATACAGACACAAAGACTTAATAAATATATAGGCGTACGGTTAGACATATATATTGTATTGCAACAATCAAATGACAAGCCAAAGGAAAACATGTGACTATGTAATACAAAGACTGTTCTAGTTTCAAATAATAGAGAGTAGCTTCTGAAAAACTTCAGTCCTTGGCCCAATGTTTCACTAAAGATATAGCTTCCTCAGGGGTCCTTGTTTAGTTCTTAGAGTATAGTCCTTCAATGTCACAAGTAGTCACAGCACAGATTGTCACACAGTGTTCATTCCACATAATAATGGTACAATTGAGATAATCAATCTTCTTTTTCACAGAAAATTACTTTTCCTCCCTTACTAAGGAGTTTTCTAAGACAGTTCTCGTTTAGGTGGGGTAATGCATTGCATTAACAAGTTCGGGGGGTCGCATAACTAAGCCCCATATTACTATGAATATAGAAATTTAACTAACCTCTAAAGACTTGAAGAGTAATGGGCTGTAGGGTTCAATTTGCCTAAACGGCTCCAGGTTTTGTTTTGGGAATTCTCCTACTATACTTTAAACCAGCCTCAGGCTGCATATATCACCTCTTCCGTTTCCCAGCAGGGAATGATTCACTATTTACATTGAAAGGGGACCCGATCATGTGGCCTCTAACAGCCAATCATGTCATGTCCAGTTTGAGGCTGGTGATTCAATTCAGGATACTGATTTGCAATGATAGTTTCCAGCTGTCAGTCATACGGTTTTCTAACATGTGGGTTAAAGTGCCGGTGTTATCTCTTTGTGCTTTTTTTCCTATGTTGAGACCTAATAGTTGTTAGTTTCCTGACAGGGAAACCAATTTACTGTTCATATATTTATCTGGCTCGGCTTCTCTTTGTAAATAAACACTATGTAATTACAAAGAGCCTAGACAAAGGAATCCAGTAGATCATTTAGCCCTCGAGGTTGGATAGTGTCCAGGGTTATGAGCCAAAAGCTTTTCCTTTCAGTTAGTACTTTGGGACTGACTGGGAGTCCTATTTTTTCTATTCACCAAAAGGAGAAAGTGTTAATCTCTTTGTGGAAATGATTGTAGTGATCAACTATTGGGGCTGCTGGAGTACGAGTTTTTAATTTACTCCTGTGCTCTATTATCCTAGTCTTCAGTTTCCTAGATGTCTTCACTATATAGAGCTTTTTACAGGGGCATTGGATGGCATATTTTGGGCTCATTAGTGTTCATTCTTAGAACAGAGAAAATACCTTATTGGGTCAGACGAAGTGGTTCATCTATCCCAATCTCCTCTCTCGGACAGTAGGCTGTACCAGAGGCTTCATAGGAAAGCACAAGAGAAGTCACACAGAAATTATGGATCAATCTATCCAATCGGTCACTCGGTTTCTGGAAGATCTAGAAGTCTAGGCACATGTTGAACTAGACGATCAAGGCATCCATGACCATCTAAGCCTCTTTTAAATCCAGCTTAACTACTGACCTTCACAACATCCCATAGCAATGAGCTCTACAGGCCACTGTGCTTTATATGGAAAGTACTTACTTTTGTTTTAAACCTGCTGTTTGTTCATTTTACTGGATGCCCCCAGTAAAGTTCTTATATTTGAGAAAGGGTAAGATGTTCCATTATTCTCTCTCTACATGTCATTTGTGAATTTATATTCACTCTAAAAAACCCTATGACAAATGTGAGTTAAGGGCTGCTGCACAGCCCACACATAGCTCCTCCCTTAAACCACAACAAGAATGAAAATACTACTAAGGCTGGTACGTTCACTTCAAATAACCTGTCAAACAATTCTCATCCCTTACTCATGTTTCCTGCATCGCCAGGGGCGATATGCAGCCATTTGTCACCAGTTTGGGGAAACCACTTGTTAAAATCCAGGCAGTTCACGTAAACTGGTTGTAGAGCAGGCTGAGGGCCCAGGAGCACAGCTGCTGCCACAAGCATGAGCCAAGAGGTTCTCCTCCCTCTGCTGCCTCTGGCTTTTCTTAGCTGCAGGCAGCATGGCTAATCCTGGCACAAAGTGCTGAGGGGCACCAGATCCAGTGAGGTGGTAAGAGCAGGGCTGGAAGCTCTGGGCACTGATCCTGGTTTTTCCCAGTTGCTGGAAAGGAGGCTCTCCAGGTTCCCCACAGGACCCAACATACATGGGACATGCTTGGTCCCTTGGAACTTACAGGTTGTAATTTAATAATTCCTGTCCTACAGTAGCAGAGCAGCACTGCCTGAAATGGCAAAACGGTCTTTCACTTGGGGGGTGGGGATGCAACCCACCCTGAGTTCTCAGAATAGGGTGGGATATAAATCCAAAGTAAATGAATACAAGCTGAAAAACAGGCAATTTCTATAAAAGTCTAATTTGAATGAGGCTACTCTGGCTTGCTGAACTGCTGGGTTAAGTGGACACGCTACAGAGGCAGAAGCAGCCATAATAAAGGCATGTTGGTGTCTTGCTAGTTCCTCTACATAGAGCCAGGCACCCTGCCACACCCCAGTCACAAAAACCTCCAAAGTATAGAACAATAACAGCCAACTACAATCACCTAACTATAGACAGAGGATCGATTAACAAAGACCAGAGAATACTCCAATTAAAGTAACTTATGACAAGAAATTGTCGAGTCTCTGCTGTAGGAGGCATGTTTACAACCTTGGTCCTTTGTGATGCAGACTGTCCAAGTCAAAGGTCAGCCTAGCTACACCCCTTAGAACCTGCACCTATTTTCATGTAGTTGTAGTGCTATTTGTCCTTTAGGAAAGTGGAATGACTATTCTACTCAGGGACCTTGTAATTGCAATGTCCAGGAACAGTGTAGTTCAGATCTCTCTTATTGGACCAACTTCTACTGGCAAGAGTATGTAAGCGTTCAGGCCACACAGAACCCTTGCTGGGGCCTGTCAAATCAGAATTACAGACTGAGCAAACTTTACAGGAATCTATATGAAAAAAGTCTCTTGGGCAGAAGACATTACGGGGGGAAATGATTAGCATTTCAAACATTTAAATACAAGGAGGGGAAACCAACAATCAACAGATAAGTCCACTCTTGACCCCTTTGACCATTCTAGCTACCGTCCTATCTCACTCCTTCCTTTTACTTCCAAGCTTCTTGAACATGTTGTCTACTCCCGCAGCCTCGACTTCCTCTCCGTCAACTCCTCCCTTGACCCCCTCCAATCCGGTTTCCGCCCCCTTCACTCTTCTGAAATTGCTCTCGCTAAGATCACCAACAATCTTCTTGTGGTTAAATCTAATCACCTCTACTCCATTCTTATCCTCCTTGACCACTCACTCTTGCTGGACTCACTTCACTCACTTGGCTTCCGTGGCTCCGTCCTCGACTGGTTCTCCTCCTACCTCTCTGAGCACTCCTTCAAGGTGTCTTGCCAACTCCACCTCCTCTCCCCCCTATTCTACATCTACACCCTGTCCCTAGGTAAACTCATTGTCTTCCAATACCACCTCTACGCTGATGACACTCAACTCTCTCTCTCTCTCCATCTGTTCAAGCTCGCCTCACCAGCTGTCTCTCTGATATCGCTATCTGGATGTCTCAACGTGAACTCAAACTCAACATGGCTAAAACTGAACTCCTTATCTCCCCCTGCCCTCCCCAACCTTCCTCTCAGCCTCCGTCATCATCCTTCCCATCCCCCAAGACCATAGCTTAGGCTTTTCTTTCTTTTAAACCCTACATCGACTCTGTTGCCAAATCCTGTCGCTTCTCTCTCCATAACATTGCTAAGATTCACCCTTTCTCCTCTGTCCCCTCTCGCCCTCCCACGTCTCCCTACCCACATCCGCCTCACCTCCTCCCTTCGTACCTTCAANCTCCATAACATTGCTAAGATTCACCCTTTTCTCTCTGTCTCCTCTGCCAAAACCCTTGTTCATGCCCTGATCATCTCTCGCCTCGATTACTGTAATCTCCTTCTCACTGGCCTCCCCCGCTCTCATCTTTTTCCCCTTATCTCAGTCCAAAACTTTGCTGCCAGGGCCATCCACCTCGCCCGTCACTTTGACCACGTGCAGCCCCTCCTCTCCTCTCTTCACTGGCTCCCCCTTCCTGAACGAATCCCTGCACAAGCTCCTAGTCATCACCTATAAAGCTCTTTACAACCTTGCTCTCCCCTACCTGTCTGTGCTAATTTCCCTCCGTACTCCAGTCCATGAACTCTGCTCCTCCTCTGTCCCCTCTCGCCCTCCCACGTCTCCCCTGCTCCCCTAACTGCCTTCGTCCCTTCTCCCTAGCTGCCCCCCATGCCTGGAACTCCTTCCCAGTCCACATCCACCTCGCCCCCTCCCTTCATACCTTCAAATCCCTCCTCAAGACCCACCTCTTCTGCTCTGCCCTCTCCACTCCTAACTCCTGCTGATACCTACCATCCAGTACAATCTGCTACCTGAGGTCTGTGTACTCCTATCCTCACATGAACCAGCCAGCCATCATTCTCGATGTAACCAAGCCAAACACGTGCACCTGAAACCTCACATCTTCATGAATGTTTACACTCCTTGTCTCTCCCTCTGTTCCACTTCCTTTGTCTCCACTCCCCACCCCCTTCTCTCAGATTGCAAGCCCTAGGGTAGGGACCGTGTCTATTCCATTACTTTGTAAAGTGTCAAGTACATTGTTGGTGCTATATAAATGCTTGATAATAAATAATAATAATGATAATAATAATAATAATAATAATCACAATAAACACAGGCTAGGAATACATCATGCAATACCTGAGGAGAGGGCGGTAAGAAAAGAGATTGTTGTTTTGTCTCCACCTCTAACATTTGGGGCCAATACAGTGACCATACATCCTCTACATAGAAACACAATGTCTCCTCATGGGGGGCCCAGGTTTCCAGGAAGGCGTTCCAGGGATCAGGAAAGAGGGTTCGAGAGGATATGAAGAAAAAAAGACTGATTCTAAGGACCTAAGGCCCAGAAACCCCAGCTAGGCAACAGAGCAGTCACACTTCTAATGCTGCAGAAGAAGCAACACAGAAGTATGGTAGGGAACCTGATAAGAACATGAAGGTACTCATACACTTTTGCACAAGTGAGCGCATGCTTTGTTCTGCCTCTTAAGTTCCTTGTTTATGACTGCTTCTGTGCTTGCAGAGGGTACAAGGTTAATCAACAGCTCAGCAGACAAGAGGATTCTATGGGTGAAAATTAACCTTACAAGAAAACATGAAGCTATGGAAGAGGTAACTTTAAAGGTCAGACAGTTAAGCACTCCAGTCTCATAGGACTGAACTTTATTAGAACAAATAAGCAAAAACATTTTTTAAAGCATCTCTTTAAAAATTTTGTGATGAGAAGAAGCAAGAGACACACAAAGGCAGATAGATATTAAGAAATGTTTTATCTGGGAAGTTGCTGAGATGTCATATTAAATGAATGAGGTAAAACAGACACTGTCTCTATCAGGGTATGAATGTACTTATTAAACTAGATGAACTAATAATATTTCCATTAGAAATCTCTGGTTTCTAAGGTTCTACAATTCTTCAGTGCATAAAAAGAAAATTGCAGAAGTGTTTGCTAGTTAATAGAACAAGGCTAGTAGTAACCAAATTCGAACCTCTGGCTCTAGAGGCAATGGCTATTGTGCCATCAAGCTTCTCTAAACAGAGATATTAACAATTCAAGGTGCTGGTTTTTACCTTTAAAGCCCTAAACAGCCTGGGCCCCACATATATGAAAGACTGCCTTTCCTACCATGCTCCGTCACGGCACCTACAATCGGTCGTGAGTGCCCTTCTGTGGGTTCCACCTGTTACCTTTCTCCATATGACAGGCACGCAAAGGGGCATTCTCGGTTGCTGCCCCATTGTTGTGGAACTCACTCGCCTTGGAGGACAGTCTGAGTTCAGGCCTGAGCATCTTTCTGAGGAAGTGTAAAACTTTTCTTTTTAGTAAATCATTTGGCGGGCACTGGGATAGGGATTAGATAGGAGGTTGTTGAGGTTGACGTGGGTGAGGGTTTTTTGTTTTTAACGTTGAGCTGTATTTTAAAGTTTTTAACTGTATTTTATGCTTGTTGTAAGCTACCCTGAGCCTTTGGGGAAGGGCAGGGTAAAAATGTAAATAAATAAACGAAAGTAATGTAGTTATTTAAGTTTCAAGCTATAAAATACAAATCATACGACTTCCTTACATACCGTGGGTCAAGCACACTCCTCAAAAACTGGAAAAGCAAACACTGGTCCTGACAAGTGAGAAAAGTGAAAAAGAATTTAAAAATTAACCTAGTATTCTCAGAGACTTGTTTTTAAATTTCTATTAATTGAACAAACTACTATTCACAGCTGCATGAATGCTTCCCTTGACGTTCTTGATAAACTTTCAGTACCAGAGCCACCAAGAGGCAATGTACAAGGACCACACTGCAGAACAGTAATCTCAAGGGGGGAAAAAAAAGAACAAGAAAAGAGGTCTGATTAGGTCTTGTGTCTTGAGTCAATATTTTAACACAGCTTCCTTTTGTAACATAATATCCACCAGTGGTGGCTTACTAGATTCCAAAACAACTACCTTGACTTCTTATGTGTCAGGCAAAAGGATGTGCCATTTAAGGTAGGTTTATCAGATAGTGAGCTTGATTCCAAAGCCCACGTAAACTGCACAGAAGTTGTGTCCATGTACGCACACTTGGTTTCCACATGGCACAATGGGCCGGCTATGGGGATACGCGCGGTTTACGCGTGCATAGTTCCATGTGGTTTACGTGGGCTTTGGGATCGAGACCAGTGCCATTAATGACGTTTCATACTTTTCAAACTTAGCAACAATAGCACATGGAGGCTGATCATCTTTGGATCTGGGTCTTAACGACCTGTGCGCCTGTTCAACGCTTGCATTATGGAGTTGGGATTCTGCAAGAAATATTTTTTCTATGAGCTGGTTAATGAAGGCTTGTGTGTTAGACACCTCTAATCCCTCCAGGACTGCCAAGAAGTGCAGATAATATCTGTGACTTCCATTTTCCAAGTCCTTGCACTTGTATTCCAGGTATTGTATCCTGGAGAAAAGGGAAAACCTTTGTGAGTCAGCTTCAAGTTCCCTCTCTTCATTACTGGAAATGCACTCTTCCGCAGTGTCTACCCTTTTATTTAGAGTTTCTATTTTTTTGTTTACCTGATCCATAGACAAGTGGACCTTTGCAAATGTGCTCTAGGAGGTTTTCTCTATCTTTTCTTGCCACCTGAAGTTCTGTTTTGATGTAAGCAAAGGCAGTGGAGCAGTGAGAACAAGCAGCGTCTTTTAGCTCTTGTGGGCCCAGAGCCCCCGGTACGTCCGCCATTTTGTCTTGCAGGCTCTGCTCCTCTGTGGCCTTCTTGAAAAGAGGCAATGCCGAGCAATACTTTTGTAAAGTATTTTTTCCCTTATTTTCTTTTCTTTTGTGAGGGGGATTGCATTTATCACCCCTCAGGGCTTTTTGGAGAATGAACTCTGCACCTGGCTTTTGAAACAGGGTGAAATTGCTTTGGAGTGGAAGGAGCTCTTCTCAAGTGCTGCTAGCCTCGGTGCATGCTCAGTCACACACACACACCCCAAATGGGTACATATATTTTAAGGCCAAAAAGAGTTATGATGAAATCTAGTCCGTTTTATTGCCAAACACAGACCATCTGAGTAATTCCTGCATCATACCCTGAAGCTTGTGTTTGAAATAAGAGTTTAAAAGAAATGCAATTACATTTCATTTAAAAGCTTAAGATGAGAGAACCCACAACATCCCTAGGCAAGCCTTTCCTGTCTAGTCAATACTCCTTGTTCTCTTTCAAATCCTTAAAAGGTCCTTTGCTATGATGCCTATGAAAAACTTGACAAGGAATAGGTGGCTGAATGTTCTTAAAGTAAGGTAAAAAAGATTGATTCTACAATTGCTTTCACAATAATCCCAGCTGACGAATAAGGTTTCCAAAAAGATTTGGTGGCTGCATGACAAGGTGCCACTTCTACAGCAGGTTTCTCTGCAGCTAGTGTCAGGAGGCACAGTTTCAGCAGGTGTGTCTAGGCAGTGTTTGATCAGTGTGGTAGTTTTGGACCTGCAGGAAGAGGAGCCCAACAGGGGACCTAAGAAAGCAGATCCTTTAAACACTTCACCATTTGTGAATACTCTGCATAGAAATGGAATGGAACTAGACAATGAAGGCACCCGCCCCCCTAAATGTTACAGTTTGGAAAGACCTTTTGCTACAGGGCATAACCCACCCGCTAAACCCAGGAGTGGAGAAAGAACCCTTTTCTCTCCCAGGGGCCACTTTGAAAATTAGTACAAACTCCAAGGGCTGCATAGACATTGGAGGCAGGGATGCTTAAAGGATGCACTCAGGGAGAGTCCAGATCATGGAACAGTGCCATGGATCTGTCCCTTATCCTTGCGTGCATGCTCTCAACTTTGCTCCCCTACCTGGAGCTTAGTCTTTCAGTGCTTGGGGGTAGGAAATGGATCCAGGGGTCAAATAGTTAACAAACATCCACTATAAGCAAATTATTCCATAAGGGCAATTAGTTTACTTACCTGGTGAATTGCCCTTCTGCTGGGGTGTGCAGGACAGGAACTCTCAACTCTAGGGATGATCCCCACGTAGGCCAGGAGGTGGCAGATTTTAGAGGAATCCAGCTGGCCATGCGCAGAGGAGGTCTGTCCCTCCCATTTGCCAGTTGGTCCAAAAGCTGTAACAAAAACTTTTCAAAAATAAGATTATAACCTATAACTGAGAGAAACCTATTGGATAACTTGAAAGGAGTCAAGGGCAAACTAGAAATCAACTCAGGGGACCTCCTATTAAAGCAAGTTACTGGAGTCCCCCTACAACTAACTGTTGGTTGATCCAGGCCAGCCCCTACTGAGAAAACATGTCCAAAATTAAAATGAGAACTCCCACAACAGGAGGGCCGAGTTCCTGTCCTGCAGACCCCAACAGAAGGACAATTCACCAGGTAAGTAAACCAATTGTCCTTTCTCCCGGGATGCGCAGGACAGAAACTCTCAACTCTGGGGATTTTCCAGAGCAATAACCAAAGAAAAAACATGGGTGGGAGAATGGCCTGCAACAAAAACAAAGGACTGGGTTACTCAAGAACACTGCAGGAACCTCCGTCCACAGCCTGCATCTGCAGAATCAAACACATCGATTTTTTAGTGTCTAGTAAAAGAATGAGGGATAGTCACAAGTGGCTGCCCTACAGATTTCCAGGTAAGAGGCCCTGGCCCTAAAGGCCCAAGAAGTAGCTGTGTCTCTAGTAGAATGAGGTACAATACCCAAAGGGGGCATGAGATCAGAAGCCGTAAAGGCCTCAGAGATGCAAGCCAAAATCCATTGGCCAATTACTGTCCAAGAAGCCTTGTGACCCCTCTTTTTAATGTTAAACTCTACAAATAGGGCCAAGGACTTTCTATAAGTCACTGTCCTGTGGAAATATACTTTCAGTGCCTTATGCACATCCAGTGCGTGCCATACCTTCTCAAGGGAATGGACTGGACATGGACAAAAGGAAGGTAACACTATTTGCTTCTGCCTATGGAAAAGAGAATTTACTTTAGCCATAAAGAAGGGGATCTAATCTTAAAAGGGGGGTCTAATCTTAATTTAATCTAACTACAGTATCCTTTTTAAAAATGCAGTGGGAGGGATTTATAGACAAAGCCCCTAATTCTGATACCCTCCTAGCAGAGGTGATTGCTATTAAAAAGGTAACCTTGATGGTGAGGGGGAAAAGCGACACCTCGTAAAGCAGTTCGAAAGGCAGGCCTGTTAACGCCTTTAGAACTAAGTTAAATTGCCAAGTAGGGAATCTATGGACTATGGGGGGTGACAAAGCCTAATCTGCTTTCAAAAACCTCCTAATGTGAGGATGTTTTGAGATATTTTTACCCTTGATGACATAAATAGAGGTTATTTACCAGTAACTCTGTTCTTCGAGAGAGCTCCACGTATTCTCACTCTTGGGGATTCACTTTCTGCTCTGCAGGCACTGGAAAACCTCTCGTCAGCAGTATCCAGTAGGGGTGGGAAACCGGTAGAATCTGGTATCCGATAATGCCGGTACCGGGCGTACCGGCATTATCGGATTCGACCCGGTAACCCCGAGTCCAGGCTGCGCGGGTGGAAGGGGGG
>QEPC01010688.1:2090092-2121684 GCA_003113815.1 Sphenodon punctatus
GCCCCTTCCTTGGGCACCGCATATAGGGAATCTGCCAATTTGTTGGTAGGAGACACCGAGGCCGGTTTCCCCCATAAGGTAGTGGCTGGTTCCAATAATTGCTCCAAAAGTGGTAGCATCACATGCCCCGATTCCCCCGCCCCTAGGATGCCAAAGATGGGTCCTGTTTGAGCTTTCTTAACGACCCTCGTGGGGAGTTTAGGGAGGGAGGATGCCATCCTCCTCAGCATAGCCTGGAAAGCCTCAGAGTCCTCTGTGGCTAGCGATATATTAGGGTCCGATATAGTGTCTGGAGGTGGTGGGGAGATGGTCTCATCCTCCTCGAGGGATGGGGATGACGATGAGGATGATTGCGACGCCGATCTCCCTGGGGAAGCCGTTCCGACTGTAGCCGGTACCAACGGTACCAGTTCCTCTCTATGGGTCCCCAGTAGAGAGACCAAGAGCTGCGTAGCCCCTGATGGAGCTAACCTCTCTTGTGGCTGCGTGACCACTATTTCAGGTCCCGAACCATGTGTCCCGGTGCCGACGGTGCCGAAGTCCAGGTGTGCCCGCATCGAGCCCGTCTCCGATGGTGGGGGGGCGTGATATCGTTGTCGTCAGTGCCGCCCTTGGTGGAGCCGGTGGGACATAGGGGTGTCCCCTTTGCGTCGTATATTCAAAGTCCTGTCTAAATGGAGATGGACTACGTGAGTGGTACCGGTAGTCGTGGGCGTAACTATAGTCCTGGCGCCTGTCCCTTGGTGAACAACATGAGCACGGTGAGCGGGATCTGAGCTCCATGTGGTACCAGAGGGGTCCACATTCGTCCCGGTACCGTGGTGATCCGGACCGTGAATGGTAGTGGGGGGACCGCGAGCGGGACTCTCTCTGTGCTGGTAAGGTAAGTAGTAGGGGAGGTACCGACCATGTCCGTGGAGTCAACGGTGCGGTCACCCTCGTCGGTCCCAACGCCGGTACAGACGCTTGTTGGGGTTGCGTAGACACAGCCGTTGATCCCAACTGTGATCCCTGTCTCTGGGGTATGGTGCCTGTCGCAGGGCGTTCCGCCGTCTCCTGTGAGGAGCTTTTCTTTTTCTTCCCACTCTTCGAGCCCCGCTCCAGTGAGTGTGTAGAGCCGTGTATGTGGGGTGCATCGGCACCGGCTTCCATAGGGCGCCTGGGGCTGGGCGCGTGTGCATCGGCTCCACCTTCCCCGGAGTGGACGGTACCGGTAGTGGAACTGTGTGGTACCTCGATCCCGGTCTCCATGGAGCGGGCGGTATCGGTGGTGCGGGGACTGGCTCTCAGAGGTGGTACTGCCGGAGCCGGTGCCGCCAGAGTCGTTTGTGAAGTTTCCATTGGTGTAGAGTGCCGAGTGGGGAGCCTCAGAGGCCCCTCTTCACCGCCTTCTTATGCCCTTTTTGTCAGAATGACCTGTAGCCAAAGCGCTCTGGCTCGTTTTGCTCTGTTCGACAGAACCGAGCAATCTCCAAAGGTTCGCGTATTATGACCTTCTCCCAGGCAGGCCAGGCAGCGGTCGTGCTGGTCACTGATTGAGAGGGTGGCCGGACAGGAGCTACATCGTTTAAAGCCCGGTTGCTTAGGCATTCCCGTTCGCCCAGAGGGCGTAAAGGCCCGGGGGACGTCCCCGCGGGCTAGGGTGGCACTCTTACTCACAAGAATCTTCTTCTTTCTTCTATTTCTGTTGCTGACTAAACGCTGAAAAGCGCTGAGAAGTCTTCCAACACCACGCGGTTGGAAGGAACTGAGGCGGTGAGAGCTCCTCCCCCTATTTATTCTACCATCCCTCGTGATGCGGGCCCGCGCTTTTCTCGGGATGGAGTCTTTTCCAGGCATAATCTGCCTGGATACTGCTGACGAGAGGTTTTCCGGTGCCTGCAGAGCAGGAAGTGAATCCCCAAGAGTGAGAATTGCAGAGATCCTCGAAGAAGAAATAGTGCTATTTAAAGTTGCCACTTGTCTAATGGGAGTGTTGGCCTGAAGATCCTTGTCAAGGCCGTCCTGCAAAAAAGATAGAATGTCCATTACTCTAGGACTATGTGAATCTAGCTGCTTGTCAATACACCAAGAGCCCCAAACCCTCCAGGTGCATTGGTAGATGCACCTACTAGACTGGCGCCAGGAAGTTATAAGTGTCTGTAATACTGCATCTGAATATCCAAAGTTCCTTAAGGCTGCGCACTCAAGAGCCAAGCCACCAGATTCAGAAAGTCTGGTTTCTCGTAGCAAATTGGGCCCTGCGTGAGTAGATCCAGGGTTTAGAGTAGACTATGGGGCTCTACTCTTGCTAGGTTGATAACATCTGCAAACCAGGGTCATCTGGGCCAGTAAGGGGCCATGAGGATCATTGTGGCTCCCTCCTTGCAGACTGCTCTCCCTATTAGTCAGAACGGGGAGAATGCGTAGAGGATTACCTGAGGCCACAGCTGATTTAGGACGTATACTGCTTCTGCTCGAGGGCGATGGGACCTGGAGAAGAAGCAAAGGTATTTGGCATTTATCCCTGATGCGAAGATATCCAACACAGGAAGGTTGAAGTTGGCTCAGATCTGGTTGAATGCTGCTGGGTACAGGGACCATTTGCCTGGGTCCAGCATTCACCAGCTGAGCCAGTCCGCCATTTTGTTGATGGCTCCAGGACCAGCCTTACAGCGGGGTGGTTCGGGGCAGCCTCCCTGGGTCCCGCTCCTGGGGGGGGGAGCGCAGGGGCCCCCTGGCCAGGTCCAACTGTCATGGATAGTGACAGGCAGCACACGCCAGTGGAGGGGGACAGCGGGAGTGAGGGAGAGGCAGAGGCCCCACCTCTCCCCTCACTTAGTGAGTCAGTCTCGGACAGGGGGAACGTGGGAGAGATGGGGCCTCTGCCTCTATCTCATTCCCCCTGGCCGAGACAGCCAGACAGCGGAGGGGGCCAGTGAAAGTGAGGGAAAGGCAGAGTGTGGCCCCGCGTTTCTCCCCTGCCCTGGGCCCCGCATCGCCTAAGGCTGGTCCTGGATGGTTCCCTTGATGTGTAATGGTGTGAGGGGCAGAAGATTCTTTGCCCACAAGAGCATCCACCTGGCCTCTTGGCTGAGTAGGAGTGACCTGATTCCTGACATAAGCAAGAGCCGTGGCATTGTCTGTGTATATCAGGACGTCAGCGTTCCTGAAGCGGTCTGCAAAGTGAAGCAGAGCTAGGTGGATTGCTCAGAGTTCCATCCAGTTTATAGTGTTCCTGCTCTCCACAGGGGACCAACTGTCTTGAGCGTAGGCATCCTGCATATGCAACCCCCAACCGTGCAGGCTGGCATCAGTCTCAGAGGTTCAGATAGTGGTACCCCCAGACCGAATCTGTGTGGTTTCATCCACCATTCCAGGGACTGGATTACTTTGGGGGTTAGAGTGAGGAATTTGAGCTTGCCAGGGTAACAGGAATCTCTGGAGGAGCCTGAGGCAGAGCCAGGTGCTGGATACAGGACACCATAAGACCTAGTAGACTGGCTAACAGGGAGAGGAGGACTCTCTGTTCTGAGAGAACTTGAGCTACCAGATCTCTGATCTTCTCCTGTCTCGCAACAGGCAGAAAGACTCTGTCCAATTCTGTATTGATTATTACCCCCAGATGTTCTAAGGACCTGGAGGGGGACAGCAGACTCTTTTCCTGACCCATAGCGTTGTAGGATTTGTATTGTTTTGGCCACTGCCATTTGTGCTTCCACAAGGGATGGTGGTCCGAATTAGGATATCGCCTAAATATGGGTGTATGGGGTTCCCTGGGTGCGGAGAATGGCTACAATGGGGATGAGACCCTTGGTGAAAGTACAGGGAGTGGTTGCCAACCCAAAAGGAAGAGCCCGGAACTGCCAATGAGCGTTGTCGTAAGAAAACCTGAGTCATTGGCGGTGGGTGGGGTGGATGGGAACATGCAAGTAGGTGTCCCTTAAGTCAAGGGAAGCTAGTCATTCTTCCCTTCCTATTGCTAGACAGATGAAGGACCAGGTCTCCATTTTGAAGTTCTTCACCTTGATGAACTTGAGAGTCTTCAGGTCGAGAACTGCTCTCCATTCACAATTTTTCTTTGCCACTAAAAATAAAATTGAATAGAAACCTTGTCCTACCTCTGATTTTGGTTCTGGCTTGATGGCTTTTATGCGTGCCATTCTTTGGATCTCTCCCTGCATTGCTTGATGTTTTAGAGGACAGCATGCAACTGGGAAGATGCAATAGAGTGGATGAGGAGGGCTGGAAAATTCTATGGCATACTGTTGAGACTGTCTCTAGAACCCAGGTGTCCGATGTGACAAGAGGCCAATGATCTGCAAAAAGGAAAAGTCTTCCCCCTACCAGAACTTCGGTGTTCCTGAGCAACAGGTGGTCAAGAACTCTGCTTCCCCTGAGAGGGAGCAGTGTTGGATCTGCTTGAACTGTAAGCTGCATTGTATCTGTTCCCTCTGGACCATCTTCCCCTATTTCCTCTGCCACGAAAGGTGAAAAAAGAGGAAGGCTTTCTAGAGGCGGAATGAAAGAAAAAAGGTTTGTTAGGTGCACAATAGGACTGGGGGGTATTGAATTGTTGTAATGTGTGCTTCCTTTCTTTGTCTTCTGCCTCTTTTAGGATCTGGTCTAGCGAGACTCCAAGACCTTGCCCCCTGATAAGCCCCAGCCACCAAAAGGTTGTTTGCATGTGTGTCAGCCCTCCAAGATCTCAGCCACAGTCTGCATCTAGAAAATATATTGGCTGCCATGGCCCTGGCCCTGGCTGTCCAGGCCACTGCATCCATAGTGGCAGTGGTAATGAAGGAAGTTGCCATGGTGATATTTGCAGACAACTTGCGAGTCACTTTCTCAGAGGCTGCAGGGTTCTTGCCAATTTGAAACCACTTTAAAATTGCCCTAGCGCAGTAGGGGGCAGCTGTAGACATCTGTAGAACTGCTGATAAGGCCTCAAACTTAAATAATTTTGGCTTGAAAGAGAGGGAAAAATCACAATCTCGATCACTAGGCCTAGGAGTGAGATTAGCTAGGGACTGAGCCTCCTCCTCGTGGATCTCCCCAGATTCAACCGATTCTGAGAGGGATCTCAGAGTCCTCATTAGAATCCTCATGGGCTGAGGCCCCCAAAGGGAGAGAGGTAAGCCCAGTAATTTGGGTGCTCTTCTCCTGCTCCTGCAGATCCTTGTATTCACACTCTTTGCCAGAGTGGGAGGGGGCAGAGACCCGGCTGGGTCCTGTTTTTTCTTTGTCCGAAAAGGTCCCGACTTGGGCCAGAATGAGCTCCTCGGGGGTTCTGGGTTTCTTGGGGGCCGGGTGTTTCCCCTTACCGGCTGACGGGCCGCGAAGGAGGGCGTCTCGTCTCCCTCTCCTGGATTCTGTCAAGGGACGAAATTATTTTATTAAGGGCCTGAAGGTGCAGTAGTTCAACCTGGGAGGTGCCGCAGGTTGGGGTCTTACTGTTTCCTGGGTCCCCGGAATCCTCGGTCTCCTCCGCAGCAGCTCTCCTTCTTGGCATCATTTTATGAGGTGCTGGTCAGTCAGGTGCACTGCAACCAAACAGCCCACCAGAGAGAGGCTGTGCATGCTGAGGCCGCCTGAAGCCGTTTAAAAATGCAGATGAGTATCACGCCAGGTAGTCTGGGACCCTGAGTTGGTCACACGGAAGCTTCAAGAGCGACAGACTCACGAAGAGCGGGAAGCAGCGCCTGACGGGACATATATGCAGAGAGAGAGAGAGAGAGAGAGAGAGAGAGAGAGAGAGAGAGAGAGANTAGAGAGAGAGAGAGAGAGAGAGAGAGAGAGAGAGAGAGAGAGAGAGAGAACGAACAGAACTGCCCAGGTGTGCAGAGCACACCAGTCCACCCCCTAATCTGATGAGAGGTAGAAATCCAACTAGCAAATGGGAGGGACAGAACCTGTCTGTGCATGGCCAGTTGGATTCCTCTAAAGTCTGCCTCCTACTGGGCTAGGCAGGGATCGTCCTCAGAGTTGAGAGTTTCTGTCCTGTGCACACCAGGAGAATGTTCCCCCATGAAGCACAGAGTACCAGTTACTGGACTAGAGGGGGTCTTACTTTCCTATCATCTGCCCAACACCAAGATGGAGCAATGCTTGTTTTATTTACAAACAGAATTTAATCCAAAGCCTTTACCTGACAAGTCTTTACCTGGAGGTTCTGAATGATTCTCTCAATCTGGTCACTGAAGTGAGTCGAAATGAGGTCTGCTGCTTTACTGGGGCTCAAGAATATCAGCTCCTGCAGACGGAAGAGGGAAAATAACTGCTTTGGTTTTACAAAAAACACAGACTGTTCACAATAATGGTATCAGATATTCTTCTGACCCCATCTTCATCTTGTTCTGTAAAAAGTGGACTAAGAACCTCAGCTAAATTCCTACAATGTTTAATAGCAATCTGATAGCAATTGACTTTAGAGACGAAGTAGCACAGGGATATCTTTTACTGGACCAACTACAGTTGGTGTAAGTATGCAAGCTTTCGGACCTCACAGGGTCTTTCGTCAGGCAAGTCAGGAGTTAGAACTGTGGCTTTGCCTTTGTCATAGGCCTTGTTAAACCTGTGACTTGAGTGGAGAAGCTTTTATATCATCACTAACAACATGACATATGGACAGACCCTAAAACAGAATAGCTATTAACCAACAGAACATTGATCATCTCTAATATCCACACAACTAGAGGTAGGAAAGCAGATACAAAACCAAAAACTCCTCTATAAAAGGAATTCCAGGTAATTCTGGTCCTATCAAAACCTCAGACTAGCCTAAAAAACATATGCATAAGAGGAAGCAGATTACCCCCCCCCCCTCTTTTTTTAAAATTTGAAACAAAAATGTAAAAATAAAAATTTGGTAGAACAAACAGAAAACTCAAGCTATTCCTAAAGTTTTTCATGCAGTTTTTGGTTTTTCTCTGTGATACAAAAAATATTGCACTTTGTTTCTGACACAATGGAACTAAGGATGTCACTACCCAGCTATAACAAAAGCATATACAATAAGACAATGTGTCGTAACTACAAACTTCTCTTTTGTGGAGTTACATGTAACTCTGCTGCCTACAAACCTTTCCAAAACATAACGCTATCTGAAAAGTGACTACTGTATTCCCTGCCTATCCTTATGATAAAAAACATTAGGTCAATTAGAGAGAAGTTTGTTTAGTTGAGGAAATACAATCAGTTCATCTTCAGTCCAAGTCACACCTCAATGTGTTGCATAGCTTTCTGCCATACAGACTGTTTCTCTTCTATGCTGTACCCAGGAATGGACAGGATGTTGTGGACATAGGAAAAAACTTCTTCCTGAAAGGCACAGAAACAAGATGAGACAAAATAGGTTTTGTCATGGCAGTTTGAAAATACACTTCCCTGATGAATCCGAGATAGTTTTCAAATGAATAGAACCATTAGCCTCTTTGGAAATCCCCAACTTGTTAGGCATGAAAAGTTAACAGAATGGCCCAGTCAGTGGTATTAAATGACAGTATACTGCCACTCTATCGTAGTCCACCTTGGGAAACAGGACTTCCAATAGTTTAAAGAAGGGTGACCACCTCACTGACTGATTAGAGGAAAATACATATTTACTATATTCCCCATAACAGGACTTGGGGAATTTAAGGGAAGAGTAAAAAGGAAAGTGGTTCAAAGTAGAGATGTGATAAAAGTATATCCCCTCCCCTCATACAGGGAAGGTTATTGAACGGGCAGTGGCGCTCCAGCTCCAAGTACATCTAGATAGCATCGGTTTCCTGGACCCGTTTCAATCTGTGTTCCGTCCCGGCTATGGCACTGAGACAGCGTTGGTGGCCTTGGTCGACGACTTCCGCCGGGAGATGGATGCAGGATGTTTAACATTTCTCATCCTGCTAGATCTCTCGGCCGCTTTTGATACCGTGGACCATGGGCTGCTGTTGAGACGGCTGAGTGACCTGGGAGGTCTGCACGGGACTGTTTTGGAATGGTTCCGCTCATTCCTCGCAGGGAGAAGCCAGCGGGTGGTGCTGGGGGAGGAGACATCTTGCTCCCGCACTTTACCATGCGGCGTTCCGCAGGGTTCTATTCTGTCTCCATTATTATTTAATGTATATACGCAGCCCTTGGGGGAGGTCGTGAGAGGGTTCGGGGTGCGATGTCACCAATATGCTGACGATACTCAGCTGTACCTCTCTTTTTCAACTGACCCAGACCCTGCTGTCTCGTTGCTGTCCCAGTGTTTGGAGGCCGTGGCGGAATGGATGTGGCAGAGCAGACTGAAGCTCAACCCCTATAAGACGGAGGTGATGTTGGTGGGGAGAGTGAGGGAGGTAGTAGTCGCCCTGACTGGGTGGGGTTCGCCCTCCTATAGCCCAGCAGGTCCGGAGTCTGGGGGTGGTGCTGGATGCAAATCTCCGCCTGGAGCGGCAGGTGGAGGTAGTCGTGAAGGCGGCTTTCCACCAGTTGCACCTGGTGCGGAGGCTGCGTCTGTACATCTCCGGCCTGGACCTGGCTGCCCTCATCCATGCCTTCGTCACCTCGAGGCTGGACTACTGCAACACGCTCTACGTGGGGCTTCCCTTGTGCCTGGTTCAGAGGCTAGAGCTAGTGCAGAATGCGTCGGCCCGTCTCCTTATGGGGACGGGTCGCCAGGAGCACATTACACCTGAGCTCCGGGCTCTGCACTGGCTGCCGATAGCATGTCGAGCCAGGTTCAAGGTTTTGGTGTTGATCTATAAAGCCCTTCACGGTCTGGGCCCCTCATACCTCAGGGACCGCCTCACCCTCCACGCCCCGGAGCGGCTCCTTCGGTATGTCGGGGGTGCCTTCTTGGAGGTCCCCCACGTAAAGCGGGGGACCACAATGGACAGGGCATTCTCGGTGGCCGAGCCACACCTTTGGAACTCCCTTCCGGAGAAAGCCCGCCTGGCCCCAAGCCTGCTGACATTCCGGCAAAGTTGTAAAACCTGGCTGTTCGCCCAGGCCTTCGGGGAGGAGGGGAGGGTGGGGTAGGGTTTTACTCCCCTACCTCATTTATTTATTGTTTTAATTGAGATCCTGGGGCCCTGTTTTAATATATGATTGTTATTATGGATTGTTTTAAATTGTTTTTATGTATTATATATTTATTGCTGGAAGCCGCCCCGAGCTGTTTGCAGGAGGGGCGGGGTAGAAACTATAAAATAAAATAAAATATAAATAAAATACACCTGGGTGAAACCCAAGAAAGAGCCAGCTAAGTCCGACTTTCTGATTTTATTTATTTATTTCAATTTTTACCCCGCCCTTCCCCAAATGGCTCAGTGCGGCTAACAGAGCAAATAAAAACAAAACATATAAAAAAGAATGACCTCTTTTGTCTGGCGGGTGGGGGAGGGGAGAGCCCTTCCCAGATCCACCTTTGAGTTACTTGGAACAAGTTCTGACCAGCCTCACCTGAAGCCAAAAGAACAGACTGTTTTAGTATAAACAATAGCACATGGCCAACTACCATGTGGCAGCAGCTAACAGAGTCTGGGTTCACACATACTGGACATGCTCAGGGAGGCAGAGGCATGAACTGGGATGGGATAGGTCAAGGGGGTTTAAATCCCCAAAGTTTGTCTGGCTTGGGGGTCTCCCAAACCATCTGAAGCGGAGATAGCTAATGTGAGCCAATTCAGCCCTGGACCATACCCTTTCCCTGGTCAGCCAGGGAGTGCTGGGGAGGAGTCACTCACTAAAGAATCAAACTGTAAGACTGTTGTACTTGACCTGCCTTGTGCTCCTCTGTACCTTTCACCGGACTTCTGACTGCTACCCTTTCCTTTGTCAAGTTTGTTTGTTTAAGCAGACACCCTGGTTGGTCTCGGTTATTGCTCGAGATGTGTATGTCCAAAGACATATACATTTCTCTCAGTCTCAACCTGCTGCCCCAAAGTGACAGTTCTTGGTTCCGATTTCTATCCCAGAGGCTTACCCAGCAAAAGAGATGCCACACAAGAGAAGGGAATTAAATTAATGGAAAGAGTAAAAGGGCCTGTAGCTGGTCACTAGTTTAAGGTAGCAGGTCTCCCACAGGTGCACAGTACTGGGGATGCTGGCCTTAGATTGCCCTAATGCTTTACCCCAGGATCTATGCATCAGTAGCCATTTCCAAGAGGCCCTAGGACAAAATGAGCCCCCTTGAGCCCTACCTGGTTGCAAGGTCAAGTTGGAGCTCATCCTTGTGCCCAGATCCCAGGTCTGAGCAGGAGAGGATCTGTGACAAGAGGAATAGAAGCTTTATCTGAATTTCCTTTTACTTCCTACCTTTCTCACTGGATCACACAAGTAGCAGTCAATGATTTTGTCATAGTGATGTTCCTGTTCATACATAAACTCACAAATCTGGTAGCTGAAATAAAAAATGGTTTTTAAAAAAGCATTAGAAGAAGGTTGGAATGTCTGCTTTTTCCTGGCAATTTAAAAGCAGCATAGAACTGCTGTTTCTTTCTTATCCCTAAAACAGCTTAGTTGCTATTAGGTAGATCTTTAGCTTGCCATTCAAGGAAGCGGAAAGGCAACAGAGAATCCATGAATTTACTAGCCTTAGCACTCCCAGGGAAATGTAAAACTGCTTACGTCGCAAATGAAACTAATGCCACTCCACGAAAATTCGTTGCTATCTTCAGTTGTTTGTAGATGTACTGAATCTAGGCTGCCCTGGGCTGCATGGTTGGCAAACTAAGCAGGAGACTATGATGATATTGAAGTAGCATTGCTACTTAAGTTTTAACTGCTAATTTTGTCTGGTTTTCTCCTCGAATGGGCCTTACTGATCAGAGAATGCTGAATGTTGTCAGTGTTTATTTTCATGATTCTGCCATTTTCATCAAGAGCCTTCCAAAAAAAGTGAAACCCCTCATCTAAATATCTGGCACATGTTAGTTTAACTAATACCCCAATACTCCATACCTTGGAGACTCTTACGATCCCCCACTTTCAGACTCTCACTTAACCCACTTTCAGACTCTCACTTAACCCACTTAATCAGTCATAGCTCCTTGCCATATTACAGTTATTTTGATCTCCAAACAGCCACAGGCACATCTCCCTTCGGTAACAGACAACGTATAATAGTCAACAAAGAGAAGAGTCCCAGTTTTCATTAAATAAATATGGCCAAGCTTTACTTAGGCCAGACGGTTAACCAGCTGTGGATTCTGGCAAGCAAGGCTGCTGCCACTGATTGAGCTGGGTTGAGCTTTTAGGGAAGGGTTTTTATAACTTGTGTCAGGGAGCAACCAGGCCCTACTAGACCTGTAGCGGAGTACTCTTTTACACCCTACTGGACACCTGTCTCCTGAATTTGACACATGCTGGGCTAATGATGAGATGATTGCCACTGGATATTGTGTTCAGCGAAAGTAATCTCAAACACAGCTGAAGAACGGACTCCAGTAAGGAGGCAATATTTGCAGATGGTAAGAAAGAACAGTGGAAACCCAACAACTTACAATTCTGCTTTTTCTGCCATTTGGATGAGCCTGTTTTCTTCAAATTGTACTATGCCCCCAGCTTGGAGGAGTTCTAGAAGGACCTGTGGACATTCAATCATCATTATGCATTCTGTGGTAGCACCTAGGGGACCAGAGCCTAATTCACAATGCAGTGCAGACAAAAAGATTGCTTCAGCCTTCATCCCAGAACTGATTCAGACCCAAGAGCTGGTATGATAGCGACTACTTCCAAGCTCCACTTTGCTTTTGCTGCTGGCCATGATCCAGCTTCTGGTCTCTCACACTTAGTACCCCCCTGCTACAGACAAGGAATGAGAAGCACTTAACCATTCTCGCTTCTGGCCAGAAGTAGAAAGCAAGACACTAGTTACACTTTCACAGAATCAGAGTTGGAAGGGACATCAGAGTTCATCTAGTCCTAGCCCCTACTCAATGCAGAAAATCCGCAGCTATAGCATCCCCAACAGATGGCTGTCTAGCCTTTTTTAAAACCTCCAGCAAAGGAAAGTCCACCACCTTCCTAGGCAATTTGTTCCACTGTCCCAACAGCTCTTCCCGTTAGGAGGTTCTTCCTAATGTTTAACCAAAATCTGCTTTCTTGTAATTTGAGCCCATTATTTCTAGTTTCGCCATCAGGGACAAGAGAGAACAAGTCTTTGCCATCCTCTCTATGACAGCCTGTCAGGTAGTAGAAGATAGCTATCATGTCCCCACTTAGACTTCCCTTCTCTAGGCAAAATATAACCAGCTCCTTCAACCTTTTGTCATAGGATTTGGATTCCAGACCCCCTGACCATCTTGGTCACCATTCTCTGAACCCGTTTCAATTTGTCGATGTCCTTCTTAAAGTGCGTGCCTAGAACTGGAGACAGTACTCCAAATGAGGTCTGGCCAGCGCAGAACAGAGTGGAACTATTACTTCTCATGATCTGGAAACGATGCTTCTGTTAATGTATCAACTACAGTCCCTAGTTCTTTTTCATATGTATTTCTGCCAAGCCAGGTATCCCCCACCCTGTATTTGTACATTTGATTTTTCTTACTTAAATGCAGAACTTTACATTTATCTCTGTTGAACTTCATTTTGTTAGTTTCAGTCTAGTTTTCCAACTTATCAAGATCATTTTGCATTTTATTTCTGTCCTCTAAGATGTTAGCTATCCCTCCCAGTTTTGTATCATCAGCAAATTTAATAACCATTCCCTCGACTCTCTCATCCAGGTAATTAATTAATAAAGATGTTGAATAGTACCAGGCCCAGGACAGAGCCCTGCAGCACCCTGCTCAACACTCTTTGGGTATGGTCCTTACGGATTGACTGCTTTATAATCTGTTCTAGTATCTTTCCAGGTATCGTTCGACCCTGTTGATCCTGTTAGATCACTCGCCTGCGTTTGATACCGTTGATCACGAGTTGTTGGTGACTCGGCTGTGGAACTGAGCAGGGATTGGCGGGACCGTTCTTGAATGGTTCCGCTCTTTCCTGGCTGAGAGAACCCAGCATGTGGTCCTGGGGGATTTTTCATCTTCTCCCCCGGGGTCTCATGCGTGGGGTCCCGCAGGGTTCCATCTTGTCCCCTCTCTTGTTCAATGTGTATATGCAGTCTTTGTGGGAGGTTGTCAGGGAGTTTGGCATATGGTGTCATCAATATGCTGATGACACTCAGCTATCTCTCTCATTTTCATCAGACTCAGGCCTGGCAGTCTCGGTGCTTACCCGGTGTTTGGCGGCTGTGGGGGATTGGATGAGGGTGAGCGACCTGAAGTTAAATCCCGACAAGACGGAGGTGATGGTTGTGGGGAAGGCTGGGGGAGTGGTGGCCCCCATCATTGATGGGGTCTGCTCTGCCCTGGTATCTCAGGTTCGGAGTCTGGGGGTGCTCCTGGACCCGTAGCTCCGCCTGGATGTCCAGGTGGTGGCTGTGGAAAAGTGGGCATCTCACCAGTTACATCTGGTACGTCGGCTTAGGCTGTACGTCTTGGACTCCGATCTGGCCACGATCGTCCACACTTTTATGACCTCAAGACTGGACTACTGTAACACACTCTACGTGGGGCTAGCCTTGGTGCTGGTTCGGAGACTGCAGCTGGTGCAGAACATGGTGGCTCGTCTCCTAATGGGGACGGGCCAACGCAAGCACATTACACCGGTGCTTCGCTCTCTGCACTGGCTGCCGATAGTCTTCCGGGCCTATTCAAGGTGCTGGTGGGCCCCACCTACCTGCAGGACTGCCTCACCTTCCGGGTCCTGGATCAGCCCCTGCCGTCGGCCAGGGACGCCCTCCTCGAGGTGCCCCAGGTTTCTCAGGTATCGACCTCGAGGAAGGCATTCTCTATTGCCGTGTTGCAGCTGTGGAACTCCCTCCTGCTGGAGGTCCGCTTGGCCACCGACCTCCCCTCTTTCCATAGACAATGTAAGACCTGGCTGTTCCACCATGCCTTCCCCGAGGGAGATGGGGTGGGTGGGTGGGTGGGGTAGGGGGATCAATTTGTTTTTATTGTGGGATTTTAACTGTACTTGCTGCTATTTGTTTTAATTTATTTTTAACATGTTGTTAGCCCCTCTCCACCCCCAGATGCTTTTAGCAGGAGAGGGTGGCATATACGTTTTATTATAAATAAAATAAATAAATAAATAAATCTGTGTCAGGCTAACTGGTCTATAGTTTCATAGATCCTCCTCTCCCCCCCCCCCCCCTTTGAAGATAAGGACAACATGTGCACATCTCCAGTCTTCCGGCACCTTATCCACTCTCTAAGAGTTCTCAAAGGTTCTGAGAGTACATCAGCAAGTTCCTTCAAGTCCTAAGACTTGAATTCTTTTAGAGTAGCTAGGTATTCTCAGGCAAATTCTTTATCTGCCCTGAGCTGCAAAACCTTCCCCTTCATCATTCATGGTACTTTTGCCAGGTTGGGCACAGTTTCTATTTTGGGAGAAGACTGAGGCAAAATAGGATTTGAGTGGTTCAGCCTTCTCTTTGTCACCCGTTAACATTTCACCATCTTCACTGAGCAGAGGACCTACCACTTCCGTTTTCTTCCTCTTACTTCTAACATACCTGAAAACCACCTTTTTGTTGTTCTTAGCATCCCTTGCTAGCCTCAGCTTATTCTGTGTTTTTGCCTTCCTGACACCATCACTACAAGTCTGGGCTACTTCTCTGTAGCTACCCTTTGTGACTTGTCCCATCTTCCATTTCTTAAACATGTCATTTTTAATTCTTGGCTCATCAAAAAGCTCTTTGTGCAGCCACATTGGTTTCTTAAGTTTAGATGTCTCACATTTTTCTTTCTCATTGAAATTGTTTGTGACTGTGCCTTCACAGTATCTCATTTTTCAGAAATTCCCACTCATCTTGGACTCCTTTTTCCTTTAGTTTATCTTGCCAAAGGATCCCGTTTAGCATTTCTCTGAGTTTATTAAAATGAAGTTTCCTGAAGTCCAAGGTACACATTTGACTATGCTCACCTTTACTTTTTCTTAGGGTCATTAATTCAAACATTTCATAATCACTTCTCCCCGCCCCCAAGTTCCCACTACTTTAATCTCATCGACCAAGTCTTCCTTGTTGGTTAGGATCAAGTCTAGGATAGCTGACCCCCTCGTTCCTTCCTCCACCACTTTCATCTACAGTTTGGTCATTCTTAGCATGAATTTCTTTCCTCCCCAGTTAATTGCCTCCTAGTTAATTGCTTCAAGGATTACTACCTGCTGTCTCTCCGAGTGTCGTGAATCATCATCAGGGCTGCACAGAAATTCAAGGACCTGGGCAAAGAGGGAATAAAATATTTTCTCGGATTCCATCCATCCCCCAGTGTAAAATATGCATGACCCCCTCTAGGAAATATGATAAATCTGTCACTTCTTGTTGAGGAAAGGCTCTAGTGTTGGAGGCACACACTGACCTTGCTAATACATTCAGAACAAGAAGCTGACTTACAGTCCCCTCCACTTCAGAAAGCTTCCAGCTACAATTCCCCTCTATGCTTCTTCCTTAATCATAGCCATCAAGTCCCCCGAGTATCCCAATCTTTCTAGACCACTATATAGCTGCTATCAGACTTTCAGTGCAGACTCAGCCTACAATTCTTCCTATTGTGTAGCTATCTCCTTGAAGCACTATGCCTCAGAGATGTCATTTTAGCGGAGGTTCCCCACTTTACCTGGTCAAAGAGCGTCCTGTTCACAAACAGTGTGTTGTTCGGCTTAGCAAGCTGTCGGGCAAGGAAGGTAAAGAGGCATCCAACTTGCGATGGGGTGAAATCAGAGTTTTCCACCATAACCTAATAAATGGGGATGAAGCAAAATTGTTCTCAAATAAAGTCATCTGGCACAGATAAAGCAAAAATAGCAAGATATCAATGCCAACTGCATGAGCTGCATTTAGAGAGCAGCAAAGCAATCGACAGCCTTTCCCAAATAAGACTATAGAACATCTCTATTCCAATATAAAGCAAAGCACTAAAAGGAAATTTGTTTTCTCACAAATCCAAGAATATTTATTTCATCACTTAATAAATGATTAAGTTATTTAATCAGCTCAGGGTGGCTTGCAAAATAGCATATTAAAATAATAAAATACAATATAAAATCAGAATAATAAAACAGATAAAACTGGTGGAGCTAAAACATCCCACACCCCATCAAACCCCCCCTCCCCCCCCACTACCCATCTCCCCCACCAAAAGCCTGGTGGAACAGCCAGGTCTTGCACGGTCATCGAAAGGAGGGAAGGTCTGGGGCCAAATGAACCCAGTACTGGGAGCGAGTTCCACAGCCTCAGGGCAGCCACCAAGAATGCCCTCTCCATAGTTGCCACCCGAGAAACCCGGGGGATCTCGAGAAGGGCACCCCCAATTGACCGCAGGGGTTGGTCCAGAATCTGGAGGGTGAGGCAGTCCCTGCAGATAAGTAGTGCCTGGACTGTATAGGGCTTTTCAGCCAGGGCAGTGAACAGAGCACCGGTGTTACATGCTCATGGCAACCTGTCCCCAATAAGGTGGTGGGCTGCTGCAGTCTCCGAATCATCACCAAGGGTAGCCCCACATAGAGTGCGCTAGAGTAGTCCAGTCTTGAGGTGATGAAGGCATGGATGATGGTGGCAAGGTTGAATCAGAAATATACGGCCAAAGCCTCTGTACCAGATGCAACTGGCAGAATGCGCTCCTCACCGTCCACACCTCCCACCTGAGCATCCAGGCGGAGCAGTGAATAGAGGAGCACCGCCAGAATACAAGCCTGAGACACCCAGGGGGGACGAATCCCATCAATGATGGGGGTCACCAACCCCTCAGCCCCTCTCACCAGCACCACCTCCATCTTGTCATGATTCAGCTTTAGACGGCTGACCTTCATCCAATCTCCCACAGCCACCAGACACCGAGTCTGCCTGGCCTAAGTCAGCTGAAAATGATAAGTAAAGTTGGGTGTCATCAGCATATTGATGACACCAAACCCCCTCATGATCTTGCCCAAAGGCTGCATGTACTGTTGAACAGAAGAGGGGACAGTATCGCTCATCTCGCATCAAAGGAATGCCATAAGATTTCCTTGAGGTGAGATGGAGGTGGGCAAGAGGAAAGTAAGAATCTCCTGCACTCAATGAAAAGCTGAATTTACTTTCGGTATGAATGCCAGGTCTAACCTTAGGCCTACTGATTCCTGTTTGAAAGAGGACAGATGCAGCTCAGAAGAGAGCACCCCCAATTCTGAGACCCTCCTTGCGGAGGTAATAGAAACCAGGAAACAAGCCTTAATGGACAAAAAAATATTAAAGAAACTTCCCTGAAAGGCTCAAAAGGAGAGTGCAAAAGAGCCTTCAGCACTACATTGAGTTCCCAAGAGGGAAATCTGTACACAACAGGAGGAGAGATTGCCTTGGCTACCCTCAAAAACCTGTTACTATGATGTGATGATAATCTATCACCTTCTGCTACTCCCAATACACTTTGAAGCGCTGACACTTCTCGGGTCAAAGTGTTCTGTTTCAAGCTCCTGCAAAAACTCCAGGATGTGTTTAAGGCTCGTAGAATGAGGATCAACCACCACCTCAACCCACCCCCATTGCTCACATCACGTGGAGAACTTTAGTTGGTATGATAGATACTTTTTGTTGAGTCCCTTCTGGCAGCCAGAAGAGTCTCTATCACCGAATGAGAACAGCCAAAATTGGCTAGATCCTCTCTCTCAAGAGCCAGACTGTCAGTTTTAGTTGATGCGGGTTGTCTTATGTCACTGGTCTCTGAAAGAACAGGTTCTGGATTGGGGGTAGTTGAAGATGTGGAGCTATGCTCAGCTCCAGAAGCCCCAAGAACCATGTTTCCAGGGCCGGAATGGAGTCAGTATGATCAGAGTGGAGTTCAGAGATCTCATTTTGATTAACATCTTGAATATGAGAGGAAAAGGTGAAAAGGCATGGAAACCAGTTCCTGAGGCCACTCACTGCTCAGTTGATTGCCTCCGATCTTGTTTGCTTGAAGCAGGACATGAACCATTCAGTCTTTCTGTTGCTTGAAAAGGCAAACAGGTCCATCACTAGATATCCGAATGTCTTGAGTGATCAGGTGGAAGGATTCCTGTGCCAGCGACCACTTCACTGGGCCCAGGCGTCTGCAGCTTAACCAGTCCACCTGAATGTTCTCTTCTCCTTTTATGTGGAGCACCCAAAGGGACAGGAGCGTCGTTTCTGCCCATTGAATCAACTTTGTTCCTTCAAAGTGCAGCATCCTGGACTTTGAGGCTTCCTGGTGGCTGAGTTAAGCCTTGGCCACCATGTTGTCTGTGTAGACTAAGAGATGGTGACCTCTGACAACGTGACTGAAGTGAACGGCTACAAAGCAAATGACTCGCAGCTATAGCCAGTTTATGCTGTACTATATTTCTGCCCTGAACAAGGTCACCTGAACAGAATGCTGCTCCAAATGCTCCCCACAGCCTGTCCGATTGGTATCTGTGGTTAGTATTAGGGGTGATGGAGACGACAGAGGAACTGCCAAATCGAATCTGTGAGGAGTGAGCCATCACTGGAGATCTCCTTCAGGCCCCATGAAACTTACCTGATTGCGGAGCCTTGCACTGGCTGGAGATGGAGAAGGGGGCGGAGTCCCGACCCAGGGAGATACAAAGCAGCCAGCTCAGCCTACGGCCACGACGTAGGCACGCACCTTGAGTGCGCGCTGAACGGTCGCGCGCAAAAGGGGGCGAGCCCTTCGGAGAGCAGGCTGGCCGCTATACAAGAGGTTACAAGGGAATATTTGGCATCATGCAGGGCATGCCCCAGTTGCCAAGGACTCTGAAACAGCAGAGGTTGGAAAGTTACCTGACCCCTGTGCGGCCGGGTCGCGGGGCCTTGACAATGACTTTGCCAATTGCAACTAGCAATTACTACCAACCTCTCCAGGTGGCCTCTGAGTTAAGCCCCATTCATCCGGAGGCTCGCCCGAGAGGGAGGTTGTCATCAAAGGAGCCCCTGGAGCCTGCCTGGCCCCCTGAATTAGAATCCAATAGAGCTGAATCCAAGGAGGGGGAGAAATTGGCCATCTTTTTGACTGACCATGTTCTGCTTACGGCAGAAAGTCTGCAGTTCATGTTCATAAAAATGTCAGCATTGCAGGACAGGATGGATATAATGATGGGGTTACTCCAAGGGAAAGGCCCTGAGCGGTGGGATTTAGTAAGGGCTTACAGGGGCCACCTTCACCCTCGGGCGGGGGTCCCATAAGGGTACCCCTGTTGGAACATGCCCTTGAACCACCCCCAGCCTTGCCTGGTAGGACTCTCCCCCCCCCCCCCCAGCTCCTCCAGCCAATGTCCTCTCAGAGAAGGCGGAGCCCTATGGGTTGCTGACATCTTCCTTAATTTTTTCAATCTCCCCCTTACACGGACGCCGTGCACTCTTTTGGGGCTCTCCCCGAGATGTGGCCGAACACCTCAGGCCATATTTCAGGAAGGAGGTGATTACCAGGAGAGACATCATAGCGGTAGACCATATGCTGAATTCAGCTGATAGGCAGGTCATATTGGTTACATTCATCTCCCCTAGGCTCCCTGCTCTTATTCTAGAACACAAAGCTAGATTTGAGGACCGGGCGGTCGCCATTAGTCAAGTCTACCAGGCCCTCCCTAGCCAGGCTAGAGGGAGGGCCCAGGAGACGGCGACCCAGGCCCAGGAGGGTAGGGAGGTCCCGGTAGTGGCTCCTTCTGTGGCATTCACATTGCCACAGACGGAGGCTAGGGATAAGGCCATCTCAGTGGCTGTCAAAAAAACCAAGCCCAGGCGGCAGGAAAATTCGGTATATACCTCTTCCAATATTCCTGGAGTAGTGGCCACCCAGAGTTCCCACAGCTTACCCGCCCCTGTAGAGCGCTCACCCAGAAAGGGTATAGGACCTCCCCCACCCAAAGGGGGTAGATCCTGTAACAGATCATGCCTCCCATATGCCCTCACAGGCACAGTTTTTACACTGTCTAGAGGCTTTGTATGCCCAGCTGGGAGAGCTAAAAGCTGGGCCACTCTTGGTTGCCACGATGGACAACTGAGCTAAATCTCTCCTCAAGCCGCAGTTCGCTTCAGTTTCTGTAATGAGCCGCTTATCTGCGATTCACTCCTCCACCTGGCGCCCCTCCCAGGGGATGAGCATGGAGGCAGGGGCAATATTGGGAGAAGAGTGTCCATTTATACCGTGGACACTTCTAACCCCATAGGTTTTTCCCCTCAGGTATTGCTTTGTTCCCAGGAGTCCCCCCAGTCCGATCAGTGATCGGTGGCGAGTCTGCAGGGCAGACCATGTAAAATAGCACGAGAGGCAATACAGGCGGGGCTGTCCTCTTCCAATCCCCCTATATTTGCAGGATTGCCTCCAATGGGTGCCCCAACAGGCTTGTCTACAGACCCTAAAGAAGTGTTTGTTGCAAATTCTCCCCCTCAAGTAGGCAGAGTACTGAGGCAAAGACTCAAACCTTCGGCCGCTGGAAATCAGTGACTAGAAGAAAGGACTTGGGTCTTGTCATCCTGGAACATATTGGGGTGGAAAGCCCATCAATTTGACCCAGACTTTTTCCCTTTTTTTGAAGGCCAAGATATAGTGCTCTTACACGAAACATGGCTGACGGAACCTCCATTCTCCGGGCCTTGGAGAGGGTTCGAAATACATTGGGCAGATGCAGTAGGCTCTGACTCCCACGGCAGGCCTAGTGGTGAACTTGCACTGTTCATTTCATCTGCTTTGGCAGTCACTGTTGAATGTTTAGGTTTCATTAAAGCATACTTTTTATTATTCTATTGTAAGTTCTCTGGAGAGTTTGAAATGTTAATCGCTAATGTGTATATCCCTCCTCCCTACTCACCCTATTATAACCCAGAGATCTGGGTGCGCATTGCGGATCTTGTCCTGTCCGCTATAGACAGATTCCACGCTGCACTTTTGATCTGTGGGGGAGATTTGAATGCAAGGGTAGGTAATCCAGCTCTACTGTACTCCATCCCAGTGCTGGAGGACTCAGCAGATCCGCTTTATATCCCGTCACCACTCTATGGACAGTGTGGTTGGCCCAAGAAAGGCTCTTATGGAGGATTTGATGATTGATCTGGACCTTATTATTATAAATGGGAGGGTTATGGGAGATCTGGAAGGCAATTTTACCTTCCATTCCCCCCAAGGTTCCAGTGTGTTGGACTTTTTTCTGATCCCCCCTAGTATGTTTCCTATAGTATCCAGCTTGGAGGTGGTACCCTCCTTTGTAACAAATCATTTGCCAATAACTTTGTCTATTGACATTGCGCTCCTAGGAACCGACCCTCTACCATTCGAGTTAGTTCAGAACCAACCAGAGGAGGCTTCCCCTTTGGTTCGAGCCAAATGGATGGATAACCAGGCCGGGTGCGGTGGCGGCATTCTTGGATTCCTCATTGGGGAAAGTTCTCCCAGACAAGATTGGTGCCCGGGGACCGGACACCATAGCCTGGTATGAGACCATGCTGGTGGGGCTGACCCCATTAATTACAGTGAGATGTGGATCGCGGAAGGCGGCCCCGACCACGGGGTCTTCCCCTAGCTGGTTCGATGGTAAGTGCCGTAGGGCGAGGGCCGCCCTTCGCCGCTTGGCCAGAGAACTTAAGTTTAATCCCTGCTATGCGGTAAGAACCCAATTAGCCACCTGCCGTAAAGAGTACCGTATGATGTTAGCATCGAAACTGAGTAATTTTCATAGGGAACAATAGCCTTGCCACCGCGGTTAAATCTAGGGATTCCAGTAAATTTTGGGCGCTTATCCGCTCGGCGCAGACAAGGGGGGCCAGTGTTGGCAGGATTAGTCTCCACCCGCAGGTCTGGCACGATTTTTACGAGGCGCTATTTGCTAATGCTAAGACAGGCATCGTGGAGCTAGATATTTCCCCTATAAATAGGTTTCAGGAATGGTCCCCGGTATCGTCAGAGTAAGTAGTAGAACTCATAGTAGGTCTCAAAGCGGGGAAAGCGCCGGGCCCAGATTTTTTAACTCCTGAGATCTTGAAGAGCAATCCGGAGTGGTGGGCCTCAGTGCTGGCCCCGCTTTTCACATACATTAACAGCACCGGTTCCCTTCCATCCGCTTGGTCATCTAGTATCATAGTACCCATTTACAAAAAGGGGAACCCTAACCATCCTGGGAATTACCAACCCATAAGCCTGCTTAGCATTGCGGCCAAATTATATTCTAAATTCCTTCTGATCAGGCTGCAAGAATGGTCGGATAAAAACCATGTCATTGAACCAGAGCAAGCAGGCTTCCGTGAGGGGATGGCCACAATGGATCATATCTTCGTACTATCTGCCCTAATAACTAAATATACTGGCCATCGAAGGAAAATACACCTATGCTTTATTGATCTCGAAAAAGCGTTTGATTTGGTCTGCAGAAAACGCCTGTGGATGAAACTCAGATCGCTTTCTGTGGAGCCCAGACTGCTATTTCTGATGATCAAATTACATGAGTGGAACTCGCTCCGGGTCCGATACAATATGGAAGGGGCCTTATCCCACCCAGTAGAGGTGCGAGTGGGAGTGCGGCAGGGATGCGTGTTGGCCTCCGCTCTTTTCAACCTCTATTTGAATAACTCAGTGCATGCCCTGAAGCAGGTAGACACACATGCCCCAAAAATAGGACAGCGCAAGATCCCCTTATTACTTTATGCCGACAATACAGTACTGATTTCCCAGACAATTATTGGGTTGCGGCGGGCTATGCACGCTTTTGGGGATTACTGCCAGGCTGAATTGCTAACTATTAATTTCTCCAAAACAAAGGTCCTGGTTGTAGGGGACAGAGGAATCCAGAAATGTCATAGCTGGGTCATCGGGCCATATTCTATCGAACAGGTACAAAGCTACAAATATTTGGGGGTGATTTTTACCTCCAATGGGGGCTGGAGAGGCCATCTAGCAGCGGTACAGGGGCTTGCCAAGAAATCCTCCACGGCAATTGTGAAGTTCTTCTTGGGTAAAGGGGGGGAGACTGGTTCTGCCAGCCCTTCGCCTTTTTAGAGCGAAGGTCCTAGGTCAGATTCTATATGCGTTTCCTATCTGGGGCCTCTCCTTTTTAGCCCTATTAGAACCCATCCAAAATGGATTCTTACGGCGTGTTACAGGAGCCCCTAGGGGTACCCCGCAAGTCATTCTGAGAGCAGAGACATGCAGCCTCCCGCTTAGAGAATGTGCTCTCCAAGCCGTGGTCTTGTACTGGGCTAAGGTAGCCCTATTCCCCTTGCAGGAGTGCTCACTTTTGTCTCTATCAATGGGGAATGGACTGGGGGACCCATGGTTACGGCTGGCGGAGCGGGAAGTTTTCCAGCTAGGATTCTCTCCCGGGAGCCTCGTAAATCTAGGACAGGCGGCTGTAAGAAGCCTGATCAAAAGACGGGTGCAAGATCAGATGCTCCAATCGGAGAAGGCATTTCTATCCTCCCAAAAGGTGGTCCCATCATATGTTCCCTTTAACCCTTTGCTCCCGGGCTCCCATTATCTTTTTGCCTGGGAGAATGCCGCTGAGCGCATGGCTTTCTTCAGATTGAGAACAAATATGTTCCCATCGGCAGTATTGGAGGGCCGCTATAAGCGGATTCCATGGGCTCTCCAGTTATGCCCTTTATGCCAGTTGAAGTCGGTGGACACTTTGGAGTACGTGTTTTTTCAGTGCCACGCTTTAGTGGGCCCAAGAACTAAATATCTAAGGAGGACTAGTATAGACCAACCCCTTGTGCTCAAAGACCTCAAGAGCCTACTTGGGCCAACGGACACTGAACAATCCAGAATAGTGGCAAAATTTGGACTGGCAGTTCAAGGTATCAGACGCCCTTTCTTCTGCTCCTCTGAGCATGAGTAGTCGGAGCTTGAATTCCCAATGGACCTGAGTTTTGGGAGTGAGTAACCTGGGGTGAGTGGAGTAGTAGAGTGGAGTAATGGAGTGAGTCGAGTGAAAGCACATCTAGTGCACTAAGTGATAGCTGACCCAGATTTAGGAAAGGACGCCCTGAGGTCACCTCTCTCTGTACATCTTAGTTTTTACCATTTGGTTTTACTTGTGTTGTCTCTCCATGTGTGCTCACGTAGGGATGATAATTTTATTATGTTATGTTATGTTAATTTGTTAAGGGCACAGCCTAAACAAATAATAAATTATTGATTGAAAATCTCCCGGGGTGGGGGTGGGGGAGGAATCCTCACCCTGTTCACCCCCTCCAACCGAAGGGTAAGGAGAATTGGACCCGGGTGCTCCCCTCTCCTACGGGCGCAGGGGCCTCATAGAGCGGGCTTAGTAGATCCCTAAGAGGTACTGTCTATCGGTCCCATGGGACCCGACCACCGCTAGGACCCAGGGCAGCCACGGCAAGTAAAGCTGCCATGGCACAGAGTCCGGCAGCGCCGCTTCGCCCTGTCCCTTAACGGACTCGAGCAGGACAGTCCCTCCCCAACTTCCCACTCGGGATTCCTCCACCAGCCCACTGCAGTGACCCGAGGACTTCCAGATCCTCTCCTCCCCACGTCCCGCGGCTTCCAGTCTGGCACGTGGCTCCAACAAGGCCCCGGCTCGCTCTCCCTGCTCCAGGCCGCTCAGAAAAACAGCTGCGGGGAAAGCAAAACTAAAACTAGAATGGCCACCACTAGGAGAAGGGCAGTTGCGGACACTGAGTCAGCAACGGAGGTGGCGCAGCCCACAGCAACCGTAAGTCCCCCGCGTACTCCTCCCCCCCCGGCTGGAGACCCACACAGGGAGGTCCTTAAGAAAATCCTCCTAGAGCTAGAACGTAAGAGATTCCCCCCACCCACCCCAAACCAAAAAAGCCAGTCGCTACAAAGGCCGATCCAAGGGGGCAGGCAAAGGCAAGCGCCCCATACCCAAGAAACCCTGCAAGGCCTCTAAACTCCTAGACTCCCCCGGCTCATCGAAGGCAGCCTCAGAGGAGGCAAGGTCCCTACCCTCCTCCGAAGAGGAACAGGCCTCAATTAGGGGTAAAAGGAAGGGAAAGAAGACCCACCCTCTCAGGCCTCCCAGCAAGGAAGAAGAGGAAACATCAGAACCCCACCCCTCAGACGAGCACCAGGCCTCTGAGGAGGACAGCAGTGGCTCCCCCCTTGAGGAAGGAGAGATAGAGGAGCCAGGGATTGAAGCATCTTCTGATCCGGATAGACAGTTCCCTAGCAAGTACAGAGACCAGATCTTTGCCCTTGTCATAAAGGCTCTCCCACCTCCGACAGAAGACAGACAAGCGTGACTCCTCAGAAGAGGAAAGAGAGTATATCCCTCGGTCTACAGCCAAGGACAGAGGGATAGTTCTAGACAAATCCTATGAAAAAATTATCAAAAAATAATGACAACTCCCTAATAAAGCCTGCAAGATTAATAAAACCCAGCTATCCCTCTACTCCCTCACTAAGAACAAAGAGACCCTCCTCGCCATCCTTAAGGTGGATGCCACTGCCACTTCCCTCACCAGAAACTCAGTTTTCCCAACCGAGGGAGAGTGTTTCCCACGTGACCCTACTGACAAGGGGATAGAGTGTAATCTAAGGAATTTCAAGGAGATAGCCTCAATAATAAAGATGGCCACCATTACCTCCTACTTCTCAAGAACCCTTATGACATTATTATTATTATTATTATTATTATTATTATTATTAATAACAAACATTTATATAGCACCAGCAGTGTACCTGGCACTTTACAAAGTAATAAAATAGACACGGTCCCTGCCCCTAGGGCTTACAATCTGAGAGATCATGGATCAAACAGGCCAGGGATCCATGGGTCTCAATGAAGATGACAAGGATTCTCTCCACCAGAATCCAGCTGGCCTATGCCTTTATAGCGGATTCATCCACGGATATCCTCCGCTGGGCATCATGGGTGGCAGCCTCCAACGTGGCAGCTCACCGCCGCCTCTGGCTCAGATCCTGGAAGGGAGACAATACGGCCAAAAATACCCTGGTGGGGGGCCCTTTCCAAGGGGTCAAACTCTTCAGCATCTGCCTGGATAAAGTCTTGGCAGACGCTGCGGACAAATCCAAAAGGCACACCCTACAAAACGTCGGAATCTCGAAGAAGCCATTTCATCCCTTCAGCACTGGATACTCCTCAGCAAGTGGGTCCAGACTACCCAGACAGAGAAAAACAACAAAAATACCAGTCTAGATGGCACAAACAGAAAGGAACTGCTAACAAAGTCAAGCACACACAGGGCTCCGGACGCCCCAAGACGAACGCATGACTATGCGCCTCCCCTCCTCATGACCAGGCGATCCTAGGAGGCAAGCTACAATGGCTTGCGGAGAAATTGCGAACTTCCACCTCAGACGCATGGGTTCTTCGAACCATACACAGGGAATATGCAATCGAGTTCTCCCACTTTCCCCGACACTCCTACTGTGTCTCACCGGTCTCCAACAAACCAAACAAACACTCCACCATGCAAGCAGAAATAGACAGACTCCAATCCATTGGAGCAACAGAACCGGTACCTCCACACAAAAGAAGGTCCGGCCTCTATTCCGTCCTGTTCCTGGTACCAAAAAAGTAGGAGGAATGGCGTGCAGTCCTTGACCTAAAAAGCCTAAACCAGTCCGTAAAAACTCGCAGATTCAAGATGGAAACTCTCCAATCCATCCACATTGCGATTACACAAGGCAAGTGGCTGACTTCCCTCGACCTCAAGGAAGCATACTTACACGTTCCTATTCTCCCCTCTCACAGACGATGGCTCAGGTTCGCATATGTCCGACAACACAGGCAGTACACGGCCCTCCCCTTTGGCCTCGCCACCTCACCCAGGACATTCACAAAGATATTGATCCCCCTCATTGCAAACCTGTGGAGAAAGGGCATCAAAATCCACCCATACCTTGACGACATCCTCATTCGATCGCCCACCTACGAACAGGCATTGATAGACATTCACAGAGTCATGGAGTACCTACAGGAACATGGCTTCTTAATCAACCTCAAGAAGAGCCACATCAACCCCTCCCAGACTGTAGAACACCTAGGGGTGGTCCTGAACACCCTCAATTACAAGATCTTACTGACGCAGCAGAGACAACAAAAACTCCAAGCTCTAATCCACCAGATCTTGAAAGCATGCAAGGCCAGACTCAAAACCCTCGCCAACCTTCTAGGCACCATGATTTCCTGCCTAAGAATCCTGCACTGGGCCAGATTCCATTCCAGACCACTCCAGCCATTTCTTCACCCCTGGTAGGACCTCCTGACGCAGGGAGGAAACCCCTGGATCTCAATCCCAGCAGCTCTCAAGAAATCCTTACACTGGTGGACAAAGAAGGACCTATTCCAATCCGGGGTCCCAATCTCAGAACCCAACAGGACGGCCAAGACAACTGACGCAAGCCTCTTGGGCTGAGGAGTGCACACCCAGGGCTCTTTTCTCAAGTGGCTCCCATGGGAAAAGAAGCATCACATCAAGTGGCTGGAGCTCCGAGCCAGTTATCTAGCCCTTCAAGAACTAGCTCCGACCCTCCAAGGACATCATGTAATAGTATACACGGACAACACAGTGGCGAAAGCCTACATAAACCACCAGGGCGGTTCTCGATCCAAATCTCTCCACCAGCAGGCAACCGCTCTCATCAAATGGGCAGAAAACAATCTGAAGGCCATCAAAGCAGTTCATATCACGGGAAAAAAGAACACGCAAGCCGACTGGCTAAGTCGGGAACAGATCAACCCAGGAGAATGGGCTCTCCAACCGACAGCATTCGAGACCATAACCAGGGCATTCGGACAACCGGAAGTCGACCTCTGCAACTCCAGCCAACGCGAAGATGGACATCTTCATATCCCGATTCCCGAACGCCAAGCCGCAGCCTTCGACACACTGAACCTGAACTGGCCTCCAGGACTCCTGTACGCCTTTTCGCCATTCCCCCTCATACACAGGTGTAGGGATCAGAGGGGCAAGGGAAGGTACAAGGATAGGAAAGGGGAAGACAGGGAACCACACGCACTAGACTGGGGAAGGCGGTGGGGTTGTTCCTGGAAAACAAGCCCTCAGGGTGGAACAGGGCTATCAGGATGATAAGTCCCCAGCCTGACTCATCACAGGGCACTGGGATATACGCACACCCTAGCGCCACTATATAACACACGTACACGGGAAGGAATTGCAGGTGGGGAAGTGCACGGGGAGAAGTGAGGGGTAGGAGTGTCCAAGACTCAGGAGGGGGGAGAACGGGAGGGGACGCGTATCCACAGGAAGGGCCCGGGGAATAGTGCTACACCAAGAATCCCAAGGGAATACACACTTACCTAGTTTCCACATCACACGAACTCCCACTCACACATTCCAGGCACTCATCACACTCACATGCCAGTCAATCCAAATCCTACAAGGTGAACAATCGATCAAAGCAACAAGTAAGGGGGCCAGTCTCATGGGCACGGAGGCATCCATCACCAGCAACACTAAGACAGCAGAGAGCTGCTTTTATGCTGTGTGTCCAGGCAGCACTGCAGACGCTCTGAGCGGCGCAGAGCTGGGGGCGCGGCTTCTGCTGTCAGCGTCCTGCTTCCGGCCCTGCCTACAGTGTTGGCGTCTGCGGGGAGGGGCAGAGTGGAGCTCCTGGATGCGGACCGAGTCAGGGCACCTTGCAGGCATGCCGCTTCCAGGAGTGTTGGTGTTCCACTTCGGGTAGGCGGCAGGAGCAAGGTGGGGAAATCAGGTCCTGGTTGCGACCCCTGCTCTGGGGTACGGAGGGGCTTCTGGGTCCGGTGGGGGTGTGGGTGCTCGTGCCCCCCTGCCATATGCCTGACAACAGGACAGTGGCGAAAATCAAGAGAGCTGTCAACCACCATCCTGGTGACGCTGTACTGGCCATGACGCACATGGTTTGCAGACCTACAAGAGCGGAGTTCGGAGCTCCCCTCAGACTCCCGACCATTCCCAACCTTCTGTCTCAGGGCCCTATACTGCACGACAATCCAGAAGCCCTGAACTTAACAGCATGGAAGTTGAACGGAGGGTGCTTAGGAAGTTGGGCTACTCCCAACAAGTCCTAGACACCATTTTGCAATCTAGGTGCCCAGTCACTAAACGCATCTATCAGAGCACATGGGCCACTTTTGCCTGGTGGTGCGAGACCAGGGAAGTTAGACCAGCTAAGGCTCCCATTAGAGTTCCTACAGGAAAGGTCCTCCAAAGACAGGTAGCAGCCCTGAATAGTGTACTATGCACTGTCAAGGGATGCAGGGTGGCAAGGCACCCCCACATCATCCGGTTCTTAAGGTCAGCTAGAGTCATCTCCCCTCCGGTAGCTCACCACTTCCCCTCATGGAACCTAAATTTGCTCCTCAGGGCTCTCACCACAACCCTCCCTACAGGTATCCCTATATTTCTTGTCCCTCAAGCTGGCCTTCCTCATAGGCATCACCTCAGCTCGCAGTCTCTCTGAACTTAGCGCCCTATCCATGGACCCCGCCTTCTGCTCCTTTAAGGAGTCCTCGGCGGTACTCAGACTAGACCTGGCCTTTTGCCCGAAGGTAGACACTTGATTCCACAGGGAACAGGAAGTAGCCCTCCCCTCCTTTTGCCCCAAACCAACCCACCCACAGGAACGAGTTGGCACACCCTTAAAGTTAAAAGAGCTCTGTGGGTGTACCTGGACAGAACGGCTCCTTTTAGAAAGTGATCGGCCCTATTTGTCTCCTTCAGCCCTAAGAGAAAAAGCATGAGGGCATCCAAAGCAGTTATCACCCACTGGATGTCCCTCTGTATCACAGAGGCCGACAAGGCGGAGGGCAAAACGCCCCCCGGCGGGTTTTTTTGCCCACTCCCTTAGAGGAGCAGCCACCTCCCAAGCTTTCAGAAATTCAGCCCCCTACGGGGAAATCTGTCGTGCAGTGACCTGGTCTTCGGTGCACTCCTTCACGAGGCACTATAAGATCCCCCTGCATGACTCAGCTGATGCGGCCTTCGGGAGACGGGTGCTACAGGCGGTCCTATACCGGATGCTCCTAATCCTCTTCCGCCTAGAGCCCCTCCTTATGTCTCTCTCCGTTTCCCTCCCCGCATATTTTAGGACTGGGACACCGCTTTGGTACGTCCCTACTGTTTCACTGGCCGTCCAGGATTCCCTGGGAGAAAGGAAAATTGGGCACTTACCTTCTGAATTTTCCTTCTACGGGGGATCCTCCTGGACGGCCAGTCCCACCAGGAGTGAGTCTGAGGTGCCTGGTTCTCGTACCAGTAGCTAGTAACCGTTTGACTCTGCAACCACTCCCTGTTGGGATGGGCAGCAGGGACCGCTGAATTATTTTAAAGTTATCCACAAGGTTTTATCTAGTTACAGGAAGTTTTACAGTTCAGCATAGGTTGAGGAGTGCCAAGTAACACTTGAAACTACTGGAGCTTGGGGGCTAGATCCCTCGAGCATGCTCCAGAAAATCAGGAAGTCTGCCTCCTACTGGTACTGGCGGGGATCTACCCCTACTGTTTCACTGGCCGCCCAGGAGGATCCCCCATAGAAGGAAAATTCAGAAGGTAAGTACCCAATTTTCCTTTCTCCCTCTGAGGTGCAGTGGAAATTCCCTTCCCTGCTTCTTGACAACCTCAGCTTGGCCCTCTTCTTCATAAGGGACTACCTCAGAGGCCAAAGCCTGGAGCCAATGTCAATCAGATTCCCTTGCTTAGGATCTTGTAGCAGAACCCTCTTTTTACAAGGGAACTTTTTTTTGGAGGGGGATGCTCTTCCTCAGAGGAGACTACAACTTCCTTCTCCACATCCTTCTCCTAACCATGTTCCTCCTCTTCAGAGGGAGAGGAGAGCTCCATAGCTGTGCCCCCACACCCGTAGAAACGCTCCCTGTCTGCAGGTGGGCTGTTTGCCCGTTCCCGCCTTTTGGGATTTGCCCTTGAAGGACTGGGCCTTGCTGCAGGGGCCAGGAGGGGGATCCCTCCCTCACGGGTCAGGAGACCCTCCATGTCGGAAGCAGTCGGAGGTTTGTGGGAGTGCGGGGATACCAGCCGGGAGAGTCCCGATGGCGGCACCATGGACCCTTCCCACCTTCAGAGACAAAGACGGCAGGTGGCTGTGGGGTTGGGGGGCCCCTATTCTGAGACCTGGGAGCCGTGGGTTTCTTCCCACTCCCCCCCCACCCTTGCGGGGGCAGGGACTAGCCTTACAAACTTCCGGGCCGCTTCCCTTAACATCGGGAGTGGCCGGAGGCCGTGCCGGAGGCACATGTCGAAGGGGTATGGTCAAAGGGGCGTGCCCTTCGGCTGGGACAGGAGGTGGAGGTGGGAAATTTTTGACATTATGCATTGTGTGTGGGGTATTGTGAATTACTGACGGAGGGGAAGGTGCAGCTGACTCTCCCCTGTGAGAGAGGGGTGGAGCCAGGTGAAATGCCCCTTGGTGGCAGCAAGGAATAGAAAGATTAGTTTGGTGGGGCCAATTGCTGTATTGTTAAAGAGTTGGTAGAATGAAATGTCAGTAAAAGGTAGGGGCGGGACACCGGACCCATTACCGGGTACCGGATTTACCGGTTACCGGTTTCACAAAAACCGGTTTCCCGGATTAAATCCGGTATACCGGTGCCGGATTTATTGCATTGGTTTCAATGGGGCGCTGTGTCCCCATTGAAACCAATGCAAT
>QEPC01010688.1:2122470-2202307 GCA_003113815.1 Sphenodon punctatus
ACACTGAAATCCGGTACCGGGGGCCGGATTACCGGGCCGAATCCGATAATGCCGGTACGCCCGATACCGGCATTATCGGATACCGGTAGATCCGGAATTCCCATCCCTAGTAAAAGGGAAATTTGATTGTATTAGTCATTATTATGTATAAATGTTATTTTGCTGTGCTGGGTCCCCCGCGTGGGAAAAATCCCAGAAGTGTATTTACTGTTGTAAGCTGCCTCGAGTTGGGTTTCCCAAGAGAGTGCGGGGTATAAATAAACCGATGATGATGATGTTTCTCAAAGGCTTGTAAAATTCACCTCAGCATCTCCATCTGAAGAGACTTGGCTGGGGAAAGGTTTAGCTTTACTTGTGGATCGGAGGGCTCTTCTGGTGCTGGCCGGGACTTCTTTGGCACCATGGCAGGCTGGGACGTGCTGCTAGCCTGGTCAGGGGGTGTGCATAGTCCGCCAAGTGTTAGGTCCTCCGGATCCTGGCAGAGGGTCTCCAAAGCGAAAAATGAGCACCCTTGGGGACTCCCTTCACATCTGACCATCTCTTCCCCATGCCAGTCTGGGGTGGAGGGGGTCAGGGAGTAAAACTGCAGAGCCGTTGCGTCCTGCTGGATCGAAGGCAGAAGATCAACTGGGCAATGCAGGGAACAATCACCCTTGGGAGCATGCTCAGTTGAAATCTTCTGCCTCCTGTCATCTGCAGCAGGGATCATTCCCGTGTCTAGAAGGAACCAGGAGAACAGAGGTGAAGTCGTGACCTCTCCTCTGTATTCACTTTCTAGTGCCTAGCTTCTGGGGCACTGCATGCAGTATAACAGATGGCCATCCCCCCATGCCTGTCTGAACTAGGACAGGGAAGTAGGGAGAAAGAGTGGTCAGAGGAATCACTAGCCATATGAAATAACGGCTATGCAACACCACAAACATGGATTACAGACTCAGAGTAAGTTTGCACTGCGCAATGCTTTGTCATCTGAAAATGAGACAATTTCTGCCAACATCTGCACTTCATTATAGGCAGAGATGGATTTGTAGACTGTTTCGGAGTGTTGCTCTCACCCTTTTGACCTCAGTCAAAACCACAATAAAAAATGCTGAAACTTGGGATCTCATAGTGTCTGCAATGTATGTACCAGAATCAACGCAGTAATGATGAAGTGGTGCACTCACTGTTGATGGTGGGACATGCTGTGGGTACACTACTGTTTGTTTTGGGGGGGATTTATGCATGCAGTTGCACTTTTGGGGAGTTGTCTTCTGGAGAGAGTGTCCCACTCTTGCTAGTCTGCTTTTCTGGGTAGTGCTTTGGCTGTGGTTTCAAGAAATTCTGAAACTTTGGAAAGTTGTTGCAAAATTTCCAATGTTCTGTGCTTCGATCTCTAAAGTTCAAAGTTTTGGCAAGAACACCAAATTGCCTCAGAGTACTCGGACAGACTATTCGGAACTTCGAAAATCGGTCCAAATACCCGGAAGTACCATTCGGTTCAGCCCTACGAATAACATTCCCATTCTATCTTGATTCCCCACTTACTTTTTAGGATCTGTCAGTCAGTTGGTTCTTAATCCATTTAAGATGTACTTTACCATTATTATAGGGCCACAGTCATGGCCCTATAGTTAAGGCGGTAGCAAACTGTCATTGAACAGCGTGCCTATGCTGTTCAGTAGAGCAAAAACTTCCAGCTGGTCACCATTCTAGTTTTTCTCCAGCAACACATGTGTTCTACGATTACAAACAATGAAGGGGAGTCCAGGGGCAGGATGGGGGGCTGAAGGTGAGGGGGTCCCTATCCCTCACCTGCCTCTGCCTGCTAGTAGTACTGCTGCAGCAGCAGCAGCAGACTATCGGACTAGGAGATAAAGCTGTTTGTTTACAAACAACTCCTCCCCCATGTGAGTGATCAGAAGGTTGTTGCCTTGTAAAGAAGGTTCTTTGAGATGGCTCCTAACATTCTCACAACTGGGTTGTGCACGCTCACCCTATTCAAATAATAGGCCACGTGATGGTCTCGACCTCCTCTAGTATAAAAAGCACTCTCCCCTCAGAATGACAGTTCCTTCCAACCCTTTCTAGGAATATAAGAAAATTCCATGGAGGGATGGAAGGGTGGGTGTTGTGAGAATGTTGAGAGCCATTTTGAAGAAATAGAGGTTACTTACCAGTAACTCTGTTCTTAGAGAGAGCTCCGCGTATTCACACTCTTGGGATTCACTTCCTGTTCTGCAGGCACCGGAGACCTTGTTGTCAGCAGTCTCCAGGCAGAAAGCCTGTAAAGATCTAGAATATGATGAGGGCTCCGCCCCTCCATCCCCCATCCCATCCTGTTAAAAGAGCTGGCTCAAGATCTCACGAGAGCAGGACTGCATAAATAGGGGAGGAGCCCTCACCGCCTCAGTTCCTTCCAACCCCGTCCTGGAAGACAAATTTAAAGGTACATCCCAGATAGAGGGGAAGGAGGGCGGATCATGAGAATACACAGAGCTCTCTTGAAGAACAGAGTTACTGGTAAGTAACCTCTATTTCTTCTTCGAGAATCTCCGCGATTCTCACTCTTGGGAGAGTGAATAGCAGTTCATAACACCTACCACAAGGTGATGGGAGTCGAGGAAGTTAATCAAATAGAGATTGGAGAACTGCTCTTCCCACTAGGGTATCCGATCTAGCCGCTAGGTCCAGAGAGTAATGTTTAGAGAACATGTTAACGGAGAACCAGGCAGCAGCTATGCAAATATCTACGATCAGGACACCGCGGAGATTGGTCATGGTTGTGGCCACTGCTCTAGTAGAGTGTGCTCGGAGACGGAAAGTGGTGTCCTTCGAGCTTGAAGGTAGCGTCTCTGGAAGCAGAGGAGAATCCACTTCGACAGTGTCTGGAAGGTAATCTTAAACTCAATTCTCTGTCCCTCATACGAGATGAATAGTGAATCAGAAGCTCTGATCAGTTTAATGCGGTGGATATAGAACGAAAAAACTCTCTTTACATCTAGAGAATGTAAAGACTGTTCCGAACATGAGGCATGTGGCTTCGGAAAAAAGACTGGGAAAGAGATAGTCTGATTCATATGAAAAGGGGAAGACTACCTTTGGTAAAATGACGGGTCAGTTCTGAGGTCCACCTAGTCCTTTGAGAAGCAAATATAAGGAGGAGAGGCTCTGGGGCTTTTAACCCTTTGGGCTGAGGGGAAAGCCACTAAAATGGCAGTTTTGATGGCCATAGGTTCAAATGGAGGTCCCATTAATTTTGCAAGTACGAGATTAAGGTCCCACTAGGGGGCCGGTTGAGTAGTGGGAGGAAAGGTATTGATAAGGCCGTTCCCGAAGGTCTTCATCAGGGGATGGGAAAATAGGGTATCTGTGTCCTCCGGTTCTAAGGGGGACAAAAGGGCAGTCTCTGTAGTGGCAGATAGATATATGGATGGGGTACCCTATTCTTGGAAGATGTCTTGTAGAACACGATTGTTCATGGACCACCTGTGGTGGTCGGATGTTTGACAACTGAGTTGATCTGCAAGAGAATTGCCCTGCCCTGCAAGATGAATGGTTTAGAGCTGGATATCGTGATTGATGCTCCAGTTCCAGATAGCTTCTGCCTCGAGAGATAGGCACATGGCCAGGCTTCCCTCGTTTGTTGGGGTACCAGGGGTACCACATGGTGGCAGTATTATCTGTGATGATTAAGATATTCTCGCCCATTAAATGTGATACGAGGACCCTGAGTTCTAGTGTATTTATGAGAAGGCCCCTCTCATCCTGGGACCAAAGGCCGTGGACCTTGAGGTGATCTCTGTGAGCTCCCCAGCCTGTTAGAAAGGCATCTGTCGAGATGGAGGCGTTACAACAGGAGGCTCAAGGGGAGTACCCCGTAGCGCATGAGCGCAATCTGTCCACCAAATGAGGTTTGGTAGACCTCATTTGGGAGAGTCATTTTCATGGTGAGGGGATGGAGGGCAGGAAGGTGAACGTAATTGAGCCACTGCTGAAGGGGTCTCATATGCAGACGCGCATATGGAGTCACTGCCGTGGTGGAGGCCAGGAATCCTTGAAGGTGGAGAAAGAAGCGGACCATCCTGGTGCTTTGTGAGCGTAGGGACTCTATAGTACATCTGATCGTATGAAATCCATCCAGCGGGAGGTAGGCTCTGGACCGATCTGTGTCCAAGAGAGCTCCAATGAATTTGAGATTTCTTGTTGGCTGGAGATAGGATTTCTGTATATTAACAATTAATCCCAGAGCTTGCAAAGTGTCAAGGTAACATGAATATGATTCAGCATGCTGTCTCTGGAAGCAGCTACTAGGAGCCAAATGTTCCAGATACGGGAAACTTTTATTTTCAGTTTCCCCAGGTAGGTGGAAATATTCATCTTTGAGATCTGAGATCTAGGATGGGTCTGAAACCCTCATCCTTTTTGGAGACCACAAAGAAATGGGAGTAAACCTGGTATTCTGTTCCGAGAAGGGTATCTCCTCAATAGCCCCTTTTAATAGGAGCTTCTTAACTTACAGAAGTATTTAAGTTATGTGGGGGAAAGGAAAGGAATTGTATGGCATATCCAAATTGAATTATCTCCCTGACCCAGCAATTACTGGTGAGGGACGCAGACTGGTGAAAGAAGGGCAGGAGACGGTTATGGAAAGAGGGAGGAACCTCCTCCTCTCCTTTAATCTGACAGATGATAAAAATCGAGCCTTGGGAGGTTGCCCTGAGGACGAATTGGAGGAAAGCCTCCCTTGCCCTTTCTGCTTATTGAACCTCCTTCGACACTGAGAAAAGAGGGGCCTGGGTTTGGTGGTACTTTGGTGAAAAAACATCTCCCCGCGTGGTAGGAGTACGTAGAGCGCTGCTTTGGGGGTAGGAATAGGGAGCAGAGGACGGGCAAAATTTCTTCCTCACAACTCTGATCACCCCAGCAGACCTGGCCGTCTGGCTAGTTTCTTTAATGTTTTTAAGAGTTTCATCGGTAGATGAAGCAAAAAAACCGCCTTCACAATCCAGACAAATCCTCTATGGGGGTCTTATTTTCAGGAGTGAGAGCAGTGGAACGGAGTCAAGCATGCCTCCTGAGTGTAATGGCAGATGCCATACCCCTAATGTTGGAATCAGTAATATGCATATTCGCCATTAGCTGAGGCTGGGCAATTTGCATCCCTTCCTTCTGAATAGAGGCGATTTGGTTAGGGTCAGTGGTCTTACTAAGCTGTGACCAAAGGCAATGTTGATATTCGCACAGAGCGGAAGCAAAGTTGGACGTCCTAAGGGACAAAGTCTCTGAGGAAAAAATGTTTCGGCCAAGGACATCTAGACGTCTCCCTTCCCTGTCAGACGGGAGAAGGCTGGATACCCCCTGCCCGAGGTTTGATAGAGGCTGCAGCAATAAGCAGAGAATTAGGGGGAGGATGTCTGAAGAAGATATTGGCCCGTTCCTTAGGAATAGCATACAGAGAGTCTGCCAACTTGTTGGTAGAAACAGCTGAGGAGGGTTTACTCCAAACATAAGTGGAATACTCCACGAGCTGGTCGAGCATGGGGAGCATATGTCCCAACTCCCCAGTACCACAGATCCCAAACAGAGGGCCTGACTGAGTCTTCTCTTGGTGGGCAGTTTTGGCAGAGCCGAAACTAATCTCTTAGCATGGCCTGAAAGGCCTTAGTATCCTCCGAGCAAGGGCAAAGTTGGGAGGGGGTGATAAGTTTCATCCTCCTCATGGATGGGTGAGGAGGAAGAGGAAGATGGGGATGCAGATCTCCCTGATGAGATCCCAAGAGCAGGCCCAGGCAGCTCTTAAGCAGGGCGGTCTGATGGTGGATTTCCTAGTAGAGCGCTAAGGAAAGTGGTTCCCAGAGGTTGGTAGGTGGGCCAGTACTGATGGCACCTCAGGAGGAGGTGGGGGAGAAATGGTAGCTCTAGGAGGAACACGGGGAGGCAGCAGCAGCAAGCGCCTGCTGGCATAGGAGCGGGTGGAGGATGAATTGCACGTTCTAGATGTTCAAAGTCAGACCGTGAAGGATATGGTGGCAATCTGTTCCGGGATCGGGAGCAGTACCAGGAGGCATAATGGTACCGTTGGTACTGGGACTCTTCATATGGTGAACAGCAGGAGCAAGGGGAGCGGGTCCGCTGGTCTCTATGGTACATAAAGGAAGTTGTGAGCGGTCCGGGAGGAGACCTATGCATGGATGTGGTAGAATGATCCACGTGCATTGTGCGGTACCGAGGAGATCTAGAGCGTGATATACAGTGTCTATGGGCTCACTGAGGGGAGAAATAGAGCGAGTGTCTATGCGCCATTCAGGGTGCAGCGGTAAGGCCACCACTAGGGATGCAGTTGCTTGTGTGGCTGCTGGGCACCAGACGGTACCGAGGGAACTGGTGACGATTGCACTGTGAGAGAATGCTCCGGTTCAGAAAAAGAGAGTCTCTACCTCCACGGAACGTGGGGTGTCTGCCGTGCCGGTACCTCTGCTTCTTCTCCTTTTCTTTTTCTCCTCATGGGGGCGCCTGGTACTGTACTCTGTGGTGCGGGAGGCACTCTTTGAATGGGAGACTTCCCTGTTTGCCCGTACTGTAGTCTGGATTTCCTCAGAGAATGTACCAGTGGTACAGGGAGTGCTTAGTGGTCCCAATGGAGCGGCAGGAGTCGCGGGCGACTGGTACAGCACCAGCGGTACCAGTGGTAGTGCACCAGCGGTACCGGGAGCACTTAGTGGTCCTGATGGAGCAGCAGGAGCTGCGGGCTCCGGATTACTGCACCAGCGGTACCAGCGGTACCGGGAACACTTAGTGGTCCCAATAAAGTGGCAGGCGTTGCAGGCTCCGGATTACTGCACCAGCTGTACCAGGAGCGCTTAGTGGTCCCGATGGAGCAGCAGGAGCTGCGAGCTCCGGATTCATCTCAGAGGTTAGTGAGTGCTGGGTGGGGAGCCAGAGACGCCTCTCTTCACCACCCTGAAGTGTCTTTTTTGTTAGAATGTCCGGAGGCGGAGAGCACTAGCCCGCTTTGTTCTGGTAGACAGGACACAGCAGGGTTTACAAGTCCGAGTATTATGGGTCTCTCCGAGGCATGGTAACTCACGGAGAGTGTAGCTGGACAGTTGCGGCAGCGTTTAAGCCTACCTGCTTGTGCATAGTCTGGCAACTCTGTGTGAAAGCGGGCGCAGCCCAGGGGATGAACCCTGCGGGCCAGGGCACTGCACTCAAGTAGTAGTTCTTAATCTTCTAATCATCTTTTTTTTGTTTTGTTACTACTAACAAGCACTGTAAAGTGCTGAAGATCTTCCAAGTGCGATGGGGTTGGAAGGAACTGAGGCGGTGCGGGCTCCTCCCCCTATTTATGCAGTCCTGTTTTCACGAGATCTTGAGTCCGCTCTTTTGACAGGATGGGAGGGGGGATGGAGGGGCGGGGCCCTCATCATATTCTAGATCTTTCCAGGCTTTCTGCCTGGAGACTGCTGACAACAAGGTCTCCGGTGCCTGCAGAACAGGAAGTGAATCCCAAGAGTGCGAATACGCGGAGCTCTCTTGAAGAACAGAGTTACTGGTAAGTAACCTCTATTTCTTCAAAATGGCTCTCAACATTCTCACAACACCCACCCTTCCAGTCCCGCATGGAATTTTCTTATATTCCTAGAAAGGGTTGGAAGGAACCGTCATTCTGAGGGGAGAGTGCTTTTTATACTAGAGGAGGTCGAGACCATCATGTGGCCTATTATTTGAATAGGGTGAGCGTGCACAACCCAGTTGTGAGAATGTTAGGAGCCATCTCAAAGAACCTTCTTTACAAGGCAACAACCTTCTGATCACTCACATGGGGGAGGAGTTGTTTGTAAACAAACAGCTTTATCTCCTAGTCCAATGGTCTGCTGCTGCTGCTGCAGCAGCACTGCTAGCAGGCAGAGGCAGGTAAGGGATGGGGACCCCCTCACCTTCAGCCCCCCATCCTGCCCCTGGACTCCCCTTTATTGTTTGTAATTGTAGAACACATGTGTTGCTGGAGAAAAACTAGAATGGTGACCAGCCGGAAGTTTTTGCTCTACTGACTCCGATTGAACAGCATAGGCAGTTTGCTACTGCCTTAACTACAGGGCCATGACTGTGGCCCTATAATAATGGTAAAGTACATCTTAAATGGATTAAGAACCAACTGACTGACAGATCCTAAAAAGTAAGCGGGGAATCAAGATAGAATGGGAATGTTATTCGTAGGACTGAACCGAATGGTACTTCCGGGTATTTGGACCAATTTTCGAAGTTCCGAATAGTCTGTCCGAGTACTCTGAGGCAATTTGGTGTTCTTGCCAAAACTTTGAACTTCAGAGATCGAAGCACAGAACGTTGGAAATTTTGCAAAAACTTTCCAAAGTTTCAGAATTTCTTGAAACCACAGTCAAAGCACTACCCAGAAAAGCAGGCTAGCAAGAGTGGGACACTCTCTCCAGAAGACAACCTCCCAAAAGTGCAACTGCATGAATAAATTCCCAAAAAAACAAACAGTAGTGTACCCACAGCATGTCCCACCATCAGCAGTGAGTGCACCATTTTATCATTATGCCAACCAAGCAGTGCACAAAAATGCAGGCTAGCAAGGGACATTCACTAAGAAGAATACAACAGCCCCCACAAAACAGTCTGCAACTGCATGGAGAAAGAAATCCCACCAAAAAAACCCAGCAAGCCCAGACCCCACCATCAGTCACAAAATTAAGAAACCAGACATTCACACCCCTTCCCCTCCAGGGGCACCCTCTTCCTTGGCATGGCATTGTGGCAATGGTATCTTGAACAGACCAAGCAAACTTAGGAAATAGCATCAGGCAGAGAGATTCCTCCTCATGGTGACAAATGCCAACCAAGTAGCAGACAGCAGTGTGGCACCCAATAATTTAAAAAACAAACAAACTGCATGGCATGGTAAAGGTAACGTAACCCCCATCCCCCAGACTGAGTCATGTTCCAATAACATGCATTTTAATACAATCAAAATGCAAGGTCTTGGAGTGATTGTATCTACAGCAAGGGCGGGGAACCACTGCCCTCTGTGGACCGCTCTGAAAATTAGTTCATCCAGATTATGGATCTGTGCCATGGATCTCTTGAGTGCATTCCCTCATCTTTTCTCCCTTCTCATGAGTTCATTCCTTTAGGGCTTGAGGCTAAAAGACTAGATTGGGGAGATCCTCGAAGAAGGACCTTGTTTATAATGCAGCAACCTTCTGTTCCTCTTTGAGTGGCTCCTCACAGGCTGTTTTTACACGCTTCTGCCAGGTGGTGGGTCCGTGGGCGCGCCGGCACATAGGTGGGGTGTGCACACAGCCGCGCATGCATCCCCACTCACCCCCCACTCATCTACACCCACGAGACAACTGCCGTTTCCCCCAGTTACTCCATGCATGGGGACAAGATGGGGGGTGAGTGGCGATGCGTGTTAGGTTGGGACGCTCGCCATGTCATTCACACAGAGCTCCCTCACCCACGAACATGCAGAAATCTGCGTGTTCATGGGTGGGAGAGGCCCGTGTAAAAAGGGTCACATTCTCACAACTGTCTTACTTATACTATCTTATGTAGGAATTTAGGATGTAAAGCAATATCTATTCTGTCTTGGAAAATCTGCAAATATGGTTCTGAGATTATGGCTGCTATTTCACTAACTCTTCTTAACAAAGTTATTGCTAACAGGAATACTGTCTTTAAACACCCACCCCATAACCAGTTCACTTGCACCCCCCATACAATGAATTTACGCTGCCCAGGGGGCGCAAATGAAATGGTTATGGGTGGGGGGCATCATGAATTGATTATGGGGGCACAACTGAACTGGTTATATTATATATATACACATATACACACATGCATTTTTTGTGTCTATTATCATGGCATAATGTACTTAATAGGCTGGCTGCATTTTCGGTGTCTTGTATGTTTCATAGCAGTGCCCCCAGGCCCACAGAGCTGGGCGGCACCCCTAGGTCCGCCGGTGGAACACAAAGAGGGGGGTTCATTTTGACTTCTTGGCCAGGGGCCTATTGCACACTAGCTATGCCCCTGGTCTTGTGTGTGTAACTGATCAATTTGATTGAGTGTGTGAGGTGAGAGTATGCATGTGTAGTGTGTATGGATGAGTGTGTGATCAATTTGAATGAATGTGTGAAATGAGAGCATGTGTATACTGTGTCTGAATGATTGTGTGATCAGTTAGAATGAGTGTGTGAGGTGAGAGTACGTGTGTGAATGAGTGTGAGACCTCTTTTACACAAGACGCACCCACACAGTGGCATGGATGGGTGCCTCTCGTATGAAAGCAGTCGCTTCTGCGCTCCTGTGTAATACGCACCTCCACCCATCACCCCTGTACAGAGAAACCTGAGAAAAAACAGGTTGCTTCATGTGGGGGAATGGTTGAGCGTCTGTGTGCACCTGCAGTGTTCTTGCGTCTGGGGCCAGCTTATGCATTAACAAAACTATTAAGTTTCAAAAGAAAGACAAATTACCTAGACAAAAAACCTTCAGTTTAAGAAGCTTATTAAAGCGGCATTACAAATTATACTCAAACATTAACATGACAGTAAATTGTATGTTAAGGCAACTTTATTAAATATCAAGACCAATCTATACATTTTTTTTTTCTTATTCATTAATAAAAAAAAATTATGACTTAACTGAAATTAAACTGTGTACATTTCTCATCACGTATAAGTATTGTTCAATCACCATACCACACATATGCAGCTTAATTTCAGTCATAAATTTTTTTATTAATGAAGAAAAGAAAAATGTATCCATTGGTTTGATATTTAATAAAATTGCCTTAACATACAATTTAACAATGTTAACAATGTTAATGTTTGAGTATAATTTGTAATGCCGCCTTAACAAGCTTCTTAAACCAAAGGTTTTTTGTCTAGGTAATTACATAGTATTCATTTTCTAAACAGAAGGCCATTGAGTGCTCATTAACCCTCGGTTTAATTTTATGCTTGCAGTGTACAGAAAAGTTTTAGAATTAGTCATTGTATAGCATACATCAGGTTATGTATTTATCACTATATTTAAGTTCACACAAGACATTAAAAATATATCATTTATAATGTAAAATGTGTAAGACAATTTATCTGTTAAACTAAGATATTTGTGTTATTATATAGATTATGTGATTATTAGATGGTTTCATATAAAGAGACCATGCACTCCTGAGGCTGCAATTTTATGCTCAGAGTCCAAAAATGTTTGATGCAAAAAAATTATAGCCATGCTTCTCATCCAAGGGTTTCAAAGAACTTTACTGGGAAGCAGGTACTATATCCCTTTAACAACAAGTTTCAAAAAAGTGATTTATTGACTTGCCAAAGGTTATGCAAAAAGACAGTGGCAGGGCAGAGAAGGGAGCACATACAATCCAATGATCTGTCCTTTGTTTTGGACATTAGAGAGCATTTTCTTTTGAAGAGCCTTCAACAGAGAGATTTAGTCATCAGAAAAACTCACCTTCAGCAAGATGTCCACAATTCTCTGCTGGTACTCCACAGCTTGCTTATCATTCTTAAAGTCTTCAAATGTCTGCAAGAGGGAAGAGAATTTAGGAAGAAAACGCTTCCAAATGCCATCTCCTCAAAGAAAGGGATGCCAACAAGTTTGGAATTTGTCTGGCAAGGTAGTTAGGGGTTTATGGAGCAGAAGCTACAAGGATATATTGCACAAGATAAAAAGCTTGGCTGGAAAAGGGTCAGTGTCTCAGGAACCTTGGTTTGTTAGATCCAGCCTCAGGGAACGTGGTGATTTGCTTAACCCTTTTATGACAATAAAAAACCCTCTGCAGATGGAAAAAAACAAACATAAAAACCCCACACAACTGAAAAGCTGCCCAGGATGATCCAGAAAGGACACAAAATAATAACATCCCATCACAGATAACTTGTCAAAGTAGCAATTGCATAAATATCTAGAAGGTGGCCAGAAAGGTCAAGACATTGGGTGAAAACAGACATGACGCTAACCACCCTTTAACCACCTTTGGTGGTTATTTATGCATGTTGCAGGGCTGTATTGGTGTCCTATGCAGCCTTGAAACATGCATAAATGACCACCAAGGGTGGTTAAAGGGTGGTTAGCATCATGTCTGTTTTCACCCATTCACTGTAGGTTCTCATACTGCTGCTTGGATGGGACAGAGAAAATAGGAAGGATAGACAGGGTTCCTGTTCTGTTCAGTTTATTACGAGAGCACTAGCTTTTGCCATAGCTCTGATACAGGGCTCCTGGTATTGAGGGGGAACCATGTGAAAGCCAATGCTGTCCTGCCCTTACCAAATTTCAAGGAATACATGGTCTCCTGAATGCATCCCCAGTTTGGTCTGGGGGATATCATGTTCATTTCCAAACATGGAGCTGTAGAATGATCAGATAAGCAAGCATGGGGATGCTGGAGGGCTAGGACAAGTAGCAGTCCCCTTCGAGTTACAACCAGAGCCCCACTGTCACTCTGAACCCCACTATTCCCAATTAATGCTACCACCTCTTGCATCTACCAGATTGTGCAATGCCAATTCTCCTAAGCATCACACATGTACCTGCATCCCTCAGCCTTTCAAGTCAAGCTGCTTCTACCTTCTCCAATGGTCACTTGGACATGGAAAGGGACACATGATTACCAAGAGAGAAAACTGTCTCCTTCAAATCAGTTCCTGTACTTAGTGCTGCTGCACCCACTGGCTGCAAGGAGCAGTTACAGAGGGAGGCCTTCATGGCCCAAAAATCTCTCCTCTCCACCACTGAAGCATGTCCAGCATTGAAGCATTCATCAATAAAAAGCCAACTCTGCTAAGCCTCTACTGAGCATTAACGTACTGCAATTCTTTAGAATGTTTATAAACTTGGTCAAATTCAGAGGAACAGCAAGGGTACCTGTAATGTTTGTTCTTTGAGAAGAAGCCTCTCCGCATACACACAGGGGATCGGAAGGTGCCATGCAGCCCCAAGACCAGACCGATTATCTAAGTAGCTTCCAGGCAGGGAGTGGAGACATGACATCACCAGAGGCTCTATAAATATTGCCCTGCTCCCTGCCATCTACAGTCCTTTCCCCCAAGGCAAAGACATTACAGGTAAGCAATTTACCCTTATACTTCAAGTTCTTCGAGAGCCTCTTGACATACCCGCAGAAGGTAGATTAGCAAGCAACTTTGTGGAGGAGGGAAGGAATTAAGGATTGTAAAACAGAGTGTTCAAGTTGTGCTTCTGACCTAACAATCAGATCAAATCAAATCAAACTTTATTGTACTGGCCCATAGGCCATGACAAATTGTCAAATTAACAACACAAGGTAAATATAAGACAAACACCACCACACCAAAAAAAACAAAAAAAAACACAAAAAACAACATATTATTTGGGTACAAAACTTACAATAAAATTTAGGTTCAAATACAAAACGCAAACATCACTTGGCTCATCTGACATCCTAAAACCGTGGACAGAGATCAAAATTCATTGTTTATAATCATTTCAGCCCGAGCTTGCTCAATCAAAGCCAGTTTCCTTGTTCTGGTAATTTCCATAGTATAAGCAAAGCGAGCTAATACGTTTGAGAGCTGAGGATTTCTATTAACCAACAAACGCTCAATTTTCCCCCCAGTAGATAAATTCAGGGGCATTTTCAATCGATCCCAGAGCCTAACACGCAAATGTGAATACAAGGGGCACTCTAATAGGTAATGGGGGAGATCCTCAATACCTAAGGAACAACATGGACAGATCCTGTCCACGTATGGGACCCCCCGAAACCTCCCCTCCAGCACTGCCGATGGCATGATCTGTAAACGCAGCACGAATAGTGCCCTTTTATGTGGGAAAGGCAAATCATCCTTAATATAGCTCGCCCCCTCCCCATCTGGGATCAGATACTGATACCAGGGGGATGATTTAATTAAGGACACTAAGGCCCAAGAGGTTTGCCCGTCAATGTCTTTTATCCTGGCTTTCAGGAGTGATTTAGCTACATTGAACGGGAAAGCCTTCAGAAAACAGAAAGGCAAGCCAAGTTTATCAAAGCTGCATTTGAGCTTTTCCCACCAAGGAGACCCACAGTTCAGTTTTTCCCACAGACAAATTCCTGCAAGGTCATCGTCTGGCATACCACTGATTTTTAACACCTTCACCAAAGCTGTTTCCAACAGGTATGATTCCAAGGACGGCAACCCAAACTCGAGTCGTATGAGGACTGCCGGGGTTGATTTGGGGACCTGGATTAATCTTCTCAGAAAATTATGGAAGACTGACTCCAGAGATTTTAACGTGCTAGGACAATGTCCCCATAACAGAGCCCCGTACCTTATTTTTGCAATGATCTTTGCCTTGAAAACTTTTAACGCTGGTTCGAACCTCTGTCCCCCTTTTGAAGCAAAAAACTTATTTATAGCTGCAGCTGGTCCTATTACACTTTTCTTCAAAGATTGGATGTGTGATGTCCAAGAACCATTATAAGAGAATACTATTCCCAAATAACTAAAGTATTTAACCTGCTCAATTGGTGTTGAGTTTATTTGCCAAGGTTCCTGCCTAAACTTCTGTTTAAACACCATAACTTTTGTTTTCTTGTAATTAATGTTTAAGTTCTGCAGGTTACACTCCCTAGAGAAGTCCTTTAACAAGCGTCTTAGGCCTAGCCCTGAAGTGGACAACAAAACTGTGTCATCTGCATACATAATGTGGGATAGTCTCCGCAGTCCGAGTTTAGGGGCCATATACTCCCCAACATCCCGCAGGTTCACTATCAGATCATTTACATAAATGTTAAACAACAAGGGTGCCAAAAGGCACCCCTGTCTAACCCCCCTCGTAACCTTGATCTCATTAGAGAGAGAGCCCAGGTTATTGAGGCGAACCCTCATACTTGTAATGGTATATAATGATCTAATTAACATCAGTAGTCTCCCATCTATATTTGCCCTAGCCAGTTTTCCCCACAATTTTTCTCGGTCAATTAGATCAAAAGCAGATGAAAAGTCCACAAAGACAGCAAATAGGCCCACACCCCTAGCCTTATACTTCTCTACAAGATGAGCTAGGAGAAAACAATGGTCCACAGTACTCTTATTCGGAAGAAAACCAATTTGTTCAGAGGCTATAATCTGATTTTGACTAACCCACAGCTGTAATTTATTTAATAGGGTCCTAGAATATAGTTTTGAAATAATAGGGAGCAGACTAATGGGGCGATAGTTTTTTGTCTCAGATCTGTCCCTGTTCTTGAAGATTGGAACTATTATTGCGGTTTTCCATGCCTGCGGCACCTGGCCCGCACTATTGATCAATGTAAACAGATTAGCCAGGGCCCTGAGCCACCATCCAGGCATCTCTGTAAACAACTCTGGGGCAATAAAATCATCCCCTGGAGCCTTACCCTTTTTAAGGAGTTGAATCGCCTCAAAAACCTCCAATTCATTTATTGGATCCCACTCCAGAAGGGCATGAATGTCCTCATTAACCGGATTTCCAAGGGGGACCGAGGCGCTAAAGATCTCTCCAAAGTGCAATTCCCAACTATCACTACTTATCCTTGATACCATTTGTGTTCGTGGACCATCTAAGGGCCCATTTAATATGTTCCAAAAAGCTCTCTCATCATGTTTTCTCAAAGCAACAAGCATTAAATTCCATTTTTTTTCCTGAAAAAATCTCTCCTTTTCTTTTTCAGCAAAAGTTTGTAGGAACGATATTTGGCCCTATATTGATCTAGAGCAACTTTGTTATAATTTGCCTTAAGAATTCACGATTGTCTACGCAACTCAGCTCGATGGTTTGCACATTCTGTATCCCACCACCCACTTATAACCCCCCTATTTCTCCTTAGAGGGGGGACTCTCGAAAAGGTTGGTTTTAATAATATAAATAGTTCTTCCAAGGCTGAAGCTACAACACCTAAGTCTAAGGATAATTCAAGACGAGTCCACAGGCTCTTTGCACGCGATGAAGACAACGCATCAATTATTTCCACAACCGGAATCTTAGTCCAGTGACGACGAATAATTCCCACCTCTGAGGTCAAATCCCCTGGGGGAAATATCACACTAATGGGGCAGCTAACTATCACATTCAATACAATACAGATAGGAAAGTGATCGCTCTCCACTCTATCTCCTACTACGAAAGAGCCAATGAACTTCAATAAACTGGGAGAGACCAAAGCATAGTCTATCGTGCTGCCTCCATTTAGAAAGGGAAAAGTTATCCCCCCAGGAATATCGCCAGAATAATTACCATTCAGAATATATAGTTCATTTTCAAGAATGAATTCGAAAAGGAATTTCCCCTCCCTATTAACTTTCTGATCCCTAGAGATTCGGTATTCATTCCAGTCATCTGAGGTGAGAAGGTTAACTTGGTGCAAATCCTTCCACAAACATGAATTTGAGGGGCCCAGTCTGGCATTAAAGTCGCCAAGTACAATCAAATCTGTATTCCTAAAATCATCTTTTTTTAGTGCCAGGAATTTTTTTAACTGCAGCCAAATGTCCCCCTTAGAACTAAGGGGGGGGAAATAGATATTTACTAAAAGGAACGGAGAATCCATCCCTGGAATTAAACAATCTAACAAGATGGCATTCTCAAAAGCTCCCACAAACCTAATATCGGCCTGCAGACTATAGGAAACAAAAATTCCAACTCCCCCAGCAAGGCGGCCTCTACCATGAGATCTTCCTGCTGGAAGAAACCAACTCTGGTAGCCCTCCAAACAAAATTGTGCTTCATCTGCGAGACAGTGTTCCTGGAGACAGATTATATCATAAGTTCTTAGGTGATTTATAAAATCAAAATCCAGGATTTTATTTGTCCAACCAGCAATGTTCCATGACCCTATCCTTTTGAAGGGAGGGGTCTCAGCAGGTAGGATACAGTGTGCTTCCCGTCAGGGCTCCTTAAATGGGCCCATATCTACCCGCACATTTCCCTCATTAGACAATTCATTTCTGTGGCATACAGCTTGAACCGAATCTTGAGCTTCTACTATTTGACATCCTGCATCCTCTATCAATTGGGACAATTCAGCACCCCGATATTGCCCAACAAGGTTCAATACCCCAGTCTCTCCCATGTCTATCCTATGCCTATTTGTGAAATCATTATCCACTAGGCCTATTTTCACCCCTTGTCTAGGATCCCTAGCCAAAATATCTGGGTCACAAAAGAGAGTTCCCAGGATAGGGGTGCTATCTCCCTCCAATAGCCCCGTATCTGATGCTAAGGGGACCCTAACCTGCCTGTCACAGGGACTTTTTTCCCCCAACAAATTTCCCCCTAATACACCATGGCTAAGAACCTGCTTCCCCCCTTCCACTTGTTTATAGAGGCCCATCAGCTGCTCAACAAAATTATTCTGTTTAGGTAGTTGCTGGTTTAATTGAGTAACACCTTTAAATGGTCCTGTGGAATAGAGGGCTTCCTCTTCCTTTGCACTCCCACCTGGGCCAATCTCCATTGCTTCCAAGTTAATTAGATTATCAGGGGAAGGTTCCTGCCTCTCTTGATTTACCACTTTGTCTCCATGTACTATATGGGAAGAATGGTTTTGTAGGGGACCAGGTGGTTGAACAGGGAGCTCATTTTGCATAGTCAAAGTAGCATCCTTATCATAAACATGTGAAAGGTATACTGCAGAGTCATTTAGTAATTGCTCACACTCAAATAGCCGTGTTGCTGAGCTGTCTGTATTAAATTCAACAATTAAGACCCAGCGATTTTTAGTATGGCTAATATGGGAGATTGACCTTATAATTCTACGGGTCACCGGCAAGCTAGTGATTGCTCGCAAGTGTTCTGCGATTTCTAAAGCATTAGACCACATGGGCAAAACCCCAGAGGGTAAAGGTAAAACTGAAAAAATAATCTTAGAGGGAAGATACCTCAATAAACCAAAGCGATATCCTTCTTTGGCATAGTATCTCCTTTGAAAGGAGTAGCCCCAGATTTATCAGCCCTTGCAAACGCAACTACCTGTTTAGGCTTTTTAGCAGAGATAGCTTCAACAGCATTAGCAAGATCATCTATCTTCTTGCCTTATTGCTGCAATTTCACCAACAAATGAGAGACTGTTTGAGCCGTCAGCAGGATGTGATTAGCCAAATAAGAAGTATGATTGACTGTTTCAATCAACATAATTCCCAAGTACATCAGTTACATCTAATGCATTTGGGTCAGGGGAAACTGAAGTAACTTTTCCCCACCCATCAATATTGAAACATTCTGAACCAGGACTGGTGAAGAATGCACCTTTGGGGGAGAGATGTGACATAGACTCTTATTAATAAGCTCAATGGTAGGATCTACAGCAAGATACTTATCAATTTTCCTTTGTTTATAAAGCTTACTTTCAGTAGGAGAAATAAGCGCAGCATCTATACGGGTACGTTTCTGAGGAAGCAGGACTGTAATAAATCTACCCCCAAAGAGGGCAATGAAACCAATTAAACAATCCCAACCTTGCTTTTATCCCACAGCCCTCAGTAAAGAAACTGGCCACTCCACTCCAGGCAACTCCAAAGGGAGACTCCCAAGGGATGCAGCCCTTAAGCTCTTGCCCTTTGGCTCGCGCTCACACAGCGCCAAGGGTTCTTATAGCCTGATGGGCTAGGAGGCCCCGCCTCCGCTCCCCGGCATCCCCAGCGAGTCCCGGCTGTCAGGTGAGTCTCGTGTAACAAAGTGGCTGGGCAGCGGCTCTGCCTACACAGCCCTTCTCTCCACAGCGCCTCCACAATCAGATCAATAGCATAGTGTTTAGTGAAGATGCAAACCGAATTCCACGCTGCTGGCTTTACAAATCTTCAACAAAGGAATGTACTTAAGGAGCAGCTAACAATGCTGGCATCCCTCTTGGAGAATGTGATCAAAAGTCCAGAGGCATTGGCTTAGATGCTAACTCATAAGGTATCTGGATGCATTTTTTAATCCACCTGGATAAAGACTGCTTAGAAACGTTCTAGCTTATAGTTGTCATAGAGGCTGAAACAAAGAGGGAGTCTGTTTTTCTAATGGGCTTAGTCCTGGTGAGACAGAATAAAGTTGCCCTCTTCAGTCTAACATATGAAGGGCTGCTTCCCCAGGGGAATCATGCGGTTTAGGGGGGAAAGACAGGTTGAGTAATTGTCTGGTTCATGTGAAACTCTGAAGTGATTTTAGGTACAAATGAAGGGGGTGGGGTTGGGTCAAAGGACTACTTTGATCTTATGCACAACCAAATAATGAGGTTTAAAAACTAATGCATTCAATTCACCAATTCATCTAGCAGAAGTTATCGCTACTAAAAACAGGAACTTTAAGCATAACCATCTTTAAATCAGCAGTTAACTAAAGACTCAAAGAGAGGTTAGGGCTGAAAGTACCGAACTTAAATCTCATGCAGAGAACAGAATTTTAACTGGAGGGAACATGTTCATAGCTCCCTTAATCAACTTTACAATAGAAGGGCAAGGAAATAATAGTTTACTGTCCACTAGCACATGGAAAACAAAGATAGCTGCCATATGCACTTTGACAGATGTTGGAGCCAAACTAGATTTGCACAACTCGAACAGGTATTGCAACACCATCGAAACTGAAGAAAATATACGATCAACATTAAACTGTTTGATAAAAAGAACAAAATGTGATCATTTCTTAAAATAGCTTGGACATGTTGCAGGTTTCCTGCCTGCTAGGAGGGTCCTCGGATCATCTGGTAACTGTCTCTCTTGCTCATTCAGCAAGAGACTGTCTATGCTGCGAGGTGCAGAGAACCAAGGTCTTGGTCCTAATACATGACCCGAGTCTTTGGATTTCAGATTAGGGTTGCTGGAGGAGACATGAGGGCCTGACTAGGATCTCCAGCAGGTCCGGAAACCAACATTGTCTTGGCCAGTTGGGAGCAATAAGGTTTAAGTCTGCCTTCTCATGTTTGGTCTTGATCAACACCTTGTGAATCAGGGGGAAGAGAAGGAAAGGCATACAATAAGACCTTGAGGCCACTGTTGAACTAGGGCATCCCCCAAAGATTGTAGCCCTCTGCCCACCCTTGAGAAAAAACTTTTGACATTTCTTGCTGCCTGGAACGACAAAGAGGTCTGACACTAGTTCTCCCTAACTGTGAATTAGGGTTTGATAGAGTCTTTCAATTCCCACTTGTGGGACTGGGTAAGCGCTCTGCTCAGTGCATCAGTCGTGATGTTTGAGGTAGGACCTTGTTGACTATGCACCACTCGCAGAGGGCCATGGTCTCTGTTGTAATCTAATGGGTCCTGGGGCCCCTCTTGCCAATTTACGTAGTACACTGTGGTTAAGTATATAAGAACATAAGAAGTGTCATACTGGGTCAGACCAATGGTCCATCTAGCCCAGCATCCTGTCTCCAACAGTGGCCAATCACGGAGGCTTGGGAGAAGCACCCAACAGGTCACAATGGGGGGATCTATTCCCTGTTGTTTTCCCCCAGCTCCCGTCATGTTCCCATATCCTGTCTGGCTAATAGCTGCTAATGGACCTATCTTCCAGACACTTGTCCAAACCTCTTTTAAACTCAGCCATAGTACTGACCCTTACCACACCCTCTGGCAGTAGATTCCACAACTCAATTATATGCTGAGTGAAAAATATTTTCTTTTATTTGTTTTAAACTTGCCACCCATGAGTTTCATGGAGTATCCCCTAGTTCTGGTACTAGCTGAGAGGGTAAATAACTGTTCCTTGTTTTATTAGTTCCACACCATGCATGATTTTATAGACCTCTATCATATCTCCTCTCAGTCATCTCTTCTCTAAGCTGAAGAGGAGGCTATTAGAGCCAAAAAGGCATCCTTAAAAAAATTATATTATTATTATTATTATTATTATTATAAGCATTTATATAACGCCTGCAATGTACCTGGCGCTTTACAAAAGGTAAGATAGACACGGTCCCTGCCTGAGAGCTTACAATCTAAAGATGGAAGGCTAGTCCCAACGAAAATAATATGAAAGAGCATAAACACTGGCAACGTAAATGTAAAGTGTTAATAAGGCAGGCCAAGAGAGATTTTGAAGGGAGGCTTGCTAAAGAGGCAAAAACAAGCAACAAAAACTTTTTCAAATACATCAGAAGCAAGAAGCCTGCTAGGGAGTCAGTTGGGCCATTAGATGACAAGGGAGAAAAAGGGGCACTCAGGGAGGATAAGGACATTGTAGAGAAGCTGAATGAGTTCTTTGCATCGGTCTTCACTGCGGAGGATTTTGGGGAGGTACCCACGCCAGATTCTTGCTTTGTAGGTGAGGAATTGGAAGAGCCGTTACAAATCAATGTGACATTGGAGGCTGTTCTAGGGCAAACTGACAAACTGAATACTAACAAGTAACCAGGGCCAGATGGCATTTACTCCAGAGTTCTGAAGGAACTCAAATATGAAATTGTAGATCTACTGTTAGTAATTTGTAACCTGTCACTAAAATCTGCCACTTTACCAGAGGACTGAAGGGTGGCAAATGTAACCCAGATATTTAAAAAGGGACCGATCCAGAGGCGATCCTGGAAACTATAGTCCAGTAAGCTTGACGTCTGTGCTGGGCAAAATGGTGGACACCATCATTAAGGACAGAATTACAGGGCATGTTGACAAACATGGCTTAATGGGGAAGAGTCAACACCGATTTAGTAAAGATAAGTCATGCCTCACTAACTTGTTGGAATTCTTTGAGGGTGTAAAGAAGCTGTGGACAAGGGAGACCCAGTAGATATAGTGTACCTGGATTTCCAGAAAGCATTTGATAAGGTCCCTCATGAGAGACTCTTGAGAAAATTAAGACGTCATGGGATAGGAGGTAGTGTCTTACTATGGATCAGAAACTGGTTAAAAGATAGAAAGCAAAGGGTAGGACTAAATGGGTAGTTTTCACAATGGAGAGATGTAAAAAGTGGTGTGCCTCGGGGATCTGTATTGGGACCGGTGCTGTTTAATGTATTCATTAATTATTTGGAAAAGGGTGAGGTGATCAAATTTGCAGACACCAAGTTATTCAAGGTAGTTAAAACACAAGCAGACTGTGAGGAACTGCAACAGGAGCTTATGACACTGGGTGCCTGGGCATCTAAATGGCAAATGAGATTTAGTGAGGACAAGTGCAAAGTGATGCACGTACGGAAAAATAATCCAAACTATGCATACACAATGCTGGGTACTAAGCTAGGGTTATGCTGTCAAAATTTGGATAGCATGATCTACGTTTGTACAGGCAAAGGCTTTGAGCACAAACCACACCACACAGAGCTCTAGCACGTATATGTGGAGTGCACACTCTGAGCAATTCCAGAAATGACTTGTGGTGAGGTTTTGGAGGTGAGCACTAGCCCAATTTGGAGGCATCTGTAGTAATTACAAGGGAAGGGAGTTCCTGTTGAAACAGGATGCCTGAGCATACATTTTCGATGGAGTCATCATACATTGCCTCCAGAGGAAAGGGGGAGGAGCCAGCTCCGAAGGGAACTTAGTCAAAGGCGTGCAAATGGTGTAAACTAAGATTACTTATCAGTAACTTCCTTCTTTGAGAGTCATCCGTGGATTCTCACGAATGGGATCAAATCCTGTTCACAGATGTACCAGGAGGAGCTCATCTCGGATTGCAGATGAACAGCTTCATGTGTTTCTAGAAGCTGTGGCTCTGCTCCTCTTCCCCTCTTATGATCCTCTGGATAGATTATTTTTGTTGGGTCAGTAATGGAATCAGGAGGAGACAAAGTATCATCAGAGTCTGGTAATGAGATTTTGGAAGAAGAATTTTGTTGGAAGTATCTGGAGTCCCTTTTGTCGGTTCTGGGACTGGCTGTGGCGAGGTGTTATCTTGGTCGTTAGTGGGTGGCACTGGCTATAAGCTAGGAGGATCCTGATTAAGAGGATTTTCCCTTTAAGTGGTAGGAGTTCGTTCCATGAGGTGCAATAGGATTTGTGGAGACAAATGCGACGAGAGGTGTGTCAGTGCTGGAGATGGAGCAGGCAAATTTGGAAGAAATGGAGTCTGTGGCTGCAGCCTTTGATGTGAAGGATCTTGAACAGGCACTGTGGATGATGATTGTGTTATTGTAGTGAGGCCAGTAGAGGGTGCTGGCTGATTCTGTTGCTCTCAAGGTTTGTGCTATTTGGACTAGAGGGGTTTGTGCCTCTGGAACCGTGGTAGGATAGCCTATTGACATAACTGGTGACAGCAAAGGAACCAAGGAAGGTGGTTTGCCAAGGGAGGAAGATGGAGACGCTCCCTATGGTCTTGATGTTATCTTCCTGAAGTGTTGAGGGTCATAGTTATGGTAATAGGCTGGGTTCCATGGGTATGGATGATACCTTGGGGATGGCCAGTATGGAACTTTTGGCCACTGATGATAGCCTTGGCCATATGTCAGTTAGGACAGCGCATGAAAGAAAATGGAACCTGAGCATGTGGCAATGGTAAATTAGATCTGGGCCAGCAGATTTGGGGCAGGCCTGTCGGACGGGGGAAGCGAGGCAATGAAGTATGTTGGAGTTAATCCGTGTCAAGGCAGAAGGAGTCCAGAGAATTTAGGAGACTGACCGATGGAACCCTTAGGCATTCCGCACAGAGTCGCCGGGATAGTGATGGGGGTTCCAGGTGATCCCAGCGAATGAGGCTGACAGTGTGGTAGGATGCATTTTCATTTTGAGCCATTTTGATGTATGATCCTTGTCCTCCGATTTGTCATGCTTCCTTCTTTTAGAAATATGTTTAACCTTCTGATCTCTCTTAGGGGTAGGTGTCGAGATAACCGGTTTAAGGTCTTTTTAGTTTTGTTAGGAGAGTTTGTCTGCACTGTTGGTACCATAACAGCACTGCATGGCACTGGTGTTGGTGAAGTCGGTGCAGAGAGGGTCAGGAGCGGATCCGGTGGCCTCTGTGCCAGAGGGGAGATGGGTTCCTAATGTGTTGGTGCCAGTGACGATAAAGTGGCCACTGTGCACGTTGATGAGGGGGATTGAGGTTGGAGAACTCAGGCATTTTTTTGAAGCCCCCTTGTTTCAGAGTGAAAGTCATGTTTTCGCAGCCTGGGGTATGGACTCGTGGCCCGCTAAAAATGAAGTTTGTAGTCTGTTTGTGGATAAGATTTCCTAGAAGTACTGATTACTGTGGTAATTGAAAGGAACTGAGGTAATCTGCTGTAGCAGGTTTGGACTTGCCAGCATATAAGTGTTTTCAGGATCGAGTCACCACTCAATCTCAACACAAGAAATTCAGCTTACTTTAAAGTCTCTTTATATGCAATATCTATATACAGTTTCTATATCAAGGTCCAAGCCAGTCAAATGCTCCTAGCTTCTCAAAGTCTCTAACACTGGCCTAGCCAGGTTCCCACTTCTGGTTAGCTTCAAAGTACCTCTGGCCAGCCACAAATTCTAGCTTGAACAGTTCCTTTGGCTTCTGGCCAATCTCCCTCTACCACCATACTCTCAGAGGTGGTTTAGCGCCACCACCCCTCCCCCTTGGAGGAAGGACACGGGAACAAACAGCAGCTGCACTCTACAGCTTGCAGCGGACCCTGGCTAGGGTTGCCCGGGCAAAGCTGCTTTAGGCATAAGGGAAATCTCACAAGAGATGGGGCTTCCTGGGCACCATCTTAGGTGGCTTGCTCCCCTCCACATTCAGTTGTGGCACGGGGACAAGCAGCAGCACTGTGCAGAGCTGAAGGAAGCCAGCAGCAGCGGGTTGGTGGCGCAGCAAGACCACCTAACCCTCTTAAATGACACACACACACCCGGGAGCACCTGACGGTGGTAAAGCTTCAAGAACAGTGTAACAAAGGGCCACTTAGTGGTGGCTGAGGAAGGTACAAGTGGCGAGAGGGAGCCAGGGACTGGTGCTGCAGCAGCAGTTAGGCCTTGTTTGTACTGCCGGTGTGGTGGCTCTGATACTACTCCCACCCCTGAGAACGCAGGGCCGCTCGGGGGATCTGTCTGCGCCCCACTCTCAGCCAGCAGGCAACAAAGGGGCAGCCACAGCCCAAACAGGGAATGGGGATGCCAGCTAGACATCCCCCAGGCCACAGACACAGCAAGCAGGCTGGGGCGAGAAGAGGGCATCCTTGACTTGCATGGAGCAGGGCAATGGATAAGAACCAGGGCCCAGGCAGTCTCCAGGGGTGGGAGAGAGCCCCTGTTAACCGGTTGGATTGCCCAAAAAGAAGAGGGAGGAAGCTCCCTTTCCCAGAAAGGCAATGAGGCAGGCTCCCAGGCAAACCCTGCATCTCAGCCCCCCCCCCCCTCGGAACAACCAGTTTGTGGGGGGGGGGGGTTAGAGGCCATTTTGCAGGAGCAGCTCCATGGGTACCAGGAGCACCTTGCAGAGTTACAGAATGCTCCAGACCACCCAGGCCATGATCCAGCCCACTTCCCTAGGGGCGACAAGCTAGGCAACCAACCACCAGGGAAATAGAGGAGGTTCCCCCAAGGAGATGCAGAAGGAACCCAAAGGGGGCCAGGAGGAGTTGGGTGTTGCCTTTTCATTTTAGGGAGGAAGAGCCCAACCCCTGCCATCAAAGGGATGATTTCACGCTGCAGGAGCAGATAGACAGCCTTGTGGAGGGCATCTAGTCACTGAAGGAGAGCCTGGACACCATGCAGAAGTGGCAACAACCACCAATGTATCACAATGACTACCCATGGGGCCCAAGGAACCAAGGACCATCGGGATATGAGCAGCAAGGCGACTGGGCCTGCTGTGAGGGCAAAGAGCCAGAATGGGGGTGGTATGTAAAGGCAGTGTTCTCAGCACCATGCACTAGGCATGAGAAGCCGCTTATGTGCTGGAATGGGACCTGGGTACCATGGCCCGGGCTGGACGATACAGGCTGCAGAGGGAAACAGGCCCAGGATGCACACAGGTTTAGGACCTGCACCGCCCAACCGAGTGAGCACATCAGCCCAGGAATGGGAGAGGTGGTGGTAAAGCATGCTGCCAATGCAGGTCAGGGAAGTGTGAAAATAATTGGGATGAGTCCCACTCGTTGGCAGGGGTGTGCATGTGTACATACTTGTGTCGAAACCGATAAGAGAACATCTCCTACAGTCAACCAGGGAAAAAATATGGAGCAGGGAATACATAGACATTTTCGCACTCCTGTTTAATAACCCCATCCCTGACCCGAATGACAAAGAGGACAGGAAAGATTTTGAGTGCTTCAAAAGGCCCAAGGCACAGCACAACCAGACTAACTGGATGGCTGGAGTACATTAGTAACTCCAGTTATGTACCTAGATTGGATAGCGGACATGTGCTAGCCAGACGCATGTCAACATATGCAGCCGAAGGAGCGAAGGGCAACCGGGCAAAGGGAAATTTAGGTGGGCCCACATGCTGGGACTATAACAATGGGGCGTGTGTGTTTTTGTACCTCATGCAAGTTTGATGAGGTTTTCCATTTACCTGTGGGACCGCTTCAACCTTCGTGACCTGGATCGGTCCCTGTGGTTGGCCGGGATGCCCGCTTGGCCACGTCTGAGCGGGCGTTGTCAGTGGTCGCACCGTGGTTGTGGAGCTCCCTCCTGGAAGAGATTAACCTCTCCTCGGATCTCCCCTCCTTCCGTGTACAGTGTAAGACCTGGCTCTTTTGCCCAGTATTCAGTGAGAGGGACGGGTAGTGGGGGGGGGGGTGTCTTTCTTTTTCTTGTGGGGTTGGGGGTTTTGTCAGGCTTGTGTTTTAAAATATTTATTATTATATTTTAGTATATTATATTTTTATATTTTAATTTGATATTTTATGGAATTGTAAACTAACCTGAGCTGCCAAATTATGAAAATAAATAAATAAAATTTAAGCACGCGTGCACCCAAAGCACAGGTTCCCATGCCACCTCTAGCTGCAGCAAGGTTAGGCAGTATGGTACCAAAAACAAAGGCCAAACTGGGGGGACGTTTAGGAATTCATTTCAAACTCAAGGAGCGCCCCCACAGCCAGTAGGGAAGGGTGCCAATGCCAATACACCATAAAGCTCTGAAAGAGGTGGTGCAGGACTACCCCAACCCGGCTACCACCCGGTATGTCACAGAGGGCTTCAAATTAGGTTTCGGGGTCCCAGCAGAGGGGGCTCACATTATCACCTAAAAGCTCACAATTTGAAATCGGTTCAGGGCAACAAACAAGTGGTATAGGAAAAACTGGATATGGCGGTCTGGGAGGGCAGGATTGCAGGCCCCTTTGCAGGCTCCTGATCCCCATCTAGGATCTCTGGGAGTAGTGCCCAAAAATGCACCAGGGGAGATCCGCCTCATACACCATCTCTCTTTCCCCAAGGGGGAAAATCAGTGAATGACAATACCACAGGAACTCTGCATGGTTAGCTACGCATCATTTGACTTGACAGTCAAAATGGTGCGGGCATGTGGAACGGGTACCTTCCTTGCAAACAGTGACAAAGGTAGCTTTCCACTTCCTGCCAGTCCACCCAGACAACTTCAAACTGCTGTGAATCGAATTCCAGGGCCGATTTTACTTCGACAAAGCCATGCCAATGGGATGCTCAATATCCTGTGCGGCTTTTGAGAAGTTTAGTTCGTTACTTGAGTGGGTGGTGTGCTAGTAGGCAGGGCGGAGTCAAGTCACGCACTATTTGGACAATTTCTCTTCTGGGGAGGGCGGGTACCCCCAAGTGCAGTCACCTGCTTCGTACCTTCCAGGAAACGGCCACCAAGCTGGGGTTTCTTTGGCATCAGAAAAAAACAGAGAATCCAACAACCATGCTGTCCTATTTGGCAGTGGAGATAGTTATGGAAAGATCCCCCTCTCACCTCCCAGGCGACAAGCTTCAGGCACTCAGGAGCGAGGTGGCTGCTTGCAGGACTGCTTCTAAAGGTGACGGTTAGACGGCTGCAGTTGCTCCTGGGTAGACTGAATTTTGCTTACCAAGTTATTGCTTCCGGGAAAGCATTCATGTCCTGCCTGTATGCATACACAGGGAGCAACCGTCCCCCACACAACCATGTTCGGGCAACAAAGCAGATGCAAGAGGACCTGGATCTATGGGAATTCTTTCTGGCATAGTACAACGGCATTAGTTTCTGGAGACAAAGGTCCACTGCTGCAGGTGGGTTAGAATTCAGGGTATACTTTAGGGTGCGATAGCATGCTACCCTATGGCCTAGAGAGTTGTCAGGATTGGGAGCAACAAAAGCCCTCACATTTTATTTATTTATTTATTTTATAGATTTTTATCCCGCCCCCTCCTGCAAAGCAGCTCGGGGCGGCTGACAACAATAGTAAAAACAATTAAAACAGTTAAAATATAAATATAAAATGCATCAGTAAAACAGGGCTAAAAGACAGTAATAAATAAATACATGGGCGGGGGATTAAAATCACCCCCCCCCACCCTCCCTCCCAAAGGCCTGGGCAAACAGCCAGGTCTTACAGTTCCGCCGAAATGTCAAAAGGCTTGGGGCCAGGCGAGCTTCCTCCGGAAGGGAGTTCCACAGCCGCGGCCCTACCACCGAGAATGCTCGCTCCATCGTGGCCCCCCGCTTAACACGGGGGACCTCCAGGAGGGCACCCCCGGCAGACCGCAGGAGCCGTTCCGGGGCGCGAAGGGCGAGGCGGTCCCTAAGGTATGAGGGGCCAAGGCCGTATAGGGCTTTATAGATCATCACTAGGACCTTGAACTTGGCCCGGCACACTATCGGCAGCCAGTGCAGCGCTCGGAGCACCGGTGTAATGTGCTCCCGGCGACCCGTCCCCGTAAGAAGACGAGCCGCCGCATTCTGCACCAGCTGCAGCCTCCGGGCCAAGAACAAGGGAAGCCCCACGTAGAGCGCGTTGCAGTAGTCGAGCCGCGAGGTGACGAAGGCATGGATGAGGGAGGCCAGGTCCGGGCCAGAGACATACGGACGCAGCCTACGTACCAGATAAAGCTGGCGGAAGGCAGCCTTAGCGACTGCCTCCACCTGCCGCTCCAGCCGCAGGTCTGCGTCCAATATGACCCCCAGACTCCGGACCTGCTGAGCTACAGGGGGGCAAACCCCCCCAACCAGGGGGGCCACCACCCCCTTCGCCCTCCCCACCACCATCACCTCCGTCTTATCTGGGTTGAGCTTCAGTCTGCTCCGCCGCATCCAATCCGCCACGGCCTCCAAACATTGGGATAGCACCGAGACAGCAGGGTCTGGGTCAGTAGAAAACGAGAGGTACAGCTGAGTATCATCAGCATACTGGTGACATCGCACCCCGAACCCTCTCACGACCTCCCCCAAGGGCTGCATATAGATGTTAAATAATAATGGAGACAAGATCGATCCCTGCGGAACGCCACACGGTAAGGCGCGGGGGCTCGATGTTTCCTCCCCCAACACCACCCGCTGGCTCCTCCCCGAGAGGAATGAACGGAACCATTCAAGAACAGTCCCGTCCAGACCCCCCCGGTCACGCAGTCGTCTCAACAGCAGCCCATGGTCCACGGTGTCAAAAGCGGCCGAGAGATCGAGCAGGATGAGAAATGTCGAACATCCCGCATCCATCTCCCGGCGGAGGTCGTCCACCAAGGCCACCAACGCCGTCTCGGTGCCATAGCCGGGGCGGAACCCAGATTGAAAAGGGTCAAGGAGCCCGATATTATCTAGATGACCCTGGAGCTGGAGCGCCACTGCCCGCTCAATAACCTTCCCTAAAAAGGGAAGGTTAGAGACAGGTCGGTAGCTGGCGAGCGCGTCTACGTCCAACGATGGTTTTTTCAGCAGGGGGCGCACCACAGCCTCTTTTAAGCAAGGCGACAACCTCCCCTGCCGAAGGGACGCATTCACCACCCTCGCCAGCACCGTCCCCAACGTCTCCCCGGAAGCTTTTATTAACCAGGACGGGCATGGATCTAGTTGACAACACGTGGCCCTCACAGACCCCAGGACATCCACCACATCGGCTGGCGTCACTTCCTGAAACTCACCCCATAAAGATGGACCAGACGGACCCTCCGCCCCCCCGCGCTCTTCCCCTACTGCTATCAACCCAGCGTCGAAATCGGCCTGAATCCGAGCGATCTTGTCTGCGAAGTAGATGACAAACTCCTCACAGCGGGCCCGGGACAAGTCCCCATCCAGGCGGAGGGAGGCCGGACTAACCAGCCCCCGCACCACCCGAAACAGCTCCGCTGGACGCGACTTCGCAGACGCTATGAGGACGGCGAGGAATTCCTTCCTCGCCGTCCTCACAGCCTCCACATAGGACCGCAAATGGGCCCTATGGAGAAGACGATCGGAGACAGACCGAGTCCGACGCCAGCGTCGCTCTAGCCTCCTGCCCACACGCTTCATACACCGCAGCCCCTCAGTAAACCAAGGGGTCCTGCGGTGACGAGACCGAGGCAGAAGGCGCCTCGGAGCCACCCTGTCAATGGCCTCCTCCAGCAAGATGTTCCAATGCCGGACCAGCTCATCCACAGAGTGACCGTCCACTCTGGAATTCTTTTCATTAGTGGTGGCTGTGCATCTCTGGGAAAACGAATTTACGAACAAGAGAGTCCTGTTCTGATGTAATAACTTGATGGTGCTCCATGCAATCAACAACAAGTCATTTAAGTCAGAATGGGTCAGGGTGTTTGTCCTAGCTTGTTTGCAAAATAACATCTTGTTTACAGCAAAAAAAATAATTTATTTATTTAACCATTTTTCTACCCCACCTCCTCCTGCTCACAGAGCAACTTGTACCCAGTATTAACAAAGGCATAGCCAATGCCCTTTCTTGATTTCAGAGAGACCAATTTTGCCTTCTTGCACCAGGAGCCATGGAAAGTCTAGAGCCATTTCTGGGAGACATGTGGAACCTTGGATATTAGAACTTTTCCAGACAGTACAGGGTTCCTTAGCCCGCAGAAACAGGGCTGTACACGAGAAAGCCTTCTTTGAATTTCAGGAACTCAGGTTCCAGAAGGGCTGGGTGCTGGGGGTCCCCATTCCGGAAAACCAGATGCTACAGTTTGCACTGGCTCAGCAGCATAAGGGATTGGTTCCAGGGACGGTTGCATAAAAATATCAGCCCTAGCTTTTGTTAGTAAATTAGCAGGCCACCCAGACACCAGACAACCGTTTCTTTATGGGTCATACGCTAGAAAGTTGGGCCCGCAAGCAAGGTCTGAGAAGGAACATAAAAGCACCCACCACACACACACACCCCGCTTAGGTGTCAGTGAGGCTTCCGGGGGTGCTTCCTAGGGTGTGTTTCAATAACAGTGAGCTGAGCCCGTTCGCCACAGCATTCTGGATTGCCCTCATTGGCGCATTCAGGATAAGCAAATTGGTTCCCAAATAACGCAACAACGGGAAGGGGAGGGCTCTCCAAATTCAGAACGTAGGATGGCAGGGGAGTGTGCTTACACTGCGCTTAAGATAGTCAGAAACTGACCAAAGCGGGTGGGGGAAGACTGTTAGGCTGTACCCATCGGTGGACACCCAAATCTGTCCAGTCAGAGCCATGAAATAATGAATGCCTGCCCCCTATTCCATCATGAAAATGGTGACTTACTGACTTGTGACCAGTTTGGGGCGGTGCTCAGCTCATATATTAGAGAGCAGAGGTTCGACCCAGGCAGGTATGGAACACACTTTTTAGGATAGGTGCTGCATCCACAGCAGCAGCCATAGGGTTTTCAGACCAACAAATTCAAAGCATAGGGCACTGGCAGTCAGTGGCATTCAAAACATATGTGAGGGACGTGGGGCCCCAGCAGGCAGGATACGGATCCCGCCTGCACGCGCAACACCCCTTGTATCAGCTAACAGCCCCTGTGCTTTTTATTTGTTTTAAACTCCACAGCAATCCGTCCTCAGTCAATAGTACAGATCCTTGCTGCCCAGCATCGTCCACTGGGCAGCAAAGAAGGCCGGTTGCAATGGGTGGGGTACTTACCTCGGGCTCAGTGATCAGGCTGAGATACTATGGAAAGCCAGGAGTGGTATGTCCTGGGAGCAGCTGCTCCCAGCGTTAAACGTTGCAGGGAACACACACACCTGAAATTCATCTTGGAGAAAATAATTTTCCCAAGGTTACAAGGCTAAGGCTGACAGAGGGTCAAAGCTCACTTAAAGTTGTGCAGGAGAGGTTACCAGGAACTAAGATAATGTGGACCAATATGCTGCAGTGTGGACTAATGCTAAGTGCCCAGGCAGAAAAGACAGGGCCTAGAAGTGGGCCAACAGGACAATTAGCCAAAAGGTGAAAACCAGGGGCGAGGACGTTATCTCCCACAAAGATCAGTTTCGACAGTGACAAATTGTACAGGATCGACGGAGTTCACCTGTCAGACATGGCCTACGACCTGTACCTTGGAGTCCTGAAAGCTAAATTAAGGAGCCATTGAGTGAAGTTGTGGCGGTGAACCAGCCAAGTGACGGTGGCAGTTCTAATGACAGTTTGAAGAGGAAATGCCTGGAGGGACAATGTAGCAGAGTCCCTCTGTTGTCTCCTCTGCAGAAAAATGTAGCAGAGGAGAACATCCTCTCTCCCAGTACATCCAGTAGTCTTCCCTCTTGAGCAACTGGTGGCAACAACCATTACCAATTGGGGGCAGGTGGTGAAAGAACATTGCGTGCCCTTCCTGCAGAACTTGGTGCAGGGCATCTGCTAGTAGTTTACAGAGAATGAAGAAGATGGGTTTTTCCATATGGTCTTAGATGGTTCCAGGAAAGAGAGGGAGTGAGATATGGCCACCTTTTCCTCCCCCTGAGGATGCCAAAGACTGGCCCTGATGGCATCTTTTTAATGATTTTAGTGGGGACCTAGGGCATGACAGCTGTGAAGCAACATGCTCGGCTAGCTCCCACTCTCCTGTCATTTCGGCATTTATGTAAGACCTGGCTGTTCCGCCAGGCCTTTGCCGAGGGGTAAGGGTAGGGGGGGTTTAGGGTTTTTGTTCCCCTGTATTGTATATTTTTAACGGTTTTAAATTGTTTTATTGTTTTTTATACTGTTGTTCGCCGCCCCGGGCTGCCCTGTGGGCAGGAGGGGCGGGATATAAATTTTATAAATAAATAAACAAACAAACAAACAAAAACATAGCATAGCTTGGAAGGTTTCTACATCCTCTGTTGTTGGGATGGTGGAGGGGTCAGAAACCGTGTCAGAGGGAAGGGATCCCACAGCTTCATCAGAGTTTGGTAAAGGCGAAGTGTCAGCTGGAGTATCATTGTTCAAAGCTGTGTCGTCTAGGAAAATATGGGATTGAGAGCGTACCCAGTTGCTCAAGTAGCATGCTACCTTTGTGCTGCCCCACAAGGACTTGTAGAAAGGTGGACCCAGGATCTTGAGATGATTGGCCTAAGGGAGGCACCAGGGGTGGTGATCAGACCTGGTAGTACCGTCTGTACCAAAGGTGGAGTTGATGCTGGAAGGTGCTGTGGTACAGTATCCTGTCCTCAAGGGGGATGAAATGGTCTGGAGGGTAGAGTCCAGTTTTAATTGGTGATCTGTCCCTAGTGGGAGATTGGGCCACAGAGCAAGAGCAGCAAGGATCCCCATGAGAAGCGTGATGGTGCCTCCGTCTACGTAGCACTGAGCAACAGCTACATTCCTCCCCCATGATGATGGTGTTGCTTGCAGTGACAGGGACTTGCCCTGTGCCGTGAATAATTCCTGTCCCAGTCAGACTCTTCATAGGAGTCGTAGTACTCCACTCTGTAGGCATCATGGTAACGTGGAGAATGGTACCAAGAGCTATGGTCATGATGCCGAGGAGGTTCACTGTGTCAATAGGAGGGCTTGCGAGAATGTTGGTGCTGTGGGCCCTGATGAGAGGGGGAATAAGAAAATCTGATGTGGATATCGATCATGGTGCCATGGATCATGGAGCTGATCTTGCTGTTTTAATTGTTGTTTTAATGTTGTCTTACGAATTGTAAGCCGTCCTGAGCTATCTGTGGCGTTCCCTGTGAGGATGCAGTTGGTTCTCATATACAGAAGACTGGTCTGGGAAGGGTTATGGCCAGTGCCAAGGGATTTAGTGTTGGCCCACCAATGCAGTTGATGAACTTGGAGCGATGAGGACAACCAGTTGTGAATTAGATCTTTGTCCATTCTGGCTGATGAAAGCTAGCCGTAAAGCATCGAGGCCTTTGCTGGCTGTTGTCATTGCCTCCTTTCGGGAGGGTAGGGTGTCCGACACCCTTAAAACTGTGGTGGTTCAACCCCTGCTTAAGAAATGTCTTTGAATGCTGACTCCCCCGATCAGCTATTGAAATGTCTCAAAGCTTCCCTTTTTAAGGACGCTTCAGGCTCACCTTGAAGTTTTTGGATTCCTGAACCCATTTCAGTCAGGCTTTCATCTGAGGTATAGCAGAATGACTGCGCTTGTGGCCTTGGTCAATGATCTATGCCTGGAGACTGACAGAGAGAATTGTGCCCTGCTGATCATGTTAGATCTTTCAGCAGCTTTTGATACGGTTCAACATGAGGTGTTGCTAACACATCTTCAGGACCTGACAGGGGTGCACAGGACAGCTCGAGTCATTCTGTTCGTTCCTGTCAGGGAGACCTGAGCAGGTGGTGATGGGAGATTGCTTGTTGTCCCCTCGGGATCTTCCTTGTAGTGTCCCGCATGGTTCCATTCTGTCTCCCTTCTTGTTCAACGTGTACCTGAAGCCACTGGGTGAGATCATACAGAGTTTGGGAGTGAGGTTCCATCAGTATGACGATGACACCCACCTCTACCTCTTTTTTTTATCTGACCCAGGTCCTGCAGCCTTGGTGTTCTCCCAGTGCCTGGCTGCTGTTGAGGACTGGATGAGGGTGAGCCAATTGAAGTTGAATCCAGATAAGACTGAAGTGATGATGGTTGGCCAATCTTGTGACTTGGAGGGGATTGGGATCACTGTAATTGAGGGGATCCATCCTCTAGTTACTCAGGTTCACAGCCTTGGAGTGCTTCTGGACCCTCTGCTGCGCCTGGACTGTCAGGTTGCAGTGGTACCCAGGAGTGCTTTTTACCAACTCCATCTGTTGAGAAGACTGCAGCCCTTTCTTTCTGATTCAGACTTGGCCACTATCATCCATGCTTTCATTACCTCAAGGCTAGATTACTGCAATGTGCTCTACACGGGACTGCCCTTGGTGACTGTTCAGAAGCTGCAGCTGGTGCAGAATGCGGTGACCCAGCTCCTTTCAGGGGTAGATGACCATAAGCACATTACATCTGTGCTCTATAGCTGGGGTGAAATGAGATTTTGACCCGTATAAGAATCTCGCCAAGAATGGGCTTCTCAGCGAGATTCTCCGGGTCAAGAATCTTACTAGAATTAGCATTCTTGCCACCATTGTCAGCGAGATTCTTGACTGTCCCAAGGTGTTCTGCACATGCACAAAATGGCTACCAAGGATGCACATGCACAGAATGGCCACAGTGGCCATTTTGCGCATGCACACAGTGGTTTGGGGTTACTAAAATCATAGCAAGATCTTTCCAGGAGCTGCAAGGAAGCTTTGCATTCTTATTTCAGCTCTAGTCTATAGTCTGCACTGGCTTTCTATAGGCTTTCCAGGCACAATTCGATGTGCTGGTTTTAGCCTTTAAAGCCCTAAACAGCCTCGGTCTCGCATATCTGAAAGACTGTATGGCAGGGAGTAGTCTGACAGGGCTGTGGCCCTTTTAAGAAAGCAGAGTCTGCCAGCCTCAGGGATGCATACTGACTTGGCAGGGCCAGCCCAGCTCAGACAGGAAAAGAGTTAGTGAAGTCCAGCGTGAGTGTGGGATGCTAATGGCCCTGTAAGGACTGAGAGACTAAAGGGCCAGCCATGCCCACTCCTGGGATATAAAAGAAGGCCAAACAGGAGAGGCTTCAGTTAGTGCCCGACTCTTGACAAGAGAAACTCTGCTGAGAGCTGGGCTACAGCAAGAGTCTTGTCCAGGGTGCTGAACTCAGGCTGGGCAGTCTGGAAAAGCCTGGAGCCTGGCTGAAGAGATAATTAATGATGGTAGCCAAAAGACTGGTGCCTGGCTCACATACTGAGCTATGTATACAATACCATGTATATACGTACAGTGTTGGTTAAGAACTGTGAGAGACTATGCTGGAACTGTGTCAGGGACTGAGTAGCCAGCCAGAAGCAGGTGCCTGGCTGGGATGGGGGTAGATATAGGGCCAGGGTTGCCAGAGGGCTGTTTCCCAGTGTCAGCAACAGGATGCAGAGACTTGTATATAGACACTGTATTGATGAGACTGAGGGTTCAACTTCAATTGGCTCACCCTCATCCAGTCCCCAACAGCAGCCAATAAAGAGGCTAAAGCTAATTCCCAGAAAGTGAGTGACTGTCAAGTTGATTGCCCAGACACACACAAACTTGCTGAGGCCTGCTCCTGTAAGAACCTACCCTGGGTGACTGTGCCCTGCTACAGATAGTCTCTCCTTCTATGCTCCACTGCAACCCCTGTGGTTGGCCAGGAGCATGCTCTTCCAGGTTCCACCTGCCAATCTTGTCCATATGAAAAGGGCCCGCAGAGAGGCACTCTCAGTTGCTGCCCCTATGTTATGGAACTCCATTCCCTCGCAGCCTGAGCATATTCTTGAGGTGGTGCAAAACGTTCCTTTTTGGCAAAGTATTTGGCAGATAGAGGTCAGGGCGTGTAGGTTTTTGTGTTTTTTTTTTTGGGGGGGGGGGGGGGGGGTTTTTTTTTTTTTTTTTTTTTGGGGGGGGGGGGGGGGGGGAGGTATTTTTTGTGGTTTTATTACTTTAAGCAGCCCTGAGCCTTCAGGGAAGGGTGGGGTATAAAATTTTCAGCATGGGCTGCTGATGCTGCTCATACCTGTCTCGGTGCAGAGAAGGGGGGCTGCTTATGACAGCACCATGGGATCATTAGCAGTTAGATAAGGCAATTTGCTGGGAGGGAGCTTACCCTCTGAGGAGACTAAGGGAGAAGATTGTAGTTCCCCCCCCCCCTTTTGGATGGTGGTCTTTTTCTTTTTGGGGGACCTTTCTACAGGTTGGTTCTGTGTAAGCTGTCCCACTGTATCAGCAGGCTCCAGAGGTGGTCCCTCACTGCTTTCTATGACCTGCATGGTCTCAGGCTCAGACGGGGTTGCCCTGCCTGGTGTGGAGGGCAGCTGTAGATTGCCCTGAGTGAGCCTAAGAGATTGGACGGTGAGAGGGGGAATAGGACACCTCACACTGGAATGGGATCTGAGCAGCCCTTCCTCACCTCCTTGCAACACCTATTTAGTCAGAAGGTCCTGCAGTCGCATTCTCCGATCCTTTAGAGCTCAAGAGGAGAGAGCCTCACAGACTTCGCGGCTCTTTTTTTTTACATGCCCCTCACCAAGGCAGAGATGGCACTCATCATGTTGGTGCAAGAGTGGGCCAACAATTTTTTGGCATCAAGGTATGGGTATACAAATATGCCCATTTCTTCTAAAGTAGGTTGTGGCTGGTGCTACACATTTAGGGAAAGTTCTTGGAGCTGTTGAGAGGCCAAATAGGAACACTCTAAACTGAAAGCACTTCTTCTGCTAAGAAATCAGGTTACTTTCACATGTTAACCAGGGAGGCAGGAAAACCTCCGTGAATGCAATCATGACTATTCTCATGGGAATTAGTGTACATGGGAATGCACTATTCCGTTTTTATCTCGCGAGAAAACCCATCATTGTAAAAGCGACATTGTGGGACCTGGTCATGCACAAATGTTCTCTCGGGATGAAAGTAGAATAGCGCATTCCCACACACACTAATTCCCAGGAGACTAGAGCCATGATTGCATTCATGGAAGTCTCCCTGCCTCCCTGGTAACATATGAAAGTGGCCTCAGAGAAGTTGCAGGGGCAGATCTTTTCTGCTTGTTCTCTGTGGTGTTGATACTGCCTAGGCACCAAGTAGCTCTGGGCTCGTCTCTGTGAAGGATACTAGAACAACAGTGGTAAATGGGTTTGTCTTATCTACTTCAATGGTGCTTGGGGTTTTTTCTTTAGAAGGGTTCCTGAGGTACAGTCAGTGTCTGTACGTCCCGTACAGCCCCACTGACTTAGTCATGGAGAGATCACTTTTCAGCTGTCTGAGCTCCTGATTTGTGGATTCAGTGTCTTGTCAAACAGTAAATTACCTATCATGTTCTGAACCTCCTACGATAGCCCAGAGAATCTCAGAAAAGCATAGCACCGAAGTGAAATCACCAATGCCATCAAGCGACCCACTGCATTCATGATGTCAAAGGAAATCATTGTAAGGAGTCGGGTGCCCGCGGCCCACAACCCTGATACCCCGACACCATCTTCCGCCCCAACAGGATCCCCCACCCCATCAGAACGTCCCGCAGCCGGCCCCGCAGCCGGCCCCTTCCAAGAAGCCCCTACCGCACACAGAAACCGCCCGCAGAACAGGCTCTTGCCTGTCGGGCTTCAAAGCAGCGTGCCTCCGCTGCATGCCAACGCCCCAGGGGGTGGAGCCAAGAACCAAACAACGCCGGCGGTGACCACGCCCCCTCCGTTGCGCCGATCAGCACGACTCCGGCAACGCCCTGGTGCGGGGAATAAAAGGCTGCTGCAGGGCTGACGACATTGCTGGTGATCGGAGCCTTGTGCCCATGAGACTGGCCCCCCCTTGTGCCCCTGTGCCTTGGACCTTATAGCTTGTGACAGAAGCCTTGTGTGCCTGAGCGGAGTGAGAGTAGTGTGTGCGTGGGTGAGTGATTGCATCAAGAAGTATTTGTGAGGTAAGTGCGTCTTCCATTGGTGTCTGGGGAGCACTGGTGCCTGGGTTCCTCCCTGGAGCAACAGCCCTGTCCTCTCTCCTTCCCCCCCTGGGACCTCTGCACCCCCCCACATCCCACCTGCCTCACTCCTCCCATCCCTTCCCTTCCTCCCCTGTGTGTGTGAGCATAGTGCAGCAATTAAGGCCTGTGATTGCCCAGGTGCCCAATGATGAGACAGGCTGGAGACTCACCATCCTGGTAGCCCTATTCCATCCTGAGGGCTTGTTTTCCGAACATAGCCTTGCTGCTTCCAGTTGCAAGTGTGAGTGCGTGCGCTCCCCCCTGTCGGTTCCCCTACGGAACGCCCCGTCCACCTACCCCAAAACCCCCACTTCCCCACAATCATGGACAAATTCTTAGAAAGTTCCTTGCCATTGGTAAGATAGGTAGGAGACATGCCTTTGTTTCCTCTGGGATCTCCTACAGCACACTGAAGAGTGTATTCCACAATGTATAGTCATATCTGGCCATTAAGGCTAGATAGTTACCTGCCCTAATTCCCATTGTGGAGGAGGAGTAAATACACCTCCCCAGGCTATCCAGTCTCCTTCCCTCTATCACTTGGCTGAGAAGGGATATTTCCAGATCTGGATCTCTCAGAAGCCACAAAAGCAATAAGCGAGTGGGGTTCTGGATGTTGTACCAGAAAGTCATGCTCCATATTTGGTACTTGATACATGCTCATCAGCTTCAGAACCACAAGAGACACTAGAGCAGGTTCTTTCCAAATCTCATCCAGACAGTCCAACAGGGCCTTGGCGAGTGGAATTGCCAGTCTCTCTTTAGTAGCAGTTGTCCAAATGTCAAAAAGCTGGTATGGCTCTTTTCTGTGTGTGGGGCCAAGAGGGACTTCCTGAGTAGAGGCCATCTGAGCTAGCAGCTCCTGGGACACCCTAAATTCCTAAGATGGATGGAAAGGGGGAACAAGTATCCTCTGGAGTATATCCTTTAGAGTCAAGTAATTCAACTGTTTCAAGTTCTGGAAAAGGAGGAGCATGACCTGTCCAATCCTGGGACAGAAGTGCTTCAAAGTCCATTTCTAAGTACTCAGAATCATGTTGAACACCATCACATAGTTGAAGCGTAGACTGGTCTTGCATGAACGGTATCCAATAAGACGCTGATTCCAGCGCTCAGTGCGATGGTTTCAGATGAAGAAGGGGCTCGTCAACTTTTGTTAGTGTCAATATATACTAGAGGCAAGGGTGAAGGTTGTCCTGGTTTAGCCACAGCACTGAGGAAGATGGTGTCATGGGTAGCAAAGGTTGTAGTCCTGGAACTTCCAGATGCAAAAACATTGTAGACTGAACAGACTACTGGATGAAAGGACCCAGTAAGTGCTGAAGAGGATGCAAGATCATCTCAAGCAAGGGTCCTGACATTCAGTACCAAGATATCGCTGTATGGCAGGCTCGGTACCACAAGTGGCTCCAAGTCAAATGACACCTTAGTGTCGAAGAGGAGTGCCCGTTGCCCTGGACTAATTGGTGGCAAGGCAGAACAGCCCGCTCCAGGACAATTTTAGGAAACGGACAGCAGTGCGGCTTCCTTTTCTTGTCAAGAGGTTCAGTCTCAGATCTGTGTGGAAGAGGGGGGTGTGTCTCTTTCTCAGAAGGAGCCTCCCTCAGATGAGGTTTATCTGTCACCGCCACCTTGGCTGCAGTGCCCTAGGTGTGGGGCTGGGAGGTAGAGGGCTACACCATCAGAGGTGAGAGTGCCGTTTTTGAAGTGTCAGGGCAGAGGGCCACCTACGAAGCCTGTATGGGAAGAGTCCTGACATTCCATCCAAGGTATCGCTGTGTGGCAGGCTTGGAACCACAGGTAGCTCTAAGTCAAATGACACCTTAGTGTCAAAGAGGAGTGCCCATCTCCCTGGAGTAACTGGCGGCAAGGTGAAATGGCCCGCTCCAGGAAAATTTTAGGGGACAGGGTGGTGCTGCTTCCTTTTCGTGTCAAGAGGCCCAATTTCCAACCCATGTGGAGGAGGGGGGGTCTCTTTTTCTCAGAAGCAGCCTCCTTCAGATGATCATCATCTGGCACCAGCCCCTTGGCCACAGTGCCCTTGATGTGGGGCTGGGAGGTAAAAGGTTACACCGTTAGAGGTGAGTGTGCCATTTTTGAAGTGTTGGGGCAGAGGGCCACCTGCAAAGCCTGCTTGGGAGGCTGCACTGGCAGTGCAGACACCTTGCGCAACAGATCCACTGAAAGTGTACCGGGTGAGGAGGTAGGTGCTGGCTTGGACAGTGCCAACTTCATTGCCGACTATCAGACACTCTGTCAGTTTGTGTGCCCTCTCTTTCCTGGTGCAGATTTTAAACGAGCGGCAAACTGGAAAGACGGCTGTTTTGTGCTCAGCCCCAAGGCAGAACAGGAACTTGTGTGGGTGTCTGAGTCAGGTAGTTTTGCAGAACAGTACACACCACTTGAAGCCCTTCTGTGCCATGCACCAAAAAGGGGCAAGGTGAGTGAAATGGGGTAGCACCCACTGCACCCTTATCTCTTCTCTCTCTTTTTTTTAGGTGAATGATTTTAAGATGGAAAGCTGCTATAGATTGCTAACTACCTTCTGTATGTATGTGGTGAGGCTCTTCAAAGACAATGGCACGTTCCTGATGAAGACTGCAATCCACAAACTACTTACATCCAAGTAAGTGGTGTGTGGATCACAGTCAAAGGCAACGCTTTGACAAACTTAAAATCCCTGCTGTAAAGCACAGAGTCACTACAGTTTCTCAACAACACACCTACAAAAATGTGACAATTCTTTTCAAAACTACTGAACAATTTTTGATGAAACTTCTTAAGTAATTCAGCTGAAGGAGACTTGAGGTATGGGAAATTTCAGCTCAAACAATTAAACTTTTAAGCAGCTGGAATTAGAGCCTTAAAATGGCAAGTTATGTGTAATCTTACGTATAGGCTGAAGCTATCATCTACACATACAATCAGAACTTTGTCAAGAATGACTTCTAAAACTGCATCCTTTAGAAGACAAACAACAGGAGGGGCATATAAATAGCAGTCAATACATAAACAAAAACACACTTTGGAAGAATGCAAAACTCATGCTTCAGAGTTTGAGTTAGCTTCCAGTTGCTGAAGAGGCTCAAGCAGCTTTCCCCCTGTACACCCATTATCCTATAACTACTCACTGAAGAACTTTCATCTTCTGACATTAGGCCACTCAGAGACAGTACACTGGTATACTAGACAAGACAAATCGCTGATCCAGTTTGGCATCTCATATTATCTGCTGAATACAAAGCATTTCCTAAAGACCATCACCCTTCCCCAATGGTTTCCTTATATAAGAATTCCTTTTGCCACTGGTTTTCCTTCTGTATACAAGCAGGAATTTACTCTACAGCATGACTGTGGATGCTTTTAGAGACCCACTATGCATGTTGCAGGGTGGTAGTGGTGTCCTATGGGTGCCCTGCAACATGTATAAGGGGTGGGTAGTGAGAGAGGAGGTGCTTGTCTAAAAGCACACATTAAAATGTTAGCAAATGGCATCTATAATGTTTTACAAGTCATGGGATTGCAAATCCATGGTCGATGAACTGGCTTTTTCAGCTAGGTCTCTTCCCTTTGTGAAAGCTGTAGTGCCTCTTACCAGTGCAAGAACATTAAGGAATTCCCGTGTATCGAAGTGCAATAGCGTACGAACATAGGGATAGACGTCTTCATCAGGGGATGCCTCAGCAGAGTGCAGGCGGATAAGAAATTCAAAGACCTGCAACAAATGTATTGAGAATTTCTCAATGTTAATAACTTGTCAATGTTCGGCTGAAGAAACAATTCAAGCCCTGCTAACAGCAGTGGTAGACGCTTCCTTGAATGCCCGAAAACTACAGACATTTCTCAGCAGCGTTCTGTTATTTTTCACCACATACCATGCTGAAAGTTGATTTCACAGCGAAAGTCCAATGAACAAACAGCAGCAGCACAACAGGCAAAACACTTCAGTTTAACATTCCCCATTATTTCTTATAAGCGCTCTCAGTTATTGACTTTTACTTTAGTGCTGTTCAATGGTGCATGCATGAGTTAAAATCATCACTGCAGGCTCCCTGAAAATCAATTAAGGCAAGCGAGTACGAAGGAAAGACAGCATCTTCAAATGCAAGTGTCCTGATTTCTAAAGATGCTGAACCCCACAGAGGTTTGCATGGACTCCACATTCCTGAGGAACCAAGGTGCTTTTCAGGAACACGAGCTTGCTGGAGTTCCCATTATCATCATGAACAAGTCTATTTTTTAATCACATACAAAATAATGAACCCCAAGTTGGTCCCACTGCAGCTATTATGTGTCAACTTAAAACTTGCTGCTGTCTCCTCACCTCCTCTCCCTAGAACACTTTATACAAACATTACTCAGCTTTCACAAGCCTCTTGCCAGTAGACATAACTTCACTTTACATATATGGAAACAGACATTTAACAACTAGCCCCAGATCACAAAACAGATAAGCAGAGAAAACCAACTTGCAGTGCTGAGCCTCTATCGCAAGCACAGTAATTCCCAGCAAAGAAAATCAGAGGACTTTAAAATCTTTGGCTTGAGCCCTCCCCTAGCAGTTGGGGACAGGTCAGACCTTTGAGAAGAAAAACAAAAACCTATTCACAGGCACAGCAGAGCCTTGGTACCAGAATACAATAACCAGGAAGAATTTCCTCCAGTGTTCCCAGCAGGTCAATCTACTGGACATTGGGAGACGGCACCCCCAGCTCCTCAGGAGACATTGTCAGTTCTTAAACTTGTTAAAAATCCAGTGACCCAATTGCTAACATGGTTTCTAAAATAAAATCCAGAAGTGCAAACAAACAAATCAGTAAAAGCTGAGGGCTGCTGCCAAGGCTGATCTGATGGCGTTTTGAGATGCTGATGAAGAAGTGTGGGCATGTCGCTGCAAGAACAGGCTCACACCTTAGTAGAACTTCACCACTTGTTCGTCTGGCCTGGAATGGAAGGTGTTAACCCAGAGCCTAGGTGTGGGTGGGTCACATGACCTGGCTGGGGCTATAAAAGGAGAGCCAGACCCCCATAGTGGTCACTTGGGGACAGCAGGGTGAGGTGCTCCAAAGCAGACTGGAGCCACCCTGTTGGGGAGGTTTCTTGGGAACCCTGATCCTGCCCTAGGGAAAGGGGTTCAGGAAGGCCCTGGAGGACAGGGCCTTAGGCCAGCAGGGAAGGCCTAAATAACCTCAAGAACTGCTAGTGAGAACAAGCAGCTGTCCCCAATGAAAGCAACATCTGCGCTACTGATGGGGACATCCCACTGTGAGTGGAGAAGAGCAAGTGCCGTAAGAGAACAGAAGACCTTCCCCCCCCCAGAGAAAGAGAAAATACAACAAACCCTCCCAGAAGTACAGCTCCTCTGTCTGTAGGCGACGAGACCTTTTAAAGTCCTGGAGAGAGTGGGGGCAGGGTTGCAGACCCCAGGTGGTACAACTAACCCTCCCAGAAGCCCAGCCTACCTTGTCTGATAAATCCACCTCTGGCGGCGCTATGTTTGAGACCCCCTCTCCAGCTATCCACTCCCCTAGGTCCTCTTGGGCCTTTTGATTGTAATCTTTGGAGAGTGGAGACTGATAACTGGGAGTCGGGGAATGGGGGTTTGTGGGGTGGGGGGCAGCTATTGGGGTCATTCTGGGCACGGGAGGTATGGCAGGGGGTGGGGGGAAAGATAGACCATCAGGAAAGACACTTAATGTCTGTTCCCTTGTCCCACTCCTCCACTGTCTTGGGATATTTGGGGGGGGGGGGGCTAAGGACAGCAAGGCCCCTGATCTGACATAGTTGCTGCTTAATGTGAGGTCAGTTGTTAACAAAAAAACCTTCTATTATGTATGATTTGATTTAGGATGAGGCCACCAACCTCATTTGCATTATCGAGATCCGACTAGATGAAGCATCTAGGCCACTACTGTCCGAGATGGTGCCAGAAGGTACACTATACAGCATCAGTCTCGGCTCAGGGGGCAGAGCGGCCTTTCAGGAGGTATCTGATGCCCAATTTGTCCGATATGGAATGCGTCCACCTTGTGTTGGATTTGGCTGGGGATAAACTGGGAATCCTCTTGGTGTTCCGACCACCCCGCTGCACAGCCAATTCCCTAACTGCTCTAGCTGAGCTGGTCTCAGAGGTGGTGTTGAAATCACTTAGACTTATTGTCTTGGGAGATTTCAACATACACGCTGAGGCTGGCCTTTCAGGGGTGGAACAGGAGTTCATGGCCGCCATGATAACCATGGGCCTATCCCAGATAATATCTGACCCAACACGAGGCAGGGCACACATTGGATTTGATGTTTTGTACTAGCCTAGATACAGGGATTCTGACTATCGGGGGTGATGTTACAACACCATTGTCGTGGTCAGACCACTACCTTCTGAAAGGTCAAATCCTGGCCCACCTATGCCCTTGTCGGGATGGTGGACTGGTTAGGTTGATCTGCCTGATTTCCGAATTCTCTGGAGGATTTACCTACTGAACTTATTGGCTACTCTGTCAATGACCTGGTCTCCTTGTGGAATGGTATCTTGACCATGACCATCTACACGGTTGCACCCAGGCATCCACTCCTACCGCTGCAGTAGCAGGGGTCCCCCTTGTATATGGAGAACCTGAAGCGTGAGGGCAGGTGGTTAGAGTGCAGGGTAGGGCTCGACTCGCGCTGAACTGGTTGTGGCACAGAGCCAGTGTGATGTAATGACTAAGTGTGCAGTACTTGGACTGGGAGGTGGGGGCGACCCCTGTTCAAGTCATGCCTTAGCCAGAAACTCACTGGGTGACTGTGGGCCAGTCACAATATTCTCGCAGCCAACCTACCTTGTTGTGAGGATTAAAAAGTGTTATATGTAACATCAGCGACAGTTCAAGGGCCGGTGTAGCCATTATTTTTAAGGACACCTGGTCCGTGAGGAGATCTCCTGTGCAACCTATCATGGGTATGGTGGGTCTCCATCTTGTGTTGAATATGACCGGAGACAGAGTGGGGGTATTGCTGGTATACTGGGCACCCACCTGTACAACAGTCTCCCTGCCCGCACTGACCGAGCTGGTGTCGGAGGTGGTCTTGCAGTCCCCCAGGGAGATACTCCTGGGGGACTTCAACATCCATGCCGATGCCAGTCTTGAAGGGGCAGAGCATGATTTCATGGCCGCCATGGCAACCATGGGCCTGTCTCATAGAGTAGTGGGCCCCACACATGTTGGAGGATGTACCCTGGGCATGGTATTTTGCACCGGCCTTGAGGCAGAGGATCCGTTAGTGGGGGAGGTGTCAACAGTGCCCTTGTTGTAGATGGATCATTATCTCTTCCAGGCAGGTATCCTTGCGCATGGCGGCCCCTGGGAGGGTACAGAACCAGCTAGGTTGGTTCGCCCCCGAAGGTTTATGAAACCAGGAAGGTTCCAGACAGCTCTAGGGGATGTTTCCTCTGACCTCAATGGCCACTCACTCGATGACCTCATGTGCATATGGAATTCCATGTTGGTGGAGGCTATCAACTGCGTGGCCCTCAGCCATCCGCTCCCGCATCGCCGACAATGCAGGTCCCTGTGGTACATGGAGGAGCTCCGGCGGATGAAGTGGGAAGGGTGGCGGTTAGAGTGACGATGGCATCACTCGCATGCTGAAGTTGACCGATTGTGGCACAGTGTCTGGTTACGTACCTATGCCGTTGCGGTGCGGACAGCAAAGAAGGTTTTCTTTGCTGCCCTCATTGCGTCCGCTAAGTCCCGCCCGGCTGAGCTGTTCCGGGTGGTGAGGGGGTGGATCAGTCCGGCCTCCCTCCGCCTGGACTTAGAATCATCAAATGCTTGCAGTGATTTGTTTGTGGACTTTTTTGCTGATAAAAGCACTCAAATTCACCAGTTTTGATGCAACTTTTTTAGCAGTGGGCAAGTCCGAGACAGTAGAAGCCCCTTCTTGTCCTGTTTTGTGGGATGAGTTCCATTGCCCTCGGATGTGTGGGGATGCTCTTGGGACTGTTTGAGGCAGTTATTGTGAACTAGATCCATGCCCATCCTGGCTTGTTAAGGCTAGCTGGGAAACATTAGGGCTGTTGCTGGTGGGGATAGTCAACGCCTCCCTTAGGGAGGGCAGGGTGCCGGACTGCCTCAAGGAGGCGGTAGTGCGGCCTCTGCTCAAGAAACTATCATTGGACGTTGGCGTCCTGGCCAGCTATCGGCCAGTCTCTAACCTTCCCTTTTTAGGGAAGGTTACTAAACAGGTGATGGTTCGACAGCTTTAGGAGCATTTGGACCGGGTCAATTTTCTTGATCCCTCGCAGTCTGGCTTCCATCTGGGTTATGGCATGGAGACAGCACTTGTGGCCGTGGTCGACTACCTCTCCCGTGAGTTGGACCAGGGTTGCTTGACCCTGTTGATCCTGTAAGATCTCTTGGCTGCTTTTGATACCGCTGATCATGAGTTGTTGGTGACTCGGCTGCAGGACCGGGCAGGGATTAGCGGGACTGTTCTTGAGTGATTCCGCTCTTTCTTGGCCGGGAGAACCCAATGCATGGTGCTGGGCGAGTTTTCATCTTCTCCCTGGGGCCTCACGTGTGGGGTTCAGCAAGGTTCCATTCTATCCCCGCTCTTGTTCAAAGTGTATATGCAGCCTTTGGGAGAGGTTGTCAGGGTGTTTGGGGTGAGGTGTCACCAGTATGCTGATGACATCTAGCTATCTCTCTTATTTTCATGTGTTTGTCAGCTGTGGGGGATTGGATGAGGGCGAGCCGCCTGAAATTAAATCCTGACAAGACAGAGGTGATGGTTGTGGGGAAAGCCAAGGGAGTGATGGCCCCATCATTGATGGGGTCCATCCTCCCCTGGCTTCTCAGGTCTGGAATCTGGGCGTGCTCCTGGACCCGCCTGGATGTCCAGGTGGTGGCTGTAGCGAAGGGGGCATTTCGCCAGTTACATCTGGTACGTCGGCTTAGAACGTATGTCTCGGACTTGGATCTGGTCACAATCATCCATGCTTTTATTACCTCAAGACTGAACTACTGTAACACACTCTACGTGGGGTTACCCTTGGTGTTGGTTTGGAGACCTGCAGTTGGTGCAGAATGCGGCAGCCTGTCTCCTGACTGGGACGTGCCGACGCGAGCACATTACACCAGTGCTTCGCTCTCTGCACTGGCTGCCAATAGTCTTCCAGGCCCAATTCAAGGTGTTGACCTTCAAAGCCCTAAATGGCTTGGGCCCCACCTACCTGCAGGACCGCTTCACCCTCCAAGTCCTGGATCGGCCCCTGCGGTCGGCCAGAGACACCCTCCTCGGGTTTTCCTGGGTGTCAACCACGAGGAGGGCGTTCTCTATGGCTGTGCCACAGCTGTGGAACTCCCTCCCATTGGAGGTCCGCTTGACCACCAACCTCCCCTCTTTCCACAGACAGTGTAAGACCTGGCTGTTCCACCGGGCCTTTACCAAGGGAGATGGGGTGGGTGGGTTGGGTTAGGGTGGATATGTGTTGGTTGTTTGGGGATTTTAGGTTGTTTTTAATTGTAGCTTTATTGCTATGTTTTTAAATATGTTTTAAAATGTTGTCACCCGCCCTGAGATGCCTGAGGCAGGATGAGGCAGCATATACATTTTAATATAAATAAATAAATAAAAATAAAAGCACTTTGAGTGCCACAACAGGGGGGCACTATATAAAAATAAAGGTGAGATGATAGTTCATTCTTGAAGGACTATGCTATGACTGTGATGGGGGCAAAGAAAGCTTTCTTCTCTGTTTTCATAGCATCTGCAAAGTCTTGTACGCTGAATCTGTTCAGGGTGGTGAGGGGCCTGGTTAATCCAGTCTCTCTCCAGCCGGAAATGGTGTCATCCAGTGCCCACTGTGACATTTTTATAAATTACTTTGCAGACAAAATTGCTCATATCAAAACTTGGGTGCTATCATTTTACCTGCAGAATCAGAGTTTGGGGTTATGGAAGCTGTCTTGTTTGTTTGGATCAGTTTCAATCGGTACTCTATGATGTGGGCGAGGTGCTTGGGACAATGGGAGCACAATCAGTTGTGAATTAGATCCTTGCCCATCCTGGCTGGTGAAAGTCTGCTGGGAGCCACTGCTGTGCTGACTGGGGTTGTCAATGCCTCCCTTTGAGAGGGTAGTGTAGGACGCACTTAAAACTGTGGTTGTCCCGCCCCTCCTTAAGAAGTCATCTTTGGACGCTGACTCCCTGGCCAGCTATTCATCTGTCTCTAACCTTCCCTGTTAAAGGAAGGTTACTGAACAGGTGGTTGCCGAACAGCTCCAGGCTCATCTCGGATTCCTGGACCCGTTTCAGTCAGGCTTTCATTCTGGATATTGCACAGAGATTGCACTTGTGGCCCTGGTCAATGACCTACGCCTGGAGATTGAACAAGGGGAATTCTACCATGTTGATCTTGTTAGATCTTTCAGTGGCCTTTGATACAGTTGATGATGAAGTGTTCCTGACATGACTGTGGGACCTGGCAGGGGTGTGCAGGACCTCTCAAGTGGTTCCACTCCTGGTTCCAGAGAGTGGTGATGGGAGATTGCTCATCGTACCCTCGGAACTTCCCGTGGGGTCCCAAAAAGATTTATTCTGTCTCCCCCCTCCCCTTATTAAATGTGTATATAAGGCTGCTGGGTGAGGTCATTCAGAGGTTTGGGGTGAGGTGCTACCAGTATGCTGACGGCACTCAGCTCTACCTCTCTTTTTCATTCAACCCAGGCCCTAAAGTCTTCGTGCTCACCCGACGCCTGACTGTTTTCAGGGACTGGACAAAGATGAGCCGACTGAAGTTGAATCCAGACAAGACTGAGGCGATGATGGTTGGCCAGTCTTGGAGGGGATTGTGACTCCTATTATTAATGGAGTCTGACCCCCTCTGGTAAATCAGGCTCGCAGTCTTGGCGTGCTGCTGGACCTGGATTGTCAGGTTACAGCAGTGGCCAGAAGCGCTTTTCACCACCTCCCTCTGGTAAGGAGGCTGTGGTCTTTTCTTTCTGATTTGGATCCAACCACAGTCATCCATGCTTTCATCACCTCGAGGCTAGATTATTGCAATGTGCTCTATGTGGGGCTGTCCTTGGGTTTGTTTGGAAGCTGCAGCTGGTGCATAATGCAGCGGCTCACCTGCTTTCAGGAACGGGATTTCAGGAGCACATTAGACCGGTGCTCCAAAGTCTGCACTGTCTTACTATAGCTTTCCAGGCACAATTCAAGGTGCTGGTTTTGATATTTAAAGCCATAAACGGTCTGGTTCCCATATATCTGAAAGACCACCTGTCCCTTCCATGCCCCATTGCGACCCCTGTGATCAGCCAAGAGTGCCTCCCTATGGGTACTGTCCATTAGTCTTGTTGATTCGAGGGCTAGCAGGGAGGCATTCTCAGTTGCTGCCCTGATGCTATGGAACTCCCTTCCCATGGAGGTTCATTCGAGACTGAGCCTGGGCATCTTTTGGAGGCAGTGTAAGAATTTTTGTTTGAAAAGGCATTTGGTGGGTGGTGACAGAGGTGGTTTGGAGGTGTGGGGGCTGAGTGTGGGAAAGGGATAGGTAGTAGTGGGTGGATTTTGTGGGGCAGAGGTTATGAGTAGGTGGGCTTTCTAGGGGTTCTTGTATTAGTTTTAATGTTTTATGGTTTTGTATGTCACCCTGAGCCTTTGGGAATAGTAACATATAAATGTAAATAAATAAAAATAAAAAACAGCCAAAGGGCCAAACAAAACCTTTTCTGGGTGGTGAGGGGGCTGGTCGGTCCGGACTCCCTCTGCCTGGAACTGGAAGCTTCCAGTGCCCACTGTGACATGTTTGTTGTTGACTACTTCGCAGATAAATTCTCTCATATTCACCATGATTTCGACACCACACTTATTATGGTGGGAGAACCAGAGGCTGTAGAAGCCCCATCTTATCTGGTTTCGTGGGATCAGTTTCAGTGGGTGTCACCCACTGATGCGGAGGATGTCCTTGGCATGGGCAGGGCCACCTTTTGTGAACTGGACCCATGCCCATCCTGGCTGGTTAAGGCTAGCCGGGAGACACTGGGGCTGTTGCTGGCCAAGGTTGTCAACGCCTCCATTAGGGAGGGCAGAGTGTCGAGCTGCTTCAAGGAGGCAGTAGTGCAGCCTTTGCTTAAAAAAACCCATCTTTGGCCATTGACTCCCTGGCCAGTTATCAGCCGGTCTCTAACCTTCCTTTTATAGGGAAGGTTACTGAAAGGATAGTGGCTCAGCAGTTGCAGGAGCATCTAGACCGTGTCAGTTTTCTAGATCCCTCACAGTCCAGCTTTTGACTGGGTTATGGTACTGAGACTGCGCTTGTGGGTTTGGTCGACAACCTCCACCGTGAATTGGATCAGGGTCATTTGACCCTGATGATTCTATTAGATCTGTCGGCTGCATTTGATACTGTTGACCATGAGATGTTGGTGACTGGCCTGTGGGACCAGGCTGGGGTGGGCGGGACTGTTCTTGAATTATTCCGCTCATTCCTGGCCGGAAGTGGTGCTCAGGGATTGTTTGTCATTTCCCTGGAACCTCCTGTGTGGTATCCCGCAGGGTTCCATTCTGTCCCCTCTCCTGTTCAATGTGCATATGCAGCCGCTGGGTGAGGCTGTGAGAAGATTTGATGTTCAGTATCATCAATATGCTGATGACATGCAACTCTACCTCTCTTTTTCATCTGACCCAGACCCCGCAGTCTTGGTGCTTACTCGGTGTTTGGCGGCTGTGGGGGACTGAATGAGGTAGAGCCAATCGAGGCTGAATCCCAACAAGACAGAGATGATGCTGGTAGGTAAGGTGGTGGGAGTGGTGGCCCCCATCATTGACGGGGTTTGCCCTCCACTGGTCCCTCAGGTTCGGAGTCTAGGGGTGCTCCTCGACTCCCAACTCCACCTTGATCTCCAGGTGGGGGTGATGGCGAGGAGCTCATTCCACCAACTACACCTGGTGGGGTGGCTTCGGCCATATGTCTCAGACTCTGACCTGGCCACCATCATCCATGCTTTCATTACTTTGAGACTAGACTATTGTATGTAATGCACTCTACGTGGGGCTACCTATGGTGACGGTCCAGAAGCTACAGCTGGTGCAGAATGCGGCAGCCCATCTTCTTATGGGGACGGACCGCCCTGAGCACATTACACCTATGCTCTGTTCACTGCACTGGCTACCTATAGTCTTCCGGACCCGATTCATAGTGTTGGTGCTTATAAAGCCCTAAATGGCCTGGGCCCTACCTACCTACTGCCTCAGCCCCCGGACCCTGGATCAGCCCCTGCAGCTGACCAGGGGTGCCTTTTTTAAAGTTCTCCAAGTTTCTCGGGGGGGTGGGGGGTAGAGACTATGGATAGCACATTCACGGTGGCAGCACCTAGGCTGTGTAACTCCCTCCTGGCAGAGGCCCAATTGGCCCTGAACCTCCCTGCCTTTTGATGATCATACAAGACCTGGCTATTCCGCCAGGCTTTTGGTGAGGGAGATGGGAGGGGGGTAGAGGTTAGGGCGGGTAGGTTTTTGTTTATATTCTTTTTTAACTTTTCCCATTGTTATAGAATTGTTTTAATATATGTTTTTATATTGTTCATATATTTATACTGTTAGCCGCCCTAAGCTGTCTGTGGCAGGAGGGGCGGGATAAAATTTCTTTAAACAAAATAAATAAATAAATAAGTAAATGAGAGAGAGAGAATGGTTACCATGTTGGTCCCAAATGTAAAAGACAGAGACAAAGTAGTTCAAATGATATCCTTTATTGTACCAACTTCTGCTTGTGAGACTATGAAAGCTTTTAGGCCATGTAGGAAAGGCCACATGTGGCCAAAATGCTTGCATATTCTCACCAATAAGTCAGTCCAATAAAAGATAACATCTAAACTACTTCATCTCCGTCTGTTAATTCAATGTCAGTCATAAGCACTAAATTCATTTAACGCACAGTATGCACCACTGCAAGTACAGTAGCTCCGGAGGCTCAGTTTCTAAGTGTATTTCACTCAAAAATATCACTTGTAATGCTCTCAAGGATCATGAATTTTCTTCCATCCCTACAGTACCCAGTCATCAAAATCTGTCTGAAGAGAGAGAACAGGGACAATTAAAGCAGTTCCATCTTTATATACACCAGAGGAAGAGCCTAGTGTGTCCTGAAAGTTTGCATATTCTCACCAATATAAGTTGGTTCAGTAAAAAGAGTATATGAATTACTTTAGTCTCTTTCTCTTACATTTAGGACCAACATAGCAACCATCCTCTCTCTGCATTAAGGTCATCTGTATTTTTTTATATTTGTCAGTAAGGGCAAGATATCAAGGTCAGTGTTAGCTTTCGGGGTACTGCCATGGTGTGAGAGAAGGTCAAGATATACCGGTATTCAAGTTATGTAGCTTCCGTTCACTTGCGAAGCAGCTACAAAACTGATAATCCTACAAAGTGATCCTTCTCTTCTCCAATATTCTCTTTAAAAGGATCACCATCTGTTAAAGGGTCACCTATGAACCTATAGCATTATTTTATACTACATAAAGCAACGAATGTTACAAATTAACGTAAAGGAGGACTCTTTTGGGGGGGCTGGATATTGTGCATTTGCATATTGTAGTACGCTCTGCATTTTTGTGTCACCTTTTCTGCATTGTTCCGTTCTTGCTCTTTGCCTGGTATTACTTTCACAGGTTGACAAGTGCTCTAGAATTTTGGACTCAGAACCGAGGGGTGTTGCTGTGGCAACCAATACCAGAGATGGTGGTTGTCCCTTTCCTCAACTATCTGTCAATAAACAGCAGCAGACGGTGGGATCTTTGGGTAAAAATTCCTTTTGAGTACCCTAAAGGGTACCTGGCTTTTAAACCCACCTGGTTTTTCACCAAGGGTACCAGATCTTCAGAAATATTACCCAGTGGATAAGCACGACCGGCCAAACAGCAGCTGGAGGGGAAGTGAAGGGAGAAAAACAAAAATCAGAAATTAGCTATAGATGCTACCAACAATCAGACAATCATTAATGCATTTAAGTGATGTGGTTTTTTCCCCAAAGCTACTTTAGCTCCTGTACACATTTAGGGAACCAGTTCCTTGTATTAAGGAATAAGCTGATGTGCTGGTGTGTATTCTGGATAGCAAAGGAATCCTGATGTTTTGCATGATCATATCTACAAGTAGTACTGGTATTGTGGCATAGAAGAGAGATATGGATCCTAATACCTTGAGAAGGAAAGCCTAGGATTCCTCATAAATATAATTCCCTACCAGTGTGTTGAGTTACAACTGTGAAGTGGCTTGTGAGCTCGATCCCTTTTGAATCAGGCAAAAGGCATTGACAGGCTACAAAAAGAGAGCCTTTCAGGTCATGCCTAGACTGAAGGAATAAGTAGGAGCATCTAATCAGAGCATCTGAGTTTTAACCCTATGGGTGTCACTTAACTGGTGCGAACTTGTGAGTCTCTTCCCCTCTCTGCATCAACTTGACAATTAAGAAAACAGAGGAACTTAGTTTTTATAGATCCTCGGGTGTTAACAAATGAGATAATAGCCTGCTAGAGTCAGGATTTGATCTGTGCAGCCTCCATTCACACATTTATCATGTAGAGACTAAAATGGGCACCCCTTGAATGTAGTCATTGTGTGTTTGTGCAGCCTCCATGCACAGATTTAACATGACTAGCCTAATAAGTGTGCAGGCATTCTTCCCTGCCATGGTCCCCCCCACTACCCCACCCCCCTTTTTCAGTATCGTTCCCTCTGCCATGACTCTCAGCAACAGCAAACTATGGAAAGAAGAAGCTGCTGCAGCTGTTTCTTTCTTCCGGGCTATCGCTCTGGGAGGCAAACACTTTAAAATGATTTTTGGTGTCAATAAAGGCTTTAAAAATGTCTGTCGCTGTTTCCCTCTGACCCCTTTGCATCAGGCACATACTGCCAACCAGAAAGCGCTGAGAGAATGCTTGTTTGAAAATAGTGCATTGGGCTTTTAAGGTGGATTTTACATGAGCATCAGTGAAAGCAAGAGCGGGGGGGGGGGGGCTGGAACGGATAGCTCTGCAGAGCACTCTAGGCTTTTTCACCTGCAACTCAATGCTGCTGACAGACCTGGACGCGTAGAAGCTGAACATAACCTAATTGACAGGATGCAGACTCTGGGACCTCGCCATGAGTGGGGGCTGCGTGTCTGAAGGGTGGTAGCCACATGGTCAGTGGAGGCAAACACCTAGTGAACAAGCAGGTGAGCACCCACCTGTGTGGGCTATCATCTCATTTGTTAACGCCCTTAGTGAAGAAGAAACCATTATGGTCAGAGAGTCAGAGCTGCTCCATACAAATGACAAAATTCCACCTCATGTTTCACAAGACTTTGTGAGGACTAAAGGCTCTTACCTTATATACACAAGAAGTTTGTTGCCCATAACAACCTGTTCATCTAGGAACACACACAAAAAGGTTTTGTCACCTTTAAGATCAACAGAGTCACAACAGAGGAAGGGTTCAGTCTGTCTACCAACATTAAAAAAAGTCTCATAACTGAGAATGCAATTTTATTCTCAATAGCAAAGAGGCTAGTCAACAGTGTTGTGTTTTTCACTTTCCTATCTTTAGATATCAGCCACATCTTTGTGCTAAGAAAGGTATAGTTTTGAGTGTTAAAGATATTTTACAGGGAGAACGTAGTTGGCATGTTGGTCCCAAAAGTAACCGATGGAAACAAAATAGTTCAGATGATCTCTTTTATTGGACTGAATTCTGGCTTACCACCAGCCTTGAGAACAGCCACGTGTGACCCAAAAGTTTGCATGCTCTCAACAACAGAAGCAGGTTCAATAAAAGGTATCATCTGAACTAATTTGTCTTCAAAGATACTTAGGAAGTTCATATATATTTACAGCCTGTTCAAATTCTGAAATCCCAAGGGACAACAGTCTCTCTCCCACAGCTGCCTAAACCATAAGTGGTCACAGACCTGATAACTTAAATCTCTGGTTGTTTTCAGACAAGTCACTCCCACCCACCCACTATACATGTTACAGGGCACCCATAGGGCAACAGTGCAGCCCTGCAACATGTATAGTGGGTGGGTAGAGAGAGTCTTGTCTGAAAATGCCCTATGTCTCAAAATGGTGCAATATCTTAAAAGCAAAGATTTCATAAAATACACTGTACCTGTGAGAGATTTCCCAGCACCAAGTGCAGGAGCAATAACCTTGAACAACTTCTGCAATAAGATTGAAAAGAGAAAGTTTACAGAATTTGCAACATTTCTAGCCAACATTGCTATACAAATACAATTTGAGCATGCCTTAGAATTTCATATCCCTCAAGCTGATTTTAACCAAATTTTGGAGAGAGGCAGAAGACGTAAAATTAAATAAGGACACAAACCTTCATAAAAATATGTGCACCTGGAGGGAAAATATGCCCCCTTATATATGTGAAAAATTCCATTCACTTACACTAAGAATGCCCCTTACCTCCCTTTAAAAAGCCACACTGCACAGAATTACTTGTTACATGATTTGTGTATGAAGTATCAAAATATAAGTGATTTGTAAAAACAAATCACCTAGTCACTGTTACAAAGGGCTTACAACTTAAAAAGACACAACAGCACTGAAGAAATATGATCAATGGCGAGGGTACAAAATAAATGTTTTATGAACTAGGACAGTGGTTCCTATCATTCTTAATATCATAGACCAATTTCAAGAAGAGGCAGCTACCAAATATTTACGCCAAGCCAACTATTAGCCACAATTTCACAAAATTGTGAAGTGGCAACAATGAAGCATTTCATTTTTAAAATATAAGTAAACCAATTTGGTGATTTTTTTTGTACAAGTTCTAAACCTCAGCTATATTGCTGCAGAATTCCAGAGGGCTATAGAGTACTGCCACAGTGATCATGTCTTGTCTGCTCAGACCAATGCAAAAATGCTTCTTTAACATTCAAACTCTTAATTGATTGGTATTTGCATTTTGTGCTTCAGTTGCCAGTCACTGAAGCAGCTATTACAATATCCAGCTTTTTTGTTTCACAAAAGAAAGCGATGGTGGAATCATAGAAATTCCCTCAACCATGCTGCAATGACCGTTCTGCTTCAAAAATGTATATGGTTAATTTTCAGACAACCAATTAGCAAACCACCAAAAATTTGCTCATCCCCACATGAACTGTTCACTGCATTTTCCCTATTGGCAGCAATGGGGAAAACTTAGTGAACTCAGGTCCCTGAAGCATGAGAGCCGTTGAACTAGCTTATTTAATTCCTCCAAAAAGATGGCTAATTTGTCGTTAGGACTGTTCGTGGAAACCTGCTGGAAACACTGGCCCTGGAGCCCACATCGCCCCACAGAAAGCACTGGCCCTGGAGCCCCATCACCACTGATCACAAGGTTTGTGACAATAAATAAGTAAAGGAATGAGGTTTGATTGGGATGATGCAGGTGAACTTCTAAACCTGCAGTGTAGCTCGTTTACATGATCCTCACCACTCTCCCACGCATACATGCACCCCTCTTTTCTCTCTCTCTCTCTCTCTCACACACACACATGCCCCACACCCTCAAAATGACTGCCCTTTTGGGTGAAACTGATGGCCCCCCCAAAAAAACAACCCACAAAAAAACCTTTATATTTTTAAACAAGCACCACAATTTCAGTTGTTAAAAGGGACATGGCTTTGGGGGCAGGGCCATTGGGGTCCAACATTTTATTTTCACTCTAGGCCTGGCAAATTCTTTCTAGGGCTGGCCCTGCCCACATAGCCATGTCCTTTTACATACAGTTTTCCAGATACTTCAGGCAACATGTCTTTTGCCTGGTTTAGAGAGGTATCTGGATAAAGAAGGGGTTGTTCAGTTACAGTGCATCAATGAAATGCAGGGTATCGAGAACAAACAGGAGGATGCAAATTGGTGAAGTCCAAATAAAATGGCTTTTACTGTATTACACTTGGCAATGCTATGGTTTATATTTCATATTTAACAGCATTTATTCTCTTTCTAAGTAACAATGTAGGTTGAAATCTGTAGTGATGCCTTCATAACAACAAGTATTCACTCTCAAGCCCATTTGTGAGGAAGACTCTGTGCAAAGGATATACATGTACAATGGAATGCACTGATCCACTGTTGGACCATACCTTACCGAGTATTATTATTAAGCATTCATATAGCACCAGCAGTGTACCTAGCGCTTTATTTCTAGTACAAATACTAATATGGGGGAGGTCAAAAACAAAATATACAAAAACCCAACCTCCCTAGCCCTCAACCCCCCTCCCTTCACCCATCTCCCTCACCAAAAGCCTGGAAGAACAGTCAGGTCTTGCACTGTCGTCAAAAGGAGGAGAGGTCTGGAGTCACCCAGGCCTCTGTTGGGAGGGAGCTCCACAGCCTAGGTGCTGCCACAGAGAACACCCTCTCCTTAGTTGCCCCCTGAGTGACCCGGGGGACTTCAATAAAGGCTCTTCCGGTCGACCACAGGGGTCGACCCAGAGCCCAGGGAGTGAGGTGGTCCCGCAGGTAGGTAGGACCTAACTGTATAGGGCTTTATAGGCAAGTACAAACACCATAGATCAGGCCTGGAAGACTATAGACAGTCAGTACAGAGAACGGAGCACCGGTGTAATGTGCTCACCGCATTCTGCACCAGCTGCAGCTTCCAAACTGTCACCTTGGGTAGCCCCACGTAGAGTGCATTACAATAGTCTAGTCCAGAGATAGCGAAAGCATAGATGATAGTGGCCAGGTCGGAGTCCAAGATGTATGGCTGAAGTTGCCGCACCAGATGTAGCTGGCGAAATGCGCTACTCACCACAGTCCCCACCTGGGCATCCAGGCGGAACTGAGAATCAAGGAACACTCCCAGACGTCAAACGTGAGGGATCAGCAGGGGGCAAACCACATCAATGATGGGGGATACCACTCCCACTGCCTTACCCACCAGCATCACCTCCATCTTGTTGAAATTCAGTTCAGCCGGCTGGCCCTCATCCAGTGCCCCACAGCCGTCAGACATCGAGTAAGCATCGAGACTGCCAGGTCTGGGTTGGATGAAAAAGAGAGGTAGAGTTCAGCGTCATCAGCATATTGATGACACCGAAAGCCAAACCTTCTCACGACATCACCCAGCGGCTGCATGTACACGTTGAACAGGAGAAGGGACAGAAAAGAACCTTGCAGGACACCACACAAGAGGTTCCAGGGAGATGACGAGTAGTCCCTGAGCACCACCCGCTGAGTTCTCCCGGCTAGGAAGGAGTGGAACCATTCAATAACAATCCCGCCCACTCCGGCTCAATCCCGCAAGCGGGTCACCAACATCTCGTGGTCTACAGTATCGAACACAGCCGACAGATCTAATAGAATCATCAGGGTCAAATGATCCTGATTTAATTCACGGTGAAGGCTGTCGACCAAAGCCACAAATGCAGTCTCGATGCGATAACCTGAACGAAAGCCAGACTATGGGGGATCTAGAAAACTGACGCGGTCCAGATGCTCCTGCAGCTGCTGAGCCACTACCCGTTCAATAACCTTCCCTAAAAAGGGAAGGTTAGAGACCGGCCAGTAGCTGGCAAGGGAGTCAATGTCAAGTGATAGTTTTTTGAGCAAAGGCCACTTTGAGGCAGCTCAGCACTCTGCCCTCCCTAAGGCAGACACTGACCACCCCAGCCAGCAACAGCCCCTGTGTCTCCTGGTTGGCTTTAACCAGCCAGGACAGACAAGGGTCCAGTTGGCAAGAGGTGACTCTAACCACCCCAAAAACATCCCCGTCAGTGGATGACACCCACTGAAAGGAATCCCACAAAATCAGGCAAGACAGGGTTTCCAGAGACTCTGGCTCTCCATTGTAATAAGCACAGCATCGAAATCATGATGAATATGAGTGATTTTGTCCATGACGCAATAAACAAACATGTCACAGTGGGCACTGGAAGATTCCAGTCCCAGGCGGAGGGAGGCTGGACCGACCAGCACCCTCACCACCCAAAAAAGATATATTTATTTATTTATTTATTATTAAATTTTTACCCCGCCCCTCCTAAAACAGCTCGGGACGGCTTACAACAATGAAGCAATCACATGTAAAATATATCTAAAAACAATTAAAACATATCAAAACACAATAATCAAATATTTAAACAGGGCCCGGGAACTCAATAAAACAATAGATAGGGTAAGGGAGATAAAACCCTCTAACCCACTCGCCCCCCCTCCCCAAAGGCCTGGGCGAACAGCCAGGTTTTACAACTTCACCGGAATGTCAAAAGGCTTGGGGTCAGACGAGCTTCCTCCAGGAGGGAGTTCCAAAGGTGCGGCCCAGCCACCGAGAATGCCCTCTCCATTGTGGCCACGCGTTTAACGCGGGGGACCTCCAAGAAGGCACCCCCGGAAGACTGAAGGAGCCACTCTGGGGCACGGAGGGCGAGGCAGTCCCTGAGATACGAGGGGCCCAGACCGTGAGAGGGCCTTGTAGATCAACACCAAAACCTTGAACCTGGCTTGGCACGCTATTGGCAACCAGTGCAGAGTCCGGAGCACAGGTGTTATGTGCTCCTGACGACCCGTCCCCGAAAGAAGACGGGCCGCCGCATTCTGCACTAGCTCCGAACCAGTAACAAGGGAAGCCCCACGTAGAGCGTGTTGCAGTAGTCCAGCCTCGAGGTGACGAAGGCATGGATGAGGGAGGCCAAGTCCGGGCCAGAGACGTATGGACGCAGCCTCCGCACCAGTTGCAACTGGCGGAAGGCAGCCTTCGCGACTGCCTCCACCTGCCACTCCAGGTGGAGGTCTGCGTCCAATATCACCCCTAGACTCCGGACCTGCTGAGCTATAGGAGAGCGAACCCCCCCCAATCAGGGGGGCCACTACCTCCCTCGCTCTCCCCACCAACATCACCTCCATCTTATCGGGGTTGAGCTTCTGTCTGCTCTGCCACATCCATTTCGCCATGGCCTCCAAACACTGGGATAGCAACGAGACGGCAGGGTCTGGGTCAGTTGAAACGGAGAGGTACAGTTGAGTATCGTCAGCATATTGGTGACATTGCACCTCGAACCCTCACACAACCTCCCCCAAGGGCTGCATATATACATTAAATAATAATGGAGACAGAATGGAACCCTGCGGAATGCCGCATGATAAAGTACGGGGGCAAGAAGACTCATCCCCCAGCGCCACCCGCTGGCTTCTCCCTGAGAGGAATGAACGGAACCATTCAAGAATAGTCTCATCCAGACCTCCTAGGTCACGCAGCCGTCTCAACAGCAGCCCATGGTCCACGCAGTATCAAAAGAGGCCGAGAGATCTAGCAGGATGAGAAATGTTGAACATCCTGCATCCATCTCCTGGCAGAGATCGTCGACCAAGGCCACCAACACCGTCTCAGCGTCATAGCCGGGGCGGAACCCAGATTGAAAAGGGTCCAGGAAACCGATGTTATCTAGATGCGCCTGGAGCTGGATCGCCACCAACCGCTCAATAACCTTCCCTAAAAAGGGAAGCTTATAGACAGGTCGGTAACTGACGAGCGCATCCACGTCCAAGGATGGTTTCTTCAGCAGGGGGCGCACCACAGCCTCCTTGAGGTTGGACGACAACCTCCCCTGCTGCAAGGACGCGTTCACTACTCTCGTCGGCACCATCCCCAACGTCTCCCTGGAGGCTTTCACCAACCAGGACGGACATGGATCAAGTTCGCAACAGGGCACAGTGCTAAGTAAGGAAGGGGAAGTGGCCGAGAAACGGGTTCATTACGAGACGAGGCTGCCAAGGCTGGACAGGGGGAGGGGGCGCGGGCGCAGAGCCCTGAGTGCCCAAAGCTCCGACAGACGCTGAGCCCAGCTGACATCCATCAGGCAGCAGCGAGACCAGCGCAGGCACGGAGAGTTACATCTACCCTTTAAAAGTGCCACCGGGGCAGTGAGTAGGGGCTGGAGGGACGTGAGTTGCAGGGGCTCCTTGACATCTGCCGCTTGCTTGTGTGTGTGTGTGGCCCCGACGCCCTTGCTATTCGTGCCCCCCACCAGCCCTGAGTGTCCCAAGCTCCGACAGACGCGGAGCCCAGCTGACATCCATCAAGCAGCAGTGAGACCAGTGCAGGTGCGGAGAGTTACATCTACCCTTTAAAAGTGCTGCCGGGGCAGTGAGTAGGGGCTGGAGGGATGTGAGTTGCAGGGGCTGTGGGAGGGTTTTTGCTTCGGGGTGCTAGGAGCCTTAGCGGCCTTGATTTTTTTCTCTACTTCCTCTGCCACGCGTGATTAGAGCAACTGCCGCTGTTTCCCCTGACTGTCGGAGCGACCAGAGGTCTGGGTTGTGCAGAGCCACTAGACGGGGACTGATTGATTCGACAGCCTTGTAACAAAGACAGTCAAAGGGGCCGTTAGACTCTGGCGGCGTTACGTTGAGCAGAGAAACCACTGGGATTTGAGTTTATCTGCACCACCTATCTGTTAGGGGCGCAGAGCCCCAGGAGGGGTTAGAGTTTTGCAACCAAGGTTTATACAATCTGTTGGGCCCAGGGGTGAGTTGAGTAGGGTGTTGGACTGGGGGATCGCTGGAATTTGGATCGGCTGGTGTAAGTGGCTGAAAAGGCCCCACCACCTCAAAATCCCTTTCTGTGCCAGCTCTCCAGGGGCTATCTGAGGCTACTGAATCTCCCTTTGGGCCCACTGGTGATAGCCCAAACTGGTGCCAGTGCGTACCGGATTGGAGCGCTGCTTGGAGTTACAGACCTGATAAGCCCTTGTGATCGGCCTCAGGCGCGGACAGGCACAGGGTGTTTCAGCCCGGACCAGGGAAACCTGTTGTCTGTATATATAGTATGGGAAATAGGAAGAAAAAGGAGAGGAGGGGTGGGATGGTAACTCGAGCTCGTACTCAGGGCCGCCAGTCGACAATGGAGGATTTTGTGCGGCCTTGTTCCACAGGCTCCCACCCCCCCTTTATTTTGGATGCACAAAGCGGTGCGTTAGATTCGCAAATTCTGCCTCGACCAGGGGTGCGTGGGGAATCTCCAGGATCTATACTATTAAGCCCCTTATTAACTCCAGGAATTTCTCTTTGCCCTCGGGTGGCAACAGAGGATATAGTGAGGCCTCTGTCCCCCTTTAGTCACGCAGAGTCAGAGACTCCCCGTGATCAAATGGAAGACCAATGCTTTGCGGTGGGGCATTTGGTCTCAAAATTATATGCCCAATTGGAGGGGATAAATATCCAGCTGGAGCTCCAAAGGCTCCAGATGGAGATAATCTGCAATAAAATTAAATCATCAAAGGTGGGGGACCTAGGTCATACTAGGGTGTCCCCGCGGTTATCAGTAACAGTTGGAACTACAAGCAAGGAAGAAGGTGTGCAGACATTGCCAGTTGCTGGAGGCCCGTACAATTTTTTTATGAAGGGAAAGCCTCCCCTTAGTATGGACCCCCAGGCATTGGCCTTTATTGTTTCTCCACTGCCCTCAGGCCTGTTACCATCACGTGGTCCTCTAAAAAGTCTATTCAAACCCATATTTCCCATATATTGGGCATCCCACTGTATCCAAATTCAATTTTAAAATATTTGGTTCTACCCACTGCCTTTCCAAATTATCGTGTTCTGGTCTGGTTTTCTTCTATACCATTGGTCGAAAATTTATGGCGACATGCTGACCGTTTTGCAGCAAAGGGAATAAGGCTGGCTAGGAACTATGTCACTACGCAGACTCATCCCTTGTTACCCCCAAAACCCCAGAAAGGGCAATACCGCTCACTCTTAGACCCTGTAGCGAGGGTTGACGTTGGACCGGTTAAAATCCAGGCTGTTAGTGGGAGGTCTTTTTTGCCACTTGTTCAACGTAGCCATCCCCCAGGACAGAACCCTCAAGGGGGATGTAGTTCAGGGGAAGCGCAAGGACTGGGACACCTTATTAGTACAAGGCCACCATCGCCAAGAAACCGAAAGCAGCAGCCAAAATAGAAGTAGAGGTCTTGCAGCGGAATGGAATAATAACATGACTTCCCCCATAACTCCCTTAATGTCTGGGCAGCCAGTGTTGGAGGGAGTGGTGGACACACACAACGAAATAAGCCCCCTTTTTGCGACCCAGGGCCAAATGGAGATTCCATCCACGCAGCAAATGCTAGATGAACCCCTGGCAAGGCTAAACGAGACAAATAGTATCTCACCATCTTATTGACTATCACAAAAACCCCAGCCAGGCGTTCTAAATCTATGCTCATGGAACGTGGCAGGGTGGGAGCGCCACAAAACAGACCCTGACTTTTTAGCCTATTTGGGTAAGTTTCACATAATACTTATCCAGGAAACCTGGACTAAACTCCCACTTTCACTTGAGGGATTTAGGGCCCACGATTTGCCTGCAGTAAATCTAAATACGCGAGGCCGCCTCAGTGGGGGGCAGGGCTGTTTCTTATTATCTAGCCTCACGCTACAAGAAATAGAGGTCATTAAAATCCAGGCCCTGGCCATGGCAATAGTCTTTCGCCTAAATTCACAAACCTGGGTAATAATTACAGTATATATCCCCTCGTGTAATGCGGGGTCTTTTAGACCTACCTGTTGGACAGGACTGGATAGCCTAATTACCAGCTTAAAAGGAAAGTACCCGGAGGGACAGATAGTCATCATAAGCAACTTTAACGCAAGACTAGGTGCCAGAATAGTCAACATAGAAGGGGGTTCGCTGGAAGTCTTGGGTTCTGCTAGACGAGACAGTTTAACCCCAGATAAAATAACAGCTCTCCTACGGGTCCCAAGTTGCTTGGCCTAGAGAGAGGCCTTACTGGCCTCGGCTGGCGACAAGGGCACGGTGGTTCTATATGACCATCTTATTGATAGCTGTGGTCAGTATTTGAAGACCAAAAGGCCTGGTGTGAGGGCCCCAGATCCAATAAATGGGAAAAGGAGCCAAGGCTGGTATGATAAGGAGTGCCGGGATACTAAGCGAGAGTTGGCCAAAATCTATACACAATACAGATCTACTAAAGCCACCACACTACCCCCTGCCTATCATGCACTTAAACAAAAGTATCGGACCTTATTAAAAACCAAGAAAAGCCAGTTTGTACAAATAAGATGGGAGGAACTCCTGCATGCAGCAAAACAAAAGAACTCCAAGGATTTTTGGAGTTTGGTAAACGCCAATATTAAATCCCAGACGGTGATGGCGTCAGCCCCTATTATACCTAGCGTATGGGTGGAGCACTTCCGTCAACTGTTCAATTCTGGTGCCGGGTTCCTCGATCAGGAAGTACCGCTGGGCCATATTGATGAGGATCCCCCATGGCCATCAGTCACAATAACAGAGATCGGATCCCTGGTTGACACTTTCAAAAATGGGAAAGCCACGGGAGGTGACTTGGTTCATATAGAATTCCTTAAATATCATAGGGAATGGTGGTTCCCGGTCCTTGCTGCCATATTTACAGCTATAAATGCCACAGGGGCAGTTCCATTGGGATGGGGAAGGGCTATTATAATCCCAATCTTCAAGACTGGCTCAAATAGTAACCCGGCGAATTATAGGCCTATCAGCATTTTGTGCATAGTGGCAAAGATTTACGCTAAATATCTGCTAACCAGATTTGTAGACTGGCTGAAAGGGGAAGCAGCTATAGCCGAGGAGCAGGCCGGATTTCAGCAAGGCTGCTCTACCATAGAGCTATGCCTGGTGCTATACCATATAGCGTCAAAATATAAAACGCGTAACGGAGCCTTTTTTGCTGCCTTCTTAGACTTGAAGGCTGCCCTTGACTCCGTAAACAGGCAACTACTCTGGGCCAAGTTGGCAGCCTCTACTATCGACAGGCAGCTGCTTTATTTGATACATTCCCTGCATAACAATTCCTCGGTATCAGTTAAGATCAATCGTCAAGGACACTTGACACCACCTGTCAATACTACCCGGGGAGTCCGACAGGGCTGTGTGCTCGCACCAGCCCTGTTTAATTATTATATCAATGATGTTGCCACCTGGGTAGTTGAGTCCAAGTTTTTTCCACCTAAACTTTTAGATAGATCTTTGGGGGGTCTTATGTATGTGGACGATGTGGTCCTTTTATCCCAGACGCAGACTGGCCTGAAGCGCCAATTGGAGGCATTCTTGTCCTTCTGTAGGGACATGAAATTGACCCTTAACGTTCAAAAATCCAAAATTATGGTCTTTGCAAGTAACAGGAGAGTATATAATTGGGAAATAATGGGCCATAAATTTCAGCAGGTGTCTAGTTTTCGGTACCTAGGACTGTTATTTCACAAATCACTCTCCTGGAAGCACCACGTCCAAAGAGCAATTTTGGCTGCCAAGGGTCCAACCCAGGCAATTTTGGGTTTTTTTGCACGGGCAGGCAGGTCAGCTGTCCAGCCAGCAATTCAGACCCATGGTGCTAAAGTCAGGGCAAAGGTGATGTATGGTGCAGAGTTATGGGCACCTTTCTATGCCCACCTACTAAATCCTATCCAGGCGAGGTTCTTGCAGGGGCTTCTGCACGCCCCTCGGGGTACCCCATACGCTGCCTTAAGGGTGGAGTGTGGCCAGAGGGCCTGGCAACAGGTGGCTGTGGAACAGGCCTTACGTTTGTGGTGCAGACTCTCAGACCCTTATTGCCCAGTGTTGCTACACAGTTTGAGTAAAGATATCTATTTGGACCCATGGATGAAGGAAATTCAGGTTATTCTCATTGATGGGTATTTCAGCAGAATACCTGGCCCATAAGCCAGCGGCTTCCCTGGTTATGGAAGTTAAAACGAGGGTACAAGATATTGGCAGACAGTTGGACCTGGGGCAAATAGTAGCATCCCCTCACATGCGGTCCTATATGGAGCTAGCCCCAGGTTTGGGTCAGCTCGCTCACTATCTCTTAGTAGACATCTCAGCAAGGGGGAGAAATTTAACCCTGGCTGCCCGGGTTAATGCTTTGCCTTCACAGGTTCTAGAGGGGCGCCTGGATGGTACTCCCTTTGCTAATAGGTTGTGCCCTTTCGATAGATTGACAGTGGAAACGGTAGGACATGTAGAGCTTCACTGTCATCTATACGATATCCAGAGGGAGAAATTTTTGTCTGATTTAGTAACAAAATTTCCAGGTAGATCTGACCAAACTATACTTACTTACCTCCTGAATAGTGCTGACACTGATGTTATCAAGCAAACTGCACGCTTTTTGACCCATGCTTTTAGCAAAAGGGAGGAATTTTTGGCCTTTAAACTAAACCATGAAGGCAAAATTAATGTACCCTAACTCCTGAGTTTATTGTAAAGTTCTGGAAATGGTTTGAACCAAGCAGTGTATATTTTTCTTTTATTTTGTACAGTTTGTGTAATATGTTGTGTGTGTTGCAATGGCCACTGGCTACGCAAATAAAATTGATTGATTGATTGAGTTCGCAACAGGTGACCGTCACAGACCCCAAGACATCCGCCGCATCGGCTGGTGTCACTTCCTGAAACTCCCCACACGAAGCTGGACCAGACAGGGCCTCCATCACCTTGCGCTCTCCCACTACTGCCCCATATCCAGCATCAAAGTCGCTCTGAATCCGGGCGATCAGTCTGTCTGCGAAGTGGGGACAAACTCCTCACAGCAGGCCTGGGACAAGTTCCCATCCAGGCGGAGGGAGGCCGGACTGACTAGCCCCCGCACCACCCGAAACAGCTCCGCTGGGCATGACTTCGCAGACGCTATGAGGACCTGCTATGAAGATCTGCTGGACGAGACTGTGCTGATGCTATGAGGGCAGCAAAGGATTCCTTCTCTGCTGTCCGCACAGCCGTGGCATAAGCTCTTAAACTAGCTCTATGCCGCAATCTGAAGTCCCCCAAGACTAATTTCTTTGGGGACCACAGCACCACCTCTGACACCAGTTCCGCTAGAGCGTGCAGGGATGCTGCCATGCAGGTAGGTGCATGATGTATCAGCAGCAACCCGTCTGTCTCCCGCCAAATCGATCATAAGATGGAGGCCCTCGATACCCGACATAGATTGCACTGGATACCTCCTAACGGACCATGAATTCCTAAAAACAATGGCTACACCACACCCCCATCCCTCTGACCGTGGCTGATGCTGCACCGAGTACCCAGCTGGAACAAGGTCAGCTAAAATAGGCCCCGAGTCAGTGTCCAGCTAGGTCTCTGTAACGCACACGAGGTTGGCCACATGGTCCAGGATCAGCTCCTGGACAGTTGTTGCTTTATTAACAACCAACCTCGTGTTCAACAGCATCAGATTCAGGCCAGGGGCCTTCTGATCATGAACCACCGGACAGCCTGCCTAGGGGGGGGTGAGAGAGACAGATACCAGGCACCCGTCCCGTTGCACAGATCAAATATACCCTCTGAAGGGACCATAGCTCCCCCGCCCCATCACAACCCCAATGGCTGCGATCGTCACACAAGCCAGCACCCCCCCTCCAGGCCCCTCAACCCCAGCAGGAAGGAAGCTTCCCCACTCCCCTGAGCACCCCATATCTCCCCAGGTGGTATACAAATAAATCCGCACAGGGCCCATATCCCCACTCACACCACGGGAAATGACCACCCCACCCCCCACTCTCACTGGGGGCAGGGAACATAACCAAAACCCCTCAAGAACAAGGAACACCTATTATTTAACCCACCCCCCAAAATTATAGCCTCCCCAGCTTCTCCCAACAGTCACCGCACCTGCAACCACCAGGCCCATATACCCCTCGGTCCCTAGTTCCGCACATACCAGAAATGCTAAAACAGCCAAACCACCATAAAAAAACCCATAAAACAATGATCCAAACAAAGCCCCCCAAGCCCAGCATGGCCCTTAGGCACGCGACTTGTGGTGCTGCCGGCTGCAGACCACTTTTTTTTTTTAAAAAACCAAAGAAACCAGTTCCCGGATGTCTTCTGAGGAAGCCCTGGCCCTGCTCCCTCTCCTCCTGTCAGGGGAGGAGAGAAATGATGTTCTAGGGCAGCTGATCTTGCAGGAGAGCAGGGCAAACCCCTTGGGGGCTCCCAGTCTGGCGGTCTGGCTCTGGCTGCAGCTCCAAGGCGGCGGCAGTGGTAGCGGGTAATGGTTATTAAAAACGTCCCTGCCCAGTGAGTTTACAATCTAAGATGGACAAAGATATGTGAAACACAGGCGCATTCTATTTTTTATTACAGATGGGGAATGGAGGCTGAAAGGTTGCATGTAAGCTCTCGGGCAGGGACCGTGTCTATCTTGTTTTTTGAAAAGTGTCAGGTACATCGCTGGTGCTTTATAAATGCTAACAATAAGAAGAAACAAACAAGAACAACTTGCCGAAGGCCACCTAATGAGTTCATGGCTAGGGCAGGATTCAAACACTGGCTTCCCAGGTCAGAGTCCAGCACCTTATCAACTACACCACACTGGCTCTAGACTATGCCTAGCATTGATGTTCTTTGCCTCAGTCCTGAAGTTGACCCTGCTGTGACAGTCTGCTCTGATTATTGTTTTGAATTTTTCTACCAACAGGTGCATTCTTGGAGAAAGGCATCAATGAAGAAAGGAACAATTTAGACAAATGTGTCATGCCAGAACCTCAAAGAGGAAGAACACGCCACAACAAACTTTCTCAAACCCATTTTAGGCCCCTTTGGCAGACTAATAGATATTATTGTGTTTTGCATCACGCTGTCAGCATGGGCATCCACCACAAGGAAACAAAGCCACCCAAGCAGTAATTTATTGTGCTCTAATCCTAATTTCTTTCTTTTATAACATCATAAACCTTGGCTCCACCAAGGGTTGCCAGCAGCAGTTGCAGCAAGAGTGGTTTTTAGCTTTTATGGCATCTGGGGAAATGGGTGTGCAGCAGGGTGTGTGCTTCCCCAGAATAAGTCTTTGCAGAATGCCTCTCAATAAAGGTCACTCTCTCCTGGGGAAACAGTTCTCATGTCTCTTTAATTACAGTGTCCCATCACCTTACAGCTTACGCAGTCTTTTTAAAGTTTGTACTTTAAAAGTTTGTAGTCCATACACACAAGTGCAGGTGCAGCTTTCCTGGTCAAAATAAACACCTCAGGCTTGGGTTAGTCCTTACCAGCTTCAGAGTTTGTTAGAAGGCTGAGCTCATTCCTCAGATAGTCCATCAACCTCCAGCAACTTCTCTGAACTGAGAGCAACTCAGTCTTCTTAGCTCCCAGTCTCAGCTGCTTCCAATAGCTCTTAACTGATTAGAGCCCAGGTGTGGTCCTCCTTCAGTCAGCGCCTGCACCTGCTTTCTGCCAGTGCTACTCCTCTTAGAGGCCCAGGAGCCCGCACAGCATGCACCCTACTGCACGGTGGCTTACATAAATGTATGCAGTTTTGCAGCAGAAACAGATAGCTGGCTATTAAAAAGAAAACCAGAATTGCCTGGTAGCATCAAAGTAGTACACCCCAGCTCAAGACAGGAGTTCAATAAAATACAAGAGCCATTGGCTCTTTGGCTTCATAGAAAAAATTGTCCCTGAAGCTGCAAACTATACTTACTATACACAAACTATACACACACTCGCATGCTCATGACTCCGTTGCTCCTTGAAACGTATCACCCCTTCTCCCTTGTTGCCTCCCATCCCTGAAACTCTCTCCCTGAATACATTCACTGTACTCCCTCCCTCTCTATCTTCAAATCCCTCCTGAAGACCTACCTCTTCTGTCAGGCTTTTCTTAGCTCCTCCTCCCCTTAGTCTCCAACCTGATTTTCTTAGGCTCTCCTCCCCTGTAACTAAAGCGTGCACGGTGCACCTGCAACTTCACAACTTTCTTGCATATATCCCTGTCTCTCCATCTGGTCCCCCCAACCCCGTCCACACTTTGTCTCCCATCCCTTGTCTCTAAGACGTTAAGCACACTAGGGCAGGGATCTGTCTATAATTGTTGATTGTAAAACATCAGGTATATTGCTTGCACTATATAAATAGCAACAACAACAGCACCAATGCCACATAGTGGTTCATGACTGCAATCTTCTTACCTCCATTGGGCTAATAAAATCATTCATTCCTCTGTTGTAGACATAGATCATGGCATCATACAGATGATTTTCCCAGCACATGAGGACCACCTGCAAGAGAACAAAGCAGATTTCCTCACGTTTTAGAGGCTTCTTGAACAGCATAGCCTACCATTAGGGCCATGGTCCACCAGCCACTTATTCCAGAGTAGTCCCATGGAAGCCCTATCTGAGTACGTGGTTAGTGAAATATGGCCCATGTTTGCAAATGACCATAAAACAAGTGCAAGTCTTGCACCACTCCTAAATTGTGGAACTGAAATGAAAATTTGGTTTCAATCTTCTTATTACTCTCTCTCTCTCTCTCTCTCTCTCACGCATGTCACTGCACTCACCTAGCGGAAAAAAAAAACATTTTGTGCAAAATTACAGTGATAAAAAGACTCGTGTCACTCAGAGAACGTCACCACATTCCAAACGAAGCCAAAACTGAAGTCAGATTCTCAGTGTTGCCAACTCTGTTTTAGCACGAGTCTCATACCTGAAGTTTTAATTAAAATTCCTACACCTTAAAATCCATGAAAATCTAAGTTTTAAAATATTAATAATTTAAAATTCCCACAGTTGTAAAAATCTTTAAAGTCTGCCAGAAACATCTCTTCAAAGCTTAGAAATCCAACTGCAATGAGTACCCCCAATTAAAAAAAATATTGAACACTTGGGGGGGCATGTTGGATTCTCAAATTGCTGTCTAAATCGAACTCTGTTTGCTGTGATCCTTTGCTTCCCCCCTCTACCCATTTCTTGCTGGCTTAGGACTGCAACGTCTTTGAGACTGTGCCCTCCCAATAAGCTTGCACAGCACCTACCACAGTCTGGGAACTGGGAAGTAGTTATGACTGTAGTACAAGTCTGCGATTGAGGACAACAGGATAAAATTGAAAAATAGAGAACTGAGGTGAACATCAGGAAACTGAGGTTACTTACCTGTAACCTTGATTCTTTGAGATGGGCTCTGTCACTCATACCTATGGGGTTCTGCGCCTGCACAGTCCGATATGGAAGCTTCTCCAAGTAATTCAATGTCTGCGCACCGAGGCCACTCCATGATTGGTCCACTGTTTTGGCGCACTTCTGTAGTCATACATGAGGGGTGAGATGCGAGGTCCCTCTGTTCCTTCCAACTGCCACACCAGAACAAAGTCCTGTTTAAATAGGCTCTGATGTAGAAGGGAAGGTGGGTGGGTGGTGTGAACGGCAGCCCATCTCAAAGATTACATGTAAGTAACCTCAGTTTCTTCTTTGAGTGGGGCTCTGTCGACTCACGTCTATGGGAGAATAAGAGCAGTAGTCTGCAAAAGGGAGGATGCAAATGTCTAAACAGGAACTGTAAAACTGCTCTCCCAAATCCAGCATTTGCCCTAGCAGATATGTCCAGTGCGTAATGTTTGGCTAAGGTGAGCGTAGAAGACCATCTGGTACTTGTGTAGAAGACCATCTGATACAATAGGGTACTTGCGAAGCCAGGCAAAAGACATCGCCATTGACCCTTGAGGCCCGGAGGGGACTCTTTTTCAGCTAGCGCATAGTAGAGAGAAATGCATTCTACTAGCCAAGGCAATATAGTCTAGGGTGACACTTTAGATCCAGGGCAAGGTCCACCAGAGCTAATGAAAACTGACGTAGACTTCCAAAAAGGTTTAGCTTTATCCAGATAGAAAGGGCCTGCTTGAGGTCTAGTGAGGGTGGATTCCACCTTATTTGTATGGGCTTGGGGAAGAAAATAGGTAATGCTCTGGGACATGTGGAATTGGGAGACAACTTTTGGTTTGAATGAGTGTTGACAGAGTGTTGACAAAGACGGTTCAGGATTTGTGGAAGACGTATGTGTTTCACCGTCATGGATGTCAGTCATGTGTATCGTGGCTGTCTTGGTCAACATAGGGATATCACAATTCAGGTGATTCTGTAGTACCCGAGGTATCAAAGGGAAAAGGGGGGGGGGGAGGTATAAACTAGGAAGCTTCCCCAGTGAATTAAGAAAGCATCACTCATGGAACTCTTACCTAGACCCACCATGCTACAAAACTGAAGGCACTGCGTGTTTTGCAGAGTGACAAAAGGATCTATGGATGGTTGTTCCCATGTTGCAAACAGGTCTTAAATGTTCAGGATGTTGAGACACCATTCGCGTTGCAGTATAGGTGATCTACTGAGTGTGTTGGCCAGGGTGTTTGCTTGGATGACTAAATGAGTCGCTATAGGGTACACATTGCAGATGATAGCCCATTTCCACAGTTTTATGGCTTCTCTGCAGAGGTGGGAATAATGTGTGTCATCTTGCTTTAGGTACAACATAGACGCCGTGTTGTCAGTAGCTACCTGCAGAGTCCTTTGTTGAATATGAGGTAGGAGGGCTTTCATGGCAAGACACACTGCCCTTAGCTCTAAGATATTGATATGAAGGGACCGTTTCCATTGGTTCCATCATGTGCCACCGACTCGCATCCCATTGCTATGAGCTCCCCAACTGAGCATGGAAGCATCCGTAGTCAGTAAGATGTCTGGAACAGGATGAGCAAAGAGTATGCCCTGCAGCATAAGATCCTTAACTGTCCACCATAAGAGAGTATGATAGACAGAAGGAGGTATAGTGAGGCAGTCTGCAAGGTCATCGGTGGAAGGGTTGTATTTCCAAGTTAGCCAAAGTTGAAGGGGCCTCATCCAGAGTCTTGCGTAGCAAACTACAACAGTAGTTGAAGCCATGTGACCTAGGAGTTGCAGAAAGAATCTTATTGTTTGTCGGAGTTGGGTCTTGAGCGTAGCAATGAAGGTCTGGATAGTAGCAAAGCATTCCAGTGGGAAGAAAGCTCTCTGTCTGGTGGAGTTGAAGTTTACACCTATAAAATTAATATTATGAGTTGGGGTTAGAATTGATTTTTCATACTTTAATACAAAACCTAGCTGTTGGGAGTAGTTCAATGGTGAACTCTATGTCCCTTTCAAGCTGATGGCTCAACTGAGAAATAAGTAGCCAATCACTGAGGTAGGGAAATACTGATACATCTCATTTTCTTAAATAGGCTGTAACAGGTGAGCCATTTGGTAAATATCCTAGGGGAGGAGGAAAGTCCAGAGGGTAACACTTTGTATTGATAGTGCTTATCATCAATTGTAAATGTAAGGTACTTGGTATGAGAAGGTCATATGGGAATATGGAAGTAGGCATCTTGCAAATCCAAAGCAAAAAAACATGTTCCTTTAGAAAGAAAGGGAAGGATCTTAATCAACATCACCATCTTGAACTTAAAAGGACTTTATGAACTTACTGAGTGCTCTCAAGTCTAAAATGGGTCTGAAGCCACCACCCTTCTTAGGGACCAGAAAGTATCTGGAGTTGAACCCCTTCCCTCTGAAGTCAGGGGGGATCGCTTCAATAGCTCCTTTGGTAAGGAGGGTCAAAATCTCCTGATAAAGTATAGTCTTGTGAGAGGGGTCCCTAAGGAGGGACAGGGTAGGGGTTAGAGATGGAGAAGAACTGGATAGAATAACCTCTCTCAATGGTATCCAGAACCCACTGATCGGTAGTAAATCAGGGACCAGATGCTGAAACGAAGAGAGAGTCTGGATGAGAACAACAAGAAGTTGGGATATGGTTCTAGGCTCTATTAAGTGTAATTAAAAATGAAATATTTGCTTAGAGATGGTATTCATGGTGTTTTGAGCTTAGTGTGGATGCTGTTTGGTCTATACTGGCATCTAGACTGGGTTTGTGGTAAGGAGGTGGGAAAGTTTTTTGAGATTGTGAAACATACTTTTTCTTCATTTTGTATGTCAATCCCAGGGCATAAGAGGTGGTTTTTTGTGTCTTTCAGTTTCATCAGGACATCATTGGTATTGCTGGAGAAGAGGCTCAACTCGTCAAAAGTTAAGTTTTCTATTTAGCTCTCATCTGGTGGGGCAACGCAGTTGAACAAAGCCAGGCATGACGTCTGGTCGCTACACCATTGGCTATTGCTCTAACAGCGGTGTCCACGGTGTGGGTTACAGTTGCTAATTGAGACTGAGCCATGAAGAGACCTTTGGAACACAGAGCTTCAGCTTTTTTCCTATCATCTGAAGGGAGATGTTGTATAAGTTGACCTACTGTGTCGCATAATAGATGCTGGAACATTGACACGGCAGAAGCATAATCTGAGGTCCTTAATATCATGGTTGCTGAGGAAAAAGTTTTCCTGTCAAAAATATCAATCTTCTATCCCTCCTTCTCAAGTACAGAGGTTTCCCAAGACTTGTACTGGTACCATTCAGAGAAGGCTTAGATAACAGTCAAGTTCAGTGTGGGATGTTTCAAAAACATTGAGTGGTCATAAGGGGGGGAATCAGGTACAAAGCGCTAAACAGTCTCGATAGGCGCAGTTTGCAAAGAAGTCTTCCAACGTGTTCTGGCATAGCATATCACTTTCTTGGATAAAGTAAGAGTTACTTTAGAAGGGTGCACTTGTTCAAGATTTTATATATGGGGTCATCCTCCTCCACCGAAATGGTTTTAAGGTCAAGTGCTTAGGCCATTTTGGTGATGAAGGACTAACCTTTTTTATGGTCTTCAGAATTCATGACATGTAGGATTCAAGATGGTATCCGACGGAGAAGAAAAGAATCATCTGAGTTAGGTGGAGAATTATTGGAGAAGGAAGTGTCCTTGTTCGAAGTATCCCTTGTATTCTCAGTTTTATCCAGAGGCTGTTTAGCAACGGGCCAGTCATCTTCAGGGTTTGAAGGAGGCACTTGCATTGGAATGATAGACGGTCCAGGAGTTGGGTCCCGCATCAGAATAGTTGTTAGAACAGGTGGTGCTGAGTGAGAAGAGTGTGAATGAGTGATTGGGGTTTAATGGCACAGTGATTATCAGGCTATATCATGCCAAACAAAAGGTGAGGAAGTACGAGTAGAGATGTGTTGGGGCTGGAGAGAGCCGGTGTGGTTTCTGGCACCATACTTGCTTGTTGTACGGAGGTTTACGGATGTGGTGCAATATTTGTCCCAGTAGAGGGTGCTCGTGGGTTGCTTTGTTGTAAGATAGCTCACAAAGTTTGGGCTATCAGTTGTAACAGGGTAGCCTGTGGACATAATTGGTGCTGGTGAAGGAGATAGAGTGGGTGCCTTGCCTAATGAAGCTGTGGGTGAAGATCTATTCGGTGTCTGTCCAAACCTGGTGTTTGAGCAGTATCCATTGGGTGGCTGATGGGAAAGATCCCACAGGTAAGGCTGGTACCAAGGAGAAGGCCAGTAAAGATAATGTGGCCATTGATTATGTGCTGTAGTATAGGCTGAAGATGCATAGTCAGGATGTGGCGGGTATGGAGACTGGGTTGGTGGCTGCCTAGTTGGTTGATATGGCCTAGAGCACTAAGTAGGAGGCGGTGCCGATGGTAACACGAAAAGAAGTGAAGGGGGATTGTACAGGTGCCTCTGTATCAAGAAAATATGCTGACGGGGATAACTGAGGGGAAGGGCTCCTCAGAGTTCCAGTCAGCGTAGCTGGAATGGAGATAGGTGTAAGTGGGGATTGAGGAGACAAGCAGTGCTGACCTAACGGAATGGAGGGAAGAGAAGTAACACATGGTTGCTTATTTTTAGGTCACTTGGAGGCAGGGTCTTGTTCTCTGAACCTGTCCCACGTCTTCTTGGAGAGAGGTTTGGGTTTTTTATTCCTCTTCTGTACTGAGGAGGAGATGGTCAGCTTAGTTTTCTTGCTTTTAGTAGATGAAGCACTGGTCGGTGCTGAGACAGTGCCAGAAACAGTTGGTGCGGAGGAGAATGGGACAGGAAGTAGTGGTGCCAAGGCCATCAAGGTATCGTGCCAAAGGCTATGAAGGTTCTTATAAATAGCAGAGTCGAGCTAGGCTTTTGAGTTGGATGTGCTTGTTGTTGTCCTGGAGAGGGGAAGGAGGACTCAACAGGTGCCTCCAGCACTTTTGTGGTTAAAAGAAACTTAAGATGTATTTTGCAGTCCTTCAAGGCTCTGCCAGATCAGTTAGCACAGGCTGGGCAGTCATTAGGTTTGTGCACCTCCCCAAGGCATACGAGGCACTCATTGTGCAGGTCTATCAGCAGGACAGACATGGGGCACCTCAGGCATTTCTTAAATCACCCCTTTTAGGGGTGGGTATGGACTTATATGCCTCAGTTTCCCCCCCAAAGGGTATCATGTTAAATATAATTCACAGACAGAAGCCTTATGAGTAAAGCTAATTAGGAAAAAGGTCAAGTGAAGATTAGGACATACTGTAGGAAACTGTTTATAATAGAGAAGGAGAGAAGAAACTTGAGCACCGCGTAGTCTGAATATTCAAAACATCTTTCTATTATCAGATTGAATGATGTGTAAGCAGGTTATCTTGACCAAGTCAAGTTCAGCCAATCAGAAATATCTCTTGTGATCTATCAGAGATAAGAAACCAATTAGAATCTGATATTAAGTGGCCATGTGGATCTTAATGTATAAATGTGTTTTGGCCTGAAGTTATTGTTCATTTGTGCACAGGTGTGCAAGTGAGACATTATTTGCAATGATTTCTATTCTAATACTTCATTCTTTGTAATCTTTCACATTTCTATTTTCTCTTTGTGAGAAGCTCTGTACTTGTTAATGTTTATACTCTAAGTAAATCTAGAAAACGTTACCAGTTCTCTCAGAGTGTTATTTCTTCAGCAAGCAGAACTCCAAGGTATTTATTATTCTGCCTCAATTTATATAAATGGTGGAGATGTAGGCAAGCCATTGGTTGTTTCTGTCTTGCTCAAGATTGGGTTTCTGGTGGTTTGGGGTTTTTTGTTTTTTTACTTAAGTAGCAGCTTTTGTTTTGATATTTTTTATGCCAGCTTGAGTTTTGACTTTTTGTTTTGAATTTGTGGACATTAATAAAAACTTTTGAGCTCTATTTTAGACCTTTTTTGTTGATTCACTGCTTAGTCAGTCGGGATCTTGGTCCAGGCCTTGGTACCTTTGGTAATACAGATGTCTGTTTTGCCAACTCACCTATAGGTAGGATCAGAAACTTCGTGACAATTATTTGTGTGTTGGCTAAATAAATATGGCAGCTCTTTTCAATAATTTGAGCCAGTCTGTCCTCATGGATTCTCCAGAGGCTACTGTCCCCACTCCTTCTGTGACTTTTAATAAATGTGTGAGACCTCTGTTTACAGAGTTCTTGAAAGAGACATGATTTTTCAAGCTCCCACTCTGCTTGGGTTGCTGCTGGCTCTAGGCCTGGTCAAACTGTTTTTCCCCAACATGGGGTGCCAGGCAAGTTTCCAGTGTCTACTTTTGCCTGGGCAGGTTCTGCTCTCGGGGATAGGGTTAATACCCTCAGTGCCAGGTACTCTTGGACTGTGGGAGAGTCCTGTGCCGTACTTGCAGAACTAAATGTATTCTACCAGAGTTTTTGCTACTTGCCTGACCCATGTACCCAACTGGGCCAGGACTGTTCTTCTCCAGTCTCTTTTCATTGTTTTGATGCCAGTACAGAAGGTGCAGAGTCGCAGGTTGTGCTTCCTTCCACGCCCCTACTGCCTACAGAGGTAGGTCAGTCCAAGAAAGATGGGCTGCCTCCTATATTTTTAATGAAAGCAGCTGGATGTGCCTGTGATTTGCAAGAAGCATTTGTTAGTTTGGATTTTGAGGAGTTAGTAGATGGGGGTGTGAGTATCTTTCCACTCCTGCCTCCTTACCTGTTCTCTTTTCTGAGCCACTTCTTCCTCACACTGCTGCTCAGAAAGATCTGGGACCTGAGTCAGATAGTGAGGAGGCTTTGCAGTTTCTACCTTCTCCCTTTGTCAATATGGTGACTATGGAGGAGAGAGAAGGGGAGAGAATTTCGCCTGTTCCACCTCTCTCCCCTCCTATTGCCCATCGAACGCATGTTCATTCCCAGCCACAGCTGATTGTCTCAGAATCTCATAAAGTAGCTGTTCGTTTGGCGCAGAAGGAGGGTGCCATGGTGAGCGATTCTCCTGCCCCTCCTGTACATAATTTGCCTGTTGCCCCTACCATTTTATCGTCTGTTGTGTTAATAATTTGGCTTTTGATCATGCAGTTCCAGCTCCCACTAATTCACAAACTGCTTTATTCTCTCCTTTTTCTGCACTGTTCTCTCAGTCCACTGTAAAATTACTGCTTGTTGCTTCCCTCCTGGGGGAGAACATTCCTTCACCTAACACAATCTCACTTACTCCCAAGGTTTCTGAACTTAACCTTTTGCTTGCTGCTCCTGCCTGATCTGAGAGCGCTGCTTCTGTGAAACTTGAATGTTACACACAGACCTCTTTCCGTTTCCCTTTCTAAATTCCACTCCTGACTACACCCACCAACTTACTTTCTGGGACTGGTTCTGGAGACCGGGGGGTGAGGGGGAGTGTTTGGCTCTGAATTTGCTTTTCGTGGTTTAAATCCCTCTTTGGGTCAGGGGGACAACTTGCCTGCTGCAACTATTTTTGTGCATGTTTTTCCAGGTGCTGCTACTCCTCTCCAAGTTCCCAAAGCTCTCATGGGGCCGGAAGGTTACATGAGCAGCATAGTACAGCCCGGAAATGGGCCTGCGAGTCGTAAGGAGGCTGCACTGTGTCTTGGACAGTGAAAACAATGAAGAGACTTGACTTCGGTTGATTTTTCTTGTTTTGTTTGTTTAGAACTGCTAGTCAAAGAACAGCAGAGAAAAAAAACTTCCTTCAACGGCCAAAACGTTGTGGCGTTTGAAAGGAGCACAGGTAACTCGTGCCTTGCCCCTCCTTATATATCACTACATAAGCCCGCCAAACAGCAGACCAATAATGGAGGGGCCTCAGCACGTGGCCACTGAACTGTTTGGAGAAGCTTCCGGATTTGAATGCACAGGCACAGAACCCCATACGTGAATCGACTGAGCCCCACTCGAAGAACAGATTCTTAAGCTCAAAAAAGTGGCCACATCCTATCACTTAAGACTTTAAGAAGCAACCTAACACTAGAAAATATAGTAAAAGAAATAATTCTTTCCTTTTTTAAAAAAAAATGTATTTTTATTATTTTTCATAACTCTCGGTAACTCATATAACAAACCGACAATACTCGATATGGACCGAGGCAAAATGCCCTTCCAGCGATGGTTCAACCCTACAAAAGTAAGTTACCCCTTTTTTTAAACTAAATTTTTGTTAAACATAA
>QEPC01010688.1:2214919-2235187 GCA_003113815.1 Sphenodon punctatus
TGCCCCCTCTGAAGCCTCTCCCACGAAAGGAGAAATTGGAAGCAAACTCCCTGTGGCTTTGAAAATGCCCTCTCCTGTTAGTGCCAAAACCCCTAAATCTAAAGGGTTGGCCTTGAAAAAATCCTCTTTGAGGAGCCACTTGTTGGAGGGTCTTGGGTTTATCTTTCGAATTTGCTTCCTCCAGGACTTTCTCAAGGCATACCCCAAAGAGTTTTGAACCCTTGTAAGGGGCAGAGGTCAGGAGATTCTTGGCTGTTGTGTCTCCCTGCCAAGAGCGGAGCCATACCCTTCGTCTGGCTGCTATCCCATTTGCCATAGCCCTAGCCGACCAAGTGAGGCCATCTGTGGTTGCATCTGCCAGAAGGGCGGTAGCCATACAGATGCGGATAGCTTTTGTGACCTTCTATCTGAAATCTCGGGGTCTTGTGCTTCCTGCATCCACGCAAAGAGGGCCCTTGAAACGTAGGATGCCACAAGGTTTACTTTTAGGGAGGCAGCTGTGGACTCCACAGCTCTCCTTAGTGCTGAGTCTACCCCCCGTCTGTAGGATCTTTCGGATGACAGTCTCCCTCGGTTGGGAAAACCGTCTGTCGGACTAGGGAGGCGGCAGCTGCATCTATATTTGGGCTCTTGAATAAAGGCTCCTTTCTCCTAGAGAAGGAGTACAGGGCATCCTGGGTTCTATTCATTTTGAAGGCCTTATCAGGGTGTTTCCACTCCTCCAGGACAATTCTTTCGAAAGCCCTGTCGAGGGGCAGGCCCTGATCTTTACCATGCACTGAAGGCATGTAATCTCTGTTCTCCTCCTCATCCTGTGATTCGGAGGAGTCCTCTTTAGGGTTTTTTTCTTTAAGCTGGAGCTTTTTAATTACTTGAGAGAGTAACTCCTCTCTGTAGTGGGCCGGGAATTGTCGCTTCCTATCCTTGGGGTCTGAGGTAGGCTCTACCCATTCCCCCTCCTCCATCTCAGACTCCCCCTGAGAAGAGTCAGATGCTGAGCTGGACAGGGACTGTGACCGAGAAGTGCAGGCCTGTTCCTTTTCCCCCCTCTGCTCCTCCGCCTCAGAATCCTGAGAAGTAAAACTCTGTCCCCTTGCTCCCCCTAGTGGGGCTTTTGCCTTCCTGTTAGTCCCTGAGGACTTTCCCGCCCTCAAGCGTTTCTTTGCAGGCCCAGGCTCGGGGGAAGCTCGCTTTCTTTTCCCGTTTTTTTGTGCTTAGCCTGGGTGAGGGTCTTTAGGGAGGCCATAATTTCCCCCATAGCATGGGCTAGGGAAGCCATAGAGGGAACCTGAGGAACTTGTGAGTCCTCTTGCGGGGACCATGACTCCAACCCGCCTGCGGGGGTGAGAGGGGGGGCTGTTTGCCCTTCAGCTGAGCTCATCCTCCGTATTTATTTTATTAATTTTTTTTTAAAAAATTTAAAATGGAGGGGCTCTTTTGTCGGGAGGGCCCAGCAGCGCTGTCCCTGAGCCGACAGAGGCGGGGGGATCGCCGCTAGCTGGATGGCTTCAGAAGACGGACTGGGGAAGAGCCAGGTAGCTCCATGGATGCAGGCGCAGACAGAAAAATTAGATCATCTGCCTCCTAGTGGCCAACGGTAGAACTACCCAGCAGGAGGAGGATGCAGAGTTATGAGGAGAAACCAGGTTGACAATATGCAATAACTGATTGCTTTTGTTTTCAGTTATTACTATAGGCACTCAAAGTATGTGGTTTGCTCAATCAACTCAGCATTATGTGAACAAAAGGTTATTTCCAGCCACCAAGTACTGGCAAGTATAAGCCCAGGTAGAAACCTCTGTGGGTAGATGGGGATAGCAGGCATTGAACCACCTCCGAGAGTTGTACTGGAAGAAAGAAGCCGCTGGTGCAGCTTTTTGTTCTCACGGTTCGCTGCAGCTGCGAGTCATGACAGGAGATGCGATATTGGGAAACAGGTTTGGGTTGGTGGGCGCAGAAGAATGCCTACCCATGTATTAGGTTTGTCATGCTACACCTGTGAGTGGCGGCTAAGTAGGGGTTGCTTGAAAGCACAAGAAATACATATAGAGGCCTGCCTGTTTATCAGGCTCTACATGCTAGATGTGCGAGTAGGGGCTGCGTGGACTGAACCCTGACTCCAGGGGACTATCGCCTCATTTGTTATCACCCAAAGTTCAACACTGAGCATTTCTCATGGTAGCTAGTGTCTTATGGACACCCTTCTGGCACTGACAAATAAGGCGCAGTGCTGAATGGGGACTTCTGTCCAGGAACCTGAACCACTGGCTTTAAGAAGGAAGGTGCAGATGCCTGGTCTAGATCCTCAGAATGGCACTTCTTGTTAATCTGATTTGGAAGCAGCAGCCCCAGGAGGACCTGGCTGATCCCCTCATGTGTTTGGTGCCAAAGTGGAGGATGGTAGCAATGATATCTCCAATGATATCATGGCCTTTGTGATGAGGAATTCCAAGAGGCACACATCGTGTTTTTTCTAGTGTGTGGCTTGAAAGGGCAGCAAATAGCACACGCTAATGAGTTGTGCCCAACATTAAGAAAAAAAGACACACACACACACACACACACACACACACACACACACACACACACACACACGAGTGAATATCTGAACCTGGTACCTTTTCTAGACACAAGCTGCCTACTTAAAATGTCCTGTAGATACACTACAAAAAAAAATCTTACCACTAAGACAATAGCATCCAATCTTCAGAGCAGAAAGATAAAGACCTGAGTCAGGCAGGGAGCAGGGTGGTACTTACACCTCCCATTGTGGTACCATTTGTGATGGCACAATCACCAGGCTCCCATCTGTAGCCGCTAAGCTAACCAAGGCACTACCAATTTCAAATAAATCCTACACAGAATACTACTTTCCAAGTTCAGATCTATATTTTCAGGGTGGCCTTAACAAAGCTTCCAGTTTATCACATGCAGTTTTATGGTTCAGGGCTAGATTAACTGGAAATTTAGAAAGACGTTTCCTGTATGTACAGGTTATTCCATAACTGTCAGTTTAATATTTCTGCTGAAGCATCTGTTTTTGGGTCACTGCAAGAGACAGGTTACAGGACTAGATAGGCCACTGGCTTAATTAATCATGACAATTCCACTGAACATAAGAGGCCTGGAAGTTCTCACTTACGTCTGTTGAAGTAGAAGGCAGTAATCAACTATGACAGGAACCATAGCCTGTGAAGAGACCCAGAAGAAAGTTTCACTAAGCAATCCAAAAGGTACTGTCAAGTTGGCATACCTACTATACAGAATACAAGTAAATGAAATAGGACAATGTGATGGCATAAACAGGCAGCTTACATAGTTAGGAAGGCATTATCTGCTACCTGCTCATGCCGGTTAGCTGAAGCTTTCCCGTCCCTTTGTGCCCTGATCAGAAGGAATAAATTTTTCCCACACACACTGCTGCTGGGATACAGTTCTTCACTAGCCCCAACACCATGTCATGTGATGCAGAAGATAACATCCAAAGAGAAATCAGGGGTAGTGCCAGGAGGGCAGGGAGAGCTCAACAGTAATTGAACAGGAATGCCCAAACCTGAACAGTTTAAAGTCTATTCTTTCAAAAGTTGTTTTTTTTTAAATTACTACGAATACTAAGAAAAGAGAATTGGTCACCTACCTTGGTGAATTCTTTTCTTCCTCTGCTATGCAGACAGTCCTCCGGTTCGGTAGCTCCCCTTTGACCAGCAGGAGGCAGAAGAACACAGTAGACCTTTCGCGCATGCGCCTCCTGCACTACCCCGCCTGTGATAACCATGAGTTCCAAAGCGGAGAACCGGCAGCCTTACGTTGTTAACAGAAAACTCAACAACCCACTGCCTACTGATAATAACAATAACCTTAAACTTGAAAAAACTAGAATAGGAAGTGATCCCCTCCAGAGGTCCTTATCCCATATATCTCCCAACTGTTCTCTGGGTGGGTCCGGAGGACTGTCTGCATAGCAGAGGAAGAAAAGAATTCACCAAGGTAGGTGACCTATTCTCTTTTCCCCCCCTGCTGCAGACAGTCCTCCGGTTGGGATATACCCAAGCAGGATACTCCTAACAGAGGGAAGAGAGAGCCCCAGGAGAGTCCAGGACCGCCTGGAGCACTCTCCTTCCAAAAGCTGCCTCGGCTGATTGGTAAGTGTCTATTTTGTAGTGACTGACAAAAGGATATTGGTCACCTACCTTGGTGAATTCCTTTCTCCTCTGATCAGCAGACAGTCCTCCGGCTGGGTAGCTCCTCCCTGACCGGCAGGAGGCAGAAGATACATTTTTTCTTCTACTGCGCATGCGCCTTCTGCGCTACCCCCGTCTTCAGATAGTTCCAAAGCAGAGGACCGGCAGCTTTGTGTTGACCACCACTAACCAAAATATATTATTATATAACTCTTGTATAAAGTCAACCAATAACTAGGAGAACAGGAAAAAACGAACTACCCCACTTCTAAACTTGTGAGGATTGTTTCCCCAAGAAATTTTTTAAAACTTGATCCAATTTTTGCAGTCCTAGATAGTCCCTTTTTTCCCAAGTCTCTGGGTGGGTCCGGAGGACTGTCTGCTGATCAGAGGAGAAAGGAATTCACCAAGGTAGGTGACCAATATCCTTTTCTCCCTCTGAGGCAGACAGTCCTCCGGCTGGGATATACCCAAGCTCCTTAAATACTGGGAGTGGAAGAGATGGTCTCAGGTGCCTCTAGGACTGCCTGAAGAACTCTCCTCCCAAAAGCCGCATCAGCGGATTGTAGAGCATCAATTTTATAGTGTTTGACAAATGTGTGGACTGACGACCACGTGGCCGCCCTACAGATCTCCTCATATGATGCTCTTGCCTTGAAGGCATATGACGTAGCCGCCCCTCGTACAGAATGAGGCCAAATTTGGAGGGGGGCGATTTTCCCTTTGGCTTTATAAGCCTCAGTGATAGCCTGCTTGACCCGTTTAGATATTAGAGTCTTAGAGGCTTTTTTCCCTTTTATGGCTGGTCTTAGGTTAACGAAAAGTGTTGTGGTCTTACGAAAACCCTTGGTTCTTTCTAGATAAAATTTGAGTGCCCTGCGCACATGTAGGGTGTGCCACACCTTCTCCTTCGGATGAGAGGGGTTCGGACAGAAGGAAGGCAGGACGATCTCCTGCGACCTGTGGAAAATAGAATTAAACTTTGGGATGAATGCCAAGTCCAGTCAGAATGACAGATTGTTTTTGGAAGATGCAGAAATTACTCTCTATTGAAAGGGCCCCTAGTTCCGACATTCTTCTGGCCGAAGTCACCGCTATAAGAAAGGCTATCTTTAAAGACAGCATGTATAGTGATACCTGTGATAGTGGCTCGAAAGGTGGCCTCATTAGAGCCTCAATCACTAGGTTGAGGTCCCAGGAGGGGGATCTGTGTACCACGGGGGGAGAAAGGTGTCTGGTTGCCCTTAAAAATTGTCTAATGTGCTTGTGGTTAGACAGGTCCCTAGTGGTGAGTGATGATAAGACAGAGTTCAATGCGGAAACCCATCTGGCCAGCGTATTGTATTTTAATCCTTTGTCCAAACCGGCCTGCAGGAACCCTAGGATATTAGCAATAGTGGGACTACAGGAATCCAGGCCTCTGTCCAAGGTCCATGTAGCGAAGATCTTCCACGTGGCTCTGTAGGACCTTCTAGTAGCAGGTCTTCTGGCTGCTAATAAGGTCTTTTGGACTGCCCCCAAATAACCCTTACTTTGTAGGACTAAGCTTTCAATTTCCAAGCAGTCAATTTTTGCCCCCCCGGGTTCTCATGAAGAAGAGGCCCCTGTAACAACAGGTCTCCCCCCTCGGAAAGCCTGAATGGTTCTTCTATGCTTAGCTCCTTTAGATCGGAAAACCAGGGGCTTCTGGGCCACCAAGGGGTTACTAAAATGGTCAGCGCCTTGTCTCTTTTTATTTTTGTCACCGTTCGTGACAGCAAGGGGTAGGGCGGGAAGGCATAAAGAAGCCCCCTGGGCCATACCTGGTTCAGAGCGTCCAGTGCTGTGGCTTTCTGGTTTTGCGATGCTGTCATTAATAGTGGCACTTGAGCATTGTCTTTGGAGGCAAAGAGGTCCATTACTGGCACCCCGAACCTCTTCGTGGTGAGGAGGAAAACCTCTCGGTTTAGCGCCCATTCGTGGGGTTTCACCTGGTTCCTGCTGAGCCAGTCGGCCTGCGTGTTGTTCGCTCCTTTTATGTGCAAGGCCTTTAGGGATGCCACCCGTGACTGAGCCCAGCTGAAAGGAGTCGAAGACTCCTTCTGGAGAGCTGGAGACCTCGACCCCCCCTGGTGGTTCACATTGGCCTTCGCAGCAATGTTGTCCGTGTATATCAGGACATGGGCCCCGAGGAGGAGAGGTGCCCATTGTTGCCGCGCCAGACGTATAGCTCTGAGTTCTAGAAGATTTATCGGCTGCTCTTTCTCCTCTGGGGACCAGGACCCCTGTATGCATTTTCCCTCCGTGTGAGTCCCCCAACCTGACAGGCTGGCGTCGGTAGTCACCAACCTCTGGGTGGGTTCCATCAGGGGCACTCCTTCTTGAAAGACAGCTGGGTCTAACCACCAGCACATGGAGGACTATGTGGGTGGGCACTCGAACCCAAGGATTTGCCCCTTGCGTGAGCTCTTTTTGGAAAGGACGCAGCAGCCTCTGCAATGGTCTGAGGTTGAAGCGAGCCCACTGGACCTGACGCGAGCAAGACACCATCAGGCCCAGAAGTCTCGCCAGGGACTTTAGCCTCAGTCAATGAGCAGCCTGGAGCAGGCGGATCATTGACCAAATCTTTTCTTTTCTCTGCTCTGGGACAAACACGGAGTCAAAGGTCGTATCGATGATTATCCCTAAATGGGGCAACCTTCATGTTGGTGTCAAGTGGCTCTTGGGCCGGTTTGTCACAAACCCGTGGGACCCCAGATATGTCATCACCCTGTCCACGTCCCTGTAAGCCTTTTCCTGTGATGGAGATCTGATCAGTATGTCGTCCAAGTAGGGGGAACACGTGGATCCCCTCCTTGCATAGGTTCGCTATTAGGGTGATGAGTACCTTTGTAAAGGTCCTTGGGGCCAATGAGAGGCCGAAGGGGAGGGCCCTGTACTGCCAGTGGCAGCCGTTGAACATGAACCTGAGTCATTTCCTGTGTTGTGGAACAATGGGAATGTGGAGGTAGGCTTCCTTCAGGTCTACTGAAGTTAGCCAGTCCCCTTTTGAGAGACTGTGACAGATGGATGATATGGATTCCATCTTGAATTTTTTGGTCTTCATCCATTTGTTTAGAAACTTTAAGTCTAGAACGGCCCTCCACTGGTCCGNCATCAATTTTATAGTGTTTGACAAATGTGTGGACTGACGACCACGTGGCCGCCCTACAGATCTCCTCATATGATGCTCTTGCCTTGAAGGCATATGACGTAGCCGCCCCTCGTACAGAATGAGGCCAAATTTGGAGGGGGGCGATTTTCCCTTTGGCTTTATAAGCCTCAGTGATAGCCTGCTTGACCCGTTTAGATATTAGAGTCTTAGAGGCTTTTTTCCCTTTTATGGCTGGTCTTAGGTTAACGAAAAGTGTTGTGGTCTTACGAAAACCCTTGGTTCTTTCTAGATAAAATTTGAGTGCCCTGCGCACATGTAGGGTGTGCCACACCTTCTCCTTCGGATGAGAGGGGTTCGGACAGAAGGAAGGCAGGACGATCTCCTGCGACCTGTGGAAAATAGAATTAAACTTTGGGATGAATGCCAAGTCCAGTCAGAATGACAGATTGTTTTTGGAAGATGCAGAAATTACTCTCTATTGAAAGGGCCCCTAGTTCCGACATTCTTCTGGCCGAAGTCACCGCTATAAGAAAGGCTATCTTTAAAGACAGCATGTATAGTGATACCTGTGATAGTGGCTCGAAAGGTGGCCTCATTAGAGCCTCAATCACTAGGTTGAGGTCCCAGGAGGGGGATCTGTGTACCACGGGGGGAGAAAGGTGTCTGGTTGCCCTTAAAAATTGTCTAATGTGCTTGTGGTTAGACAGGTCCCTAGTGGTGAGTGATGATAAGACAGAGTTCAATGCGGAAACCCATCTGGCCAGCGTATTGTATTTTAATCCTTTGTCCAAACCGGCCTGCAGGAACCCTAGGATATTAGCAATAGTGGGACTACAGGAATCCAGGCCTCTGTCCAAGGTCCATGTAGCGAAGATCTTCCACGTGGCTCTGTAGGACCTTCTAGTAGCAGGTCTTCTGGCTGCTAATAAGGTCTTTTGGACTGCCCCCAAATAACCCTTACTTTGTAGGACTAAGCTTTCAATTTCCAAGCAGTCAATTTTTGCCCCCCCGGGTTCTCATGAAGAAGAGGCCCCTGTAACAACAGGTCTCCCCCCTCGGAAAGCCTGAATGGTTCTTCTATGCTTAGCTCCTTTAGATCGGAAAACCAGGGGCTTCTGGGCCACCAAGGGGTTACTAAAATGGTCAGCGCCTTGTCTCTTTTTATTTTTGTCACCGTTCGTGACAGCAAGGGGTAGGGCGGGAAGGCATAAAGAAGCCCCCTGGGCCATACCTGGTTCAGAGCGTCCAGTGCTGTGGCTTTCTGGTTTTGCGATGCTGTCATTAATAGTGGCACTTGAGCATTGTCTTTGGAGGCAAAGAGGTCCATTACTGGCACCCCGAACCTCTTCGTGGTGAGGAGGAAAGCCTCTCGGTTTAGCGCCCATTCGTGGGGTTTCACCTGGTTCCTGCTGAGCCAGTCGGCCTGCGTGTTGTTCGCTCCTTTTATGTGCAAGGCCTTTAGGGATGCCACCCGTGACTGAGCCCAGCTGAAAGGAGTCGAAGACTCCTTCTGGAGAGCTGGAGACCTCGACCCCCCCTGGTGGTTCACATTGGCCTTCGCAGCAATGTTGTCCGTGTATATCAGGACATGGGCCCCGAGGAGGAGAGGTGCCCATTGTTGCCGCGCCAGACGTATAGCTCTGAGTTCTAGAAGATTTATCGGCTGCTCTTTCTCCTCTGGGGACCAGGACCCCTGTATGCATTTTCCCTCCGTGTGAGTCCCCCAACCTGACAGGCTGGCGTCGGTAGTCACCAACCTCTGGGTGGGTTCCATCAGGGGCACTCCTTCTTGAAAGACAGCTGGGTCTAACCACCAGCACATGGAGGACTATGTGGGTGGGCACTCGAACCCAAGGATTTGCCCCTTGCGTGAGCTCTTTTTGGAAAGGACGCAGCAGCCTCTGCAATGGTCTGAGGTTGAAGCGAGCCCACTGGACCTGACGCGAGCAAGACACCATCAGGTCCAGAAGTCTCGCCAGGGACTTTAGCCTCAGTCAATGAGCAGCCTGGAGCAGGCGGATCATTGACCAAATCTTTTCTTTTCTCTGCTCTGGGACAAACACGGAGTCAAAGGTCGTATCGATGATTATCCCTAAATGGGGCAACCTTCATGTTGGTGTCAAGTGGCTCTTGGGCCGGTTTGTCACAAACCCGTGGGACCCCAGATATGTCATCACCCTGTCCACGTCCCTGTAAGCCTTTTCCTGTGATGGAGATCTGATCAGTATGTCGTCCAAGTAGGGGGAACACGTGGATCCCCTCCTTGCATAGGTTCGCTATTAGGGTGATGAGTACCTTTGTAAAGGTCCTTGGGGCCAATGAGAGGCCGAAGGGGAGGGCCCTGTACTGCCAGTGGCAGCCGTTGAACATGAACCTGAGTCATTTCCTGTGTTGTGGAACAATGGGAATGTGGAGGTAGGCTTCCTTCAGGTCTACTGAAGTTAGCCAGTCCCCTTTTGAGAGACTGTGACAGATGGATGATATGGATTCCATCTTGAATTTTTTGGTCTTCATCCATTTGTTTAGAAACTTTAAGTCTAGAACGGCCCTCCACTGGTCCGTCTTTTTTGGGACCAGGAAGATGATGGAATATAGGCCCAGTCCCCCCTCTTTGTGAGGAACTTGCTCTATGGCCTTTATGTTTTGGAGCCTTTGTGCTTACTCCGTCATTGCCCTTTTCTTGCAGGGGTTCTTTGATACGGGGGAAGGAAGGAACTTGTTCCTTGGGGTCCCCTTGAGCTCTAGGGCGTAGCCCTGCTGCACAATCTTTAGGACCCACGAATCTGAGATTGAGTTTTCCCAGGTTCTGTAGAAATTTGATAACCTTCCCCCTATCTCCTCCCCCCCTTGCGAGTCATGCTTCCTTTGCTGACTGAGAATCTGCCCGTCTGACCTGCGTTGGCGTTGCCCCGGAAACGAAAGGGCTGCTTGTTATAGTCCCTGTCCGAGGGTTGTGTGTGGTTTTTTTTTAAAGGATCCGTACCCCCCTCTAAACCTGAAATTAGGGGCTCTAAAGGATCTTTTCTTAGCTGTAATTTGTTGGAGGGTTTTTGTTTTTGATTTGTCATTTGCCTCTGTTAGAACTTTGTCTAAACACGTTCCAAACAGTTGGAGGCCTTTGTAGGGGCCTTCAACCAGTAGGGTCTTTGCGGTGGAGTCCCCCTGCCAGGACCTTAGCCACACTCTTCTCCTGGCTACCACTGATAGTGACACTGCTCTGGCCGACCACGAGAGCACATCCGTGGTGGAATCAGCCAGGAGTGCTGTGGCCAGCATGACTCTTGAAGAGAGGACCCTAGACCTCTCTTCAGATATGTCTGAGGATTGCATCTCTCTCAGCCATGTGAGGTTTGCTTTGGCCAGATATGAAGAGCGGATGTTCACTCTCAGTGAATTTGCTGATGCCTCTAGGTCTTTTCTCAACACCCCCTCAATGGCCCTGTCTGCTGGATCTTTAGGGAAGCAATCCCCCTCAGTGGGAAAGACGGTCTGCCTTGCCAAGGAAGCAGCCGCTGCATCCACTTTAGGATTTTTAAATAGAGGTTCTTTTTTCTTGGAGAATGAATACAACGCCTCATAGGTATTATTCATTATGCACGACTTGGCGGGGCATTTCCACTCTTCTAAGATGAGCCTTTCAAAGGCCCTATCTAGGGGAAGGTCAGCATTTTTCCCTGAAAGAGAGGGGAGCAGCTGTTTAACATCCTCTTCTGAATCTGAGGATTGGTCTTTTTTGTTTTTCTCCTCTAGTGCCAGAGTTTTAACCACTTGGGCAATAAATTTCTCCTTGATATTTATGGGGAATTGTCTCTCATGGTCCCTATTAGATAGAGGGACGTCCTGCCATTCCCCTTCCTCCAGCTCCGAAGGGGTATTCTTTGATGCAATGTCGGAATCTGATGCCAGGGAAAGTATAGCAGCTCCTGCAGCCATATTTCCTTCTCCCTCCCCCGCAGAGCTAGCTTGCTCAGAAGATGAAGGGGAGTGAATTAGGCGGGAAATGGCGCCCCCTGTGGTGGGTCGAGATTTTCCCGTCTTTTTTTTTGCCTCTTTTTTGCCTTGGAGGCTTTTTCCTCCTGAGTTTACTTGCTCTTTTTTTCTTTTTTCTCTCTCAGGGATGAGAGAACTAGGATTTTCTCCATTCCAGAATTTAATGTTTTGAAAGCCTCCTTCTGTGTGTCCCAGCCCGCCGGGGTGGTCAACATAGAGGCCCCTGACGTCCCCCCTTGCTCGGAGTCCTGTGTGGAGAGATGACTCCAGTTACTATTGTAGGGGGGCGGGGGGAGACTATCCGTCTCCCCTATTGATCTTTTGTCCCCCCTGTTGATTTTGGTAGGGCCTCTCTGGGGGAAGGGGTCCCTTTTTTGCCCCCGCTAGGTTGTTTGTGAACTCACCTCTAACCTGGAAGCGCCCTCCATGTCTGCTGCTCACTCTCCCTACGCCGCCGCATGGGAGGAATCGAGCCTTTTGCCCCTGCCTCTGATAACCGGGCAGTTAGGGCTGATCGGTCCTGCTGCTGCTGCAGGGGCCCGATCCGGACAGGGGAGGGGCCGCCTTCGGATCCGCAGTTCGTTCCTCCCTGCTCCCACGCTACTGCGCGGAAGTCGGCTGGGTCGTAACCCGCGCTGCCGCTGGCTATTGCCAAGGCAGGGGAACCCTTTACTTTGCCCCGTCTATTTCTGTTCTTTTCCTGGCTCTGATTCTCGTTTCTTTTTCCCAGAACCCGCACCTGAAGCTCCCGCCAGTCCAAGGCGGAAGAAACAACTGAAGACGGGAGTAGCGCAGGAGGCACATGCGCAGTAGAAGAAAAAATGTATCTTCTGCCTCCTGCCGGTCAGGGAGGAGCTACCCAGTTGGAGGACTGTCTGCCTCAGAGGGAGAAAGGTGTGTACAGACGCCCAAGTCGCTGCTCTACAAATCTCCTCATAGGAGGCTCTCGCCTCAAACACATAGGAGATGGCAGCTGTCCTGACGGAATAAGGCCAAATCTGAAGCGGAGGGACTTTACCCTTAGCTTTGTATGCCTCTATAATGGCATGTTTGACCCACTTCAAAATTAATGTCTTGGACGCCTTTGTACCCCTTATACTAGGTTGTAAGTTAACAAAAAGGGCCGCTGATCTACAGAACTTCTGAGTTCGAACTAGATATATTTTGAGGGCATGGCGTACATCCAAGGTATGCCACCGCTCTTCCTTCGGATGTATTGGATTAGGAAAGCAGGAAGGTAAATTCACCTCCTGCGATATGTGGAAGATGGAGTTATACTTTGGCAGGAAGGCCTGATCCAGTCTCAGGGTGACTGACTGTTTATGGAAAACACAAGTTTCCCTCCAATGAAAGAGCCCCCAGTTCTGACATTCGCCTGGCCGAAGTAACCGCTCTTAGAAAAGCTACTTTTAGTAACAACATATACATGGAAACCTGGGCTAAAGGTTCGAAAGGAGAAAGTGTCAATGCGTCAAGCACGAGGTTTAATTCCCATGAAGGGCATCTATGTACCACCGCAGGGAAAAGGTGCTTTGTAGCCCGCAAAAATTGACAAATAATGCCTGTGAGCCAATATGTTTTTGTTAGATAGAGTGGACCACACCAAATTCAGGGCTGAAACTTGTCTAGCCAGCGTGTTATGTCTAAGGCCCTTGTCCAACCCGTCCTGTAGAAATTCCGGCACTTGGAGAACTGAGGGTCTGCATGGATCCACCCCCTTATCCAGAGCCCAAAGGGAGAAAACCCTCCAGGTAGCTCTGCAGGATCTCCTGGTAGCCGGCCTTCTGGCTGCCAAAAGTTTCCAGTACCGCCCCTGAATAACCCTTCTTATGGAGGGCTAGGCTTTCAATTTCCATGCTGTCAATCTTAGAGAGCTGGCTTTCTCGTGGAACAGGGGGCCCTGTGAGAGTAGATCTGGGATAAGAGGGAGCAGAAATGGACTGTCCATGCTCAACTCCATGAGGTCCGAGAACCATGGACATCTTGGCCACCATGGCGTCACCAGGATTATCTGTGCCCCCTCCTGTCTGATCTTTGCCACTGTCCTTGACCGTAACGGAAAGGGAGGGAAGGTGCAAAGAAGCCCCGGCAGCCATGGTTGGTTATGGGCATTCAATGCCGCGAACCCTGCAGCACCGGAAACTGCTATGAAGCGATCTACCTGCGCATTCTCCTTGGTGGCAAAGAGATCCATGACTAGCATCCCGAACCTCTCCGTTATGCGGAGGAACACCCCCCTGTTCAGCGACCACTCGTGAGGATCTAACACCTCTCTACTGAGCCAGTCTGCCTGGCGATTGTCCTTTCCTCTTATATGCAGAGCTTTCATGGACCCCAAGTGAAGCTGGGCCCAACTGAGGAGTCTCAAGGCCTCCCTCTGAAGGGACGGAGATTTCGAGTCCCCCTGATGGTTTACATATGCCTTGGCAGTAGTATTGTCTGTGTAGACTAGGACATGAGAATTGCAAATCAGAGGGGCTAATTGTTCCAGGGTCAGGCAAATGGCTCTGAGTTCCAAAAAGTTTATTGTCCTGGAACTCTCCTTCTGAGACCATAGACCCTGTATGGATCGTCCCTCCATGTGTGATCCCCAAACCTTGAGACTAGAGTCGGTGGTCAGCACCCTTCGAGGGGGCTCTGTTAGAGGAACCCCACTTGAGAAAATGCCAGGATCTAACCACCAAGACATGGAGGACTTTAGGTGGGATGGGATTAAGACCCAAGGATTTGCCCGTAGGGTGACCTCTTTCTGAAAAGGTCTGAGCAGCTGCTGCAAGGGTCTCAGGTTGCAGCGTGGCCACTGGACCCAACGACAGCAAGAGACCATCAACCCCAGTAACCTCGCCAGAAGCTTGAGCCTTAGCCGCTGACTGGCTTGCACCAGAAGGGTCAGGGAGAGAATCCTCTCCCTTCTTTTTTCCGGCACAAATACGGCGTCTAAGGTTGTATCCAGTACAACCCCCAGATGCTCTATTTGTGCGTTGGAGTCAGCTGGCTCTTGGCTGGATTTGTGACAAAGCCGTGGGCCGCAAGGTAAGAGATTACCGTGTTCACATCCCTGGACGCTATCTCCCGAGACAGAGCTCTGACCAGGAGGTCGTACAGGTAAGGAAAAACACGTATTCCCTCCTTGCAGAGATTTGCAATCAAGGTTATGAGGATTTTTGTGAACGTCCGGGGAGCTGATAAGAGGCCGAAGGGCATAGCCCTGAATTGCCAATGGTTCCTGTTGACTGCGAACCGGAGTCATCATCTGTGGGTCTGCAGGATAGGGACGTGAAGATAGGCCTCCTTCAGGTCCAGGGAAGCCAACCAATTGTCCTTGGGCAGGCTCTGGCAGACGGAGGTGACCGTCTCCATCTTGAACTTTTGTGGTCTTGTATATCTGTTCAAACGCTTTAAATCTAAAACAGTCCTCCACTGCCCGGTCTTTTTTGGGACAAAAAAGATTATAGAGTAGAGGCCAAGGCCTCTCTCGATGGAGGAAACCTCCTCTATTGCTCCTATGGATTGTAACCAAGCTATCTCCAAGGTCATAGCAGCCAATATTTGAGGGTTTTTGGAGACTGGAGAGGAAAGGAATTTGCTTCTTGGTCTTCCTTGAAGCTCTAAGGTATAACCCTGCTGCACAATCTGCAAGACCCAGGCGTCCGAAATTGACTTTTCCCAAGCATTGCAGAAAAGTAGCAGCCTGCCCCCTATGACCCCATACCCTTGCGAGTCATGCCTGCTTGGTTACCTGGGAGTTAGCAGGCTCTCGATGTCTACCGACAGGTCTGCGCTGCCACTGGCCCCTAAAACAAAAGCGCTGCCTTGCGTATTCCCTTTCACCAAACTGATTTAGTCTGTGAAATGAGGACGAGGCGGACCCAAATTTAAAGGCAGGGGCCCGAAAAGATCTCTTTTTTTGCCCCAAACTGTTGAAGTGTCTTGTTTTAGCCTTATCACTTGCCTCCGCTAGCGCTTTATCGAGGCAGGTGCCAAACAAGTTAAAACCCTTATAAGGTCCCTCCACCAAGAGGGTCTTTGCTGTAGCGTCGCCCTGCCAGGACCTCAGCCAAATCCTCCTTCTAGCCACAACCAACAGTGACACTGCCCGAGCTGACCAGGAGAGGGCCTCTGTAGTGGTGTCTGCAAGCAGAGCGCTGGCCAGCATGACTTAAGAGGAGAGAATCCTGGATCTCTCCTCCAAGATATTAGCTGCCCGCATGTCCTGCAGCCATGTCATGTTGGCTCTGGCCAGATAAGAAGCTAGGATATTAATACAGAGGGAATTAGAAGAGGCCTCTAGACCCTTCCTTAGGGCCCCCTCAATGGCCCTGTCTGATGCGTCCTTAGGAAAACAATCCCCTTCAGTAGGGAAAACCGTCTGCCTTGCCAGGGAAGCAGCGGCTGCATCCACCTTAAAGTTCTTAAATAATCCCTCCTTTTTTCTGGAAAAGGTGTAAAGCATTTCCTGGGTCTTATTCATTCTGCAGCTTTTAGCTGGTGTTTTCCACTCCACCAGGACCAGCTTCTCGAAGGCCCTGTCCAAAGGGATCCCTACATCTCTCCCCAGCACTGAAGGAATAAGAAGGCGATCATCCTCCTCCTCAGACTCTGAGGATTGATCCTTGCTAGGCCTTTCCTCTAGGTGGAGAGTCTTGATCACTTGTGCCATCAATTCCTCCCTAAAACTTAGAGGGAACTGCCTATCCTGATCCCTACTGGCCTGAGGGGCTTCCTGCCATTCCTCCTCTTCTAAGTCAGAACAAAGGAGCCCCTGTTCTGCATCAGAGCCCGATTGGGAGACATAGCGCTCGGCTGGTGCCCCCACATCCCTGTCGCTATCACCTGAGGAGCTGCTGTAAGCAGAGGCCTGAGGGGATCTCAGAAGGCTGGAAACAACGTCCCCTGCTGGGAGATGAGTTTTTCCCCGCTCTTTTTGGCTGCCTCTTTTTTTCGGGGGGGGGGGGGGGGGAGACTTCTTTCCTGGAGCCCCCTTCCTCTTTTTTCCTCGTGTCTCACAGAGTAGGTTTCGAGACTGTAAAATCTTTCCCATGGTACAGTTTAAAACGTGCTCATGCTCTCAGGGATGGCAAGCGCAAGGGCCGCTGGTGGTTCTCCCTGAGTGGGGGCCTGCCAGGGAACAAGAGAGGAGCCGCATTAGCCCACACCCAGCGCCCGACCCACCGGGGTGGGGTGAAGAGGGATGGGAGGTGTTCTCCAGTATCCGTGTGACAATGGCTTACCTCAGATCTGGAGGCTTCTTCCATATCCATCCTGCTCTGTTGCCGCCCCCGCGAGGGACAGAACAGGAGTCACGCCGGCAAAAAACTCCCCAACGGGAGGCAAGGAAACCGGGTTGAACAGCCTTATTGCCTTCGCAGAAGGCTGTTCAGGATGGAGGCGAGAGCCCGCTCTTCTCCGTGCGCCGGGCTCCCCCTTGCTCCCAGGCTACCGCGCGGGAATAGGTCGGGGTGCTTGAGCCGCAGCCAACGGCTACTGCCGAGGCTGAGGAACCCCTTTTGGCCCTGTCAATCAAGGTAGCCGCCTTGAAAATGTATTGCCTTTGTTGTTCTCTCAAGGCTTGTGAATCTTTTTCTCTTTTGTTAAAACCCAAACAAGAAGCTCCTGCCGGTCTGAGGCAGAAGAACGAACTGGTGATCACAGGCGGGGCAGGACAGGAGGCGCATGCGTGAAAGGTCTACTGTGTTCTTCTGCCTCCTGCTGGTCAAAGGGGAGCTACCCAACCAGAGGACTATCTGCAGCAGGGAGAGAAATTATTATTTATATAGATCACCAACAACGTACCTGACACTGAACACATATTAACTGCAACAGGGGTCTTACAATTTAGGATGGGAAAGGGAGGGGAAGACAAAGGAGTGGGAAACATAGGGCGAGACAAGGATACACTCATGAAGTTCATTCCCTGTGACTTCTCCTTAGCATAGTTACAGGTAGAAAGCAACCCTGAATGAAAGGACAGAGAAAGAGTTAGCTAAAACAGCAGCACAAGGGACTACACCTGAAAATGTTGTTCCATAACTTGGATTTTACCCTGGTCAGGACATTTCTTCATAGTTCGATCAGCATAATGGATAAGGATTTCAACCATCTATAGGAAAAGGTAATAGAAGTAATTCTGTTACCAACTCTCGTCACCCCACACACATGTACACACAAAGGAGCTGAGGGAAGGAGCGTTATGAATTAAACTGGGGACACAACTCAGCAGACCTCCATCCCCCTCTCCTAATAAGATCCTGCATGTATAAAAAAATCTGATGTATAGTGGGTTTATTAAATTACCAACAATCACTGATAAAGTCGGTGAATCAGGGAAGCAGATAAAATCAATAACTGAAACTTTAGTAATTTTCAGAAAATGATGAACAGTTTGAATTTCAAACATGACAGCCCTTAACGCTTCTCCCTGGCAAACGCTTCTCCCTGGCAAACCTTGGCCTTTCCTGTGCGTGACCCTGTCTTCTGCACAGAGTAGGGATGTGGGATCTGATCTTCCTGGAGAAAATACAGCCAGATGTCCCTAAATTGGGGACTGAGCCTGCTGTAGAGTAAAGTGTGTGGTGTGTGCGTATTGTGGGGAGGGTGGGGGGCAGCTACACAAAAGACTGAAGTAAAAAAATAAAAGCAGCTCATCTGCTTCCTCTCTGGCTGGAAGCAGGAAGGAGAATTGGTAACCTACCTTCGGTGAATTCCTTTCTTCCCTAGTCTCTCCAGACTCCTCCTGCTGGGTAGATCTACCGTTGACCTACGGATACTGGAGGCAGATGATCATTTTTTATTTTTTTATTTTTAAAATTTTCCACTGCCCTGTGTCACCGGAGCTACCCGGCTCTCCAGTCCGTTCCCAAGCCAAAAGATCTGTCCTCCATCTCCGGATGAAAGCTAGACACAATCTTTGTGAGAACAGTATCCCCCTTCACATCCAACCAACCAAAAAACCTAAAAAATTGTACCTAACCTTTAACTGTACTAATTTTTGCTAACAGCCAACAAAAGAAAACTCCGGCAACTAAAACTGTGGTACTGGTCCCAACTCCCTGTTCCCTGAATCCTGCTGTTTGACAGGGAGGGTCAGAGGAGTCTGCAGAGACTAGGGAAGAAAGGAATTCACCGAAGGTAGGTTACCAATTCTCCTTTCTCCCCTAGCTCTGCAGCCTCCTCCTGCTGGGACGTACCCAAGCAATATGACAAAACTCAGGGGTGGGAGCAAACAGCACTGGGAGTGTCCAGTACCGTCTGCAGCACCCGTCTGCCAAACGCAGCCTCTGCTGATTGGAAAACATTGATTTTATAATGTTTCACAAAAGTATGAATTGATGCCCACGTGGCAGTCCTGCAAATTCCCTTGTAAGAGGTTCTTGCCTTAAAGGCGTATGAGGTCACTGCACTATGGACGGAGTGGGCCCAAATTTGGAGGGAAGGAATCCTACCCCCTGCTCTGTATGCCTCTACAATTGCCTGCTTCACCCATTTTGAAATCAGGGTCTTTGATGCCTTGAGTCCCTGATACCCTGGCTGGATGAACACGAAAAGTGCAGTGGATTTTCTAAATCCCCTGGTTCTGGCGAGGTAAATCTTTAAAGATCGCTGAACGTCCAGCGTGTGCCATGCCTTTTCCTTTGGGTGTACTGGCCTGGGACAAAAGGAGGGCAGCACTACCTCCTGTGCCCTATGAAAAAAGGTATTCACTTTAGGCAAGAAGGCCTGGTCTAATTTCAAGGTAACTGAGCCCCGGTGAAAAATGCAGAAATTGTCCTTCATGGACAACGCCCCCAGTTCGGAGATGTGTCTCGCTGACATCACTGCAATGAGAAAAATTATTTTTAACGTCATGAAAAAAAGGGACACATGCCTAAGGGGTTCAAACGGGGGTCTGGACAGGGCCACCAATACTAAATTAAGATCCCACAAGGGGACCCTGTGCACCACCAGGGGAGATATAACCCTGGTTGCCCTTAGGAATCTCCTAATGTTTTTATGGGAGGAGACTGCCCTATTAGTAGTTGCCCTCAGGACTGAGTCTATGGCAGCCGCCTGCCTAGCCAAAGTGTTAGCCTTAAGTCCCTTGTCCAGGCCCTCTGGAGGAAATTAAGGACCTGCGACACCCCTGTGTTGGAGGGGTCCCGATTCTGCTGTAGGGACCACATGGCGAAAGTCTTCCACGTGGCCTGGTAACTCTTCCTGGTGGCAGCCCTCCTGGAGAGCTGTATAGTAGCAAGTACAGCCTCGGAATAACCTCTTGCCCTTAGCGCTGAGCGTTCAAGTGCCATACTGTCAGTTTTAATGCGTGTATCCCTGTGCACTGCACTGGGCCCTGGTAGAGTAACGTCCGGAGCAGAAGGAGCCTCTGGTATTGTGAATGGCTGAGTTCCACTAGCTGAGAAGCAGGGCCTCCTGGGTCACCACGGTGTCACGAGAAGAGACGCCTGCTCCCTGATCGCTTTGGCTATGGTTAGTTGAATCAGAGGAAATGGAGGGAAAGCGTATAGAAGGCCCTTGGGGCAGGGCTGATTGAGCGCGTCTATCCCTTCCACCTCCCTACATCGTGTGCGCTAGGGGTGGGACATCAGGCCAAATACCGGGTACCAGTTCCCGGATTTACAAAAACGGGCTTACCGGATTAATACCGGTTTACCGGTACCGGACCTTTTCCATTGATTTCAATGGGGAACTGTCCCCATTGAAATCAATGGAAAAAAACAAAAACCTCCCCCCTCCCCGAGTCCAGACTGCGCGGGTGGAAGGGGGGACACCCCCCATCCACCCTACTCAGCCTGGATTTAAACACCAACAATAATTTCCCCTAAGTCCCCTAGTGTGGGCTCCGGGCCGCCGCCGGCGACCCAGAGCCCGCACCAGCACTGCAGCAGCCAGCAGGTAAGTGTACCGGTACTTTACTGATCCCTGGGGTGGGGGGTGGTTTAACACCACCCCACCCCAGGGATCACCCTA
>QEPC01010688.1:2250659-2263479 GCA_003113815.1 Sphenodon punctatus
GTAACCAAGCCAAGTACGTGCACTTGAGACCTCGCATCTTCATGAATGTTAGACCCCTTGTCTCTCCCTCTGTTGCCCTTCCTAAGTCTCTCCCCCAGCTCCTGTCTCTCAGATTGTAAGCCCTAGGAGCAGGGACTGTGTCTATTTTATTACTTTGTAAAGTGCCAGGTACACTGCTGGTGCTATATAAATGTTTGTTAATAATAATAATAATAATAATAATAATAGGTTGTATATGGAGGAAACAAGGTTGATGGATGCAGGATGCATACAGGGAGACAAGACTGCGGGCAGCTGGGCAGTGCTGGAAGTGTCTGTATGGGGAGGGGGCAGCCAGGTGCTGGGGGGGGGAGAAGAGACATGGCTGATGGGTACAGGATGGGTAGCTTGATCCCCTTATGAGGGCTGTACCTGAGGGGAGAGCAGATGGCAAACAATCCTCAATCAGGAGCCACAGACAGCCAAATTCCTTTCCAATACAGTATACTACTCCAATTCAGGATATACTAGGATAAACATTAATCTGCCCGTAATCACCTGTGTAGTAAGCAGATGTGCTTGCCTGAGAGGGCAGCTATGAATGAAGGAGAAATTGTGGCTACATTGGAGACAGGATCAAGTCCATAATACTGGGGCAGGGAGGAGCTTGCTTTCCCCAGCTTCAGTGTTGAGACCCCAACCTGCAGAGGAAGAGGTTGGGGCTGAAAGACTAACGCAAAGTGTGGGTGAATGGAACTGAAGTTGTAAGCAAGCACAACACGTGAGACCATACAATGTCTTTAACTACATGGCACACAAGTTAAGGTGGGAATGTTAACTTACAATTTCATGCTTTTTGAAGCATGAGTGAATTTGTAAGAGCCTTAGCTCCTCTTTTAAACTGAAGGTTTTTTGATCCTAGAATTTTAGTAAAGGTGCATGCGCTTCCTCTGACTTACCTCTCTCCAGCTCCTCAACATCATCACATGAACAGACTGAAAGAGAAGGAAGGGAGTCAGCAGGAGAGTTACTCCTTTAAGTGAATTACTTATGGACAATAGTTATGGACCACCCCCTCCCCCACCCCCCGACACACAGTAGGACTATGATAGAAGGACTACATCTTTCAGTCCAAGGACTGCAAATACTGTTCTTTCCATGAACTTTTCTATCATCTCTTATACATATTATTTGGCATTTCCCAGAAGACACTGGCCTGTAGGTTAAAGAGAAGCAAGGAAATGCCAAACAGAACAGTATCTTTTATTGCTGCACACACTGCAGCGCTACCTCTCACTCCATTTTTCTAGGACTTTTGGACAGACGTTCCCACGAAAGAAGTTGATTTCTACATAATAATTTACACAGAATCAGTACTAAATAGACTACTGCAATAACCTGATATTTATTTATTATAAAATTTGTATGCTGCCCCCTCCTGCTAAAAGCATCTCAGGGTGGCTAACAACAGATTAAAACAGATTAAAATAAACAACAAAAATACAGTTAAAATCCCACAATAAAAACAAGTTACCCCCTACCCCACCCTAACCCAACACATCCACCTCATCTCCCTCGGGAAAGGCATGGCAGAATAGCCAGGTCTTACATTGTCTACGGAAAGAGGGGAGGTCAGTGGTCAGGTGGACCTCTGGCGGGAGGGAGTTCCACAGCTGTGGCACGGCCACAGAACGCCCTCCACAAGGTCGACACCCAAGAAACCTGGGGGACCTTGAGGAGGGTGCCCCCAGCCAACCGCAGGGGCCGATCCAGGATCCGGAGGGTGAGGCGGTCCTGCAGGTAGGCGGGGCCCAGGCTGATATGGCTGCACTAGCATCTAATTACAAAGTCCTGCTCCAGTGTGCTTTTTAAATGAAGTCAGAATGGATTACGCTACACTTAAAAATATGCAAAATGGGGATTATTATTCCACCCTATTTTACAGACACATGTTGAAAATATTAGTTCCTCGTAAGAGTCCAAGAATCAGGAGGCTCCAGGAATCAGGAGGTATCAGCAACAATAAGATCTTTCAGAATGTATCCCTCACTGAGCACAAACATTCTAAGCTCAAGGTGACTTTAATTAAGACGTGAGCTAGCAGACGGTACCTTAGTTCCTAAATAAAAGATCTGACCACCACAGCTGCTAATGGATTGATAACAAGCTTTCTCTCCGACCAATGCCTGCAGGAAAGAGAAAGAGTTTATTCTAAGGGGGGATTCAGACGTTCTGATTTGTGCGATTTTTTTTAAAAAACGAATGTTTCATGCCTGTCTGAACACCTAAATTCGATTAAATGTAGTCAATATCGCACTAAAGCAATGCGTGTTGAAAAGCTACTCAAACCTACCTTTTTGCTGTCCGTTTTCAATAAATCCGCACTTAACAGCAGTGTGAAAGCAACATCGTACTGGTTTTAACTAGTGTGTAATCTTTTCTGATGTGAATGCAACCGTGCTTCCAAGTGCGCTGTTTTACTCCTGCCCCTACCGGAAGCAGTGAGACCAGCTGGAGCCCTGTAGTTGCCTCGCTGGGTGCAGGCTGCAGCCAGCTTCTCCCCAAAAAAGTTCTTCCCCTCCATGTTTCCCCTCCATGCTTCTCCCCAAAAAAGTTCTTCCCTCCAAGGGACTTTCAATCATCTGCCTCTGCCTCTACCGTAGTGCTGCAGCAGTAGCAGCAGCGGGATACCGGAAAGAAACCAGGGAGAGAAGCAGCGCGCCTCACTATGCGAGGGGCTTCTTTCCAGCAGCCTCAGGCTCTCCGTTTTTATTCCCTGATTCTACAAAGTAGCAACCTTTGCTACAAAGGTTGTAGCAAAGGTTGTTGCAAAGTTTGCAAAGTTGCAGCAAAGGTTGTTGCAAAGTTGTAGCAAAGGTTGTAGCAAAGTTGTACTTTGCTACAAAGTAGCAACCTTCTGGCTCCCCACAGGCCACTTCCTGTAACTGAACCGTACTGAGCAGCCGGGTAAGCACGCACTACAAGAAGGTCTGAATGCATTATTTCGCTGTACTTAAAATCGGTATGGCATGCATGTGAATGCAACAGGACTTGTTAACAGCGAACTATTGAGAACCAGTTTTAAAAAATCTAGATAATTGCTGCACGTGTGATTACACCCTAAGTTACAGGATTATAGCTTAATTTGTATTTTAAGAGAACATGCATGAAGAATACTGGCCAGGAGTTGTGGGGAAAAAAACAAAAAAAAACCAACCCACTGGAAAGAGTCATAAAAAGGTGACAAAAGTTTGCCCTGAGCTGCTGTTACAGTTTCATCACACAAAGCAGTGCTAGATACTCCACCCCCTTCTTCAAATGCTATCTCACGCTGCACTAGAAGAAAAGGTCACCTCACTACAGGAAATTCTGCCACACACTAATGAGTCAGAGATCATTTACTGTGTTCAGGAAAAGCAGGAGTAGGACAAATTAAGAAACGATCTAATACGCAAAGCAAGTTTAAGTAATTCCTGTCTTGCAGTTTCACAATGCAAAGCATGAACCAGATTTCTGGTTAGGCTTTCTTTGATTGAGAAAGTACAGCACAAGATAATGAAAAACAGAACAGTACTTTATGTCCAAAGTGAAAATATTACCTCATCAATGCCCTTCCTGGCTTCAGACATCTACTATTTTCCTATTTTATACTTACTTGACACAGCATTCTTAAATGTTAGAGATCAGGTAAGACTGCAGCATAAGATGACATGGCTGCAATTTTTACTTGGCAGCAGCTGGGAGACACCCCCCCACCCCCACCCCAACAATTTACCATAGTACACTCTGCCTGTTCACAGTTCTGGAATGCACGTTAGCACCATTGCACTTCATAAACCTGAAAGGTAATGTTGACTGGGACCACATGGGCACCCTGTCATAACACCAAGTATTTAGAATCAAGCTGAGAAGAGGTCATCTGGTCTCAAAAGCTTCGGCTCCTGCTGAACTGCAGTTCTATGGAAGGAGTGCTGAAGAATGTGCATGGAAAGCAGGACTACAGTATGTTGATGCACAGTCACAAAAAACAAGTATTTTAGTAAGCGCACTCTCCTCCTGTGTGTGGGTTCTGTAGTCCACTAGCACAAAGAACATGCCACTTACAAACACAAACACGCAGAACCAACACTTGAAGATTTATCTGCTATCTGATCCAAGACATCCTCATAACAAATTTACCTGTAAGGCATCCACTGTTCAAATGCACTCAGGGGGCTGTACAACAATGTATTAAAAAACTGAAACAGAAGAGGAATGACAGGACAAATAAATTCTGGAAGAGGCTTTAGAGAGGTATTTTAGACTGCACCAGATTCCAAACAAGAAGTATCACTACACCCACAAGTGAAATGTGAATTAACATTCAGTTTTCTGTACCAGTGCCTGGCTGACATTGCCTCCTGTAGCCAGTGATTTGAAGTGGCTGCTGTTGTAAACTAGCTGAACCTCTGAAATCTCTAAAGTCTCCAGCTCCTCCTGTGTCTGACGATCTATCACATGTAGCTTCTCCACACTGTCCAAAAGCACCACTGTGCGGGAGTTTATCCACTAGAAAGTAAACACAGGGCAAACAACTTTTAGTGCAAACAATAAATGATTGGCACATTATGCTGCAGAAACCTCTAAAAGAACTAGTATCTTCATCGACTGGAAGCTGACTGGCAGCATTACAATATTGTTTTTCTCCTCAAGTCTGTGTCCAACTCCAACTGGCTACAGGAGTATTGATACAAAGAAGACTTAAGGCAAAGAGTAACACAGGAGCAAAATATGACGACTTCCTGGAGAGCATTCAAATAGGAGGCTCTGTCAAATGTGAACTCACCACAATTCTTGCTCTTACAATATATCAGTCACATGTTTTGTGCCATCCACTTGGATATGACATCGTTTAGAAATATACAGAAAGTCCACTCTTTTCAAAATGTCAACTGAACCAAGCCCTTCAGCAAAACCTGTATTTTGATGTTTAGACATCAGGCAATGCACACAAGATACAAGAATTCCTCCCAAAGGAATATTAGCCTTCAGAGTACATCAGTTGTTCAATTTTTAAAAAACATTTTTAGGTTTTTTTACTTACTTGACTGGAGATTTTGAACCCCCATATACAAGCAGCATTTATCTAGGCATTTTGCTCTTTCAGATCATTCTTTGTGTTTATTAAGCTTTTTTGTTTGCAACTAAATTCAGTTTTAAAGGCCATAAGCCGAAGTGTAGTACAACAAAATACAAGATTCTTCTTTAAACAGATTTCTAAAATCAGTTACAAGTACTTCAACAGCTTAAGGATACCAACACCAAGTTAGTCAAAAGAACATAACACTTACAGTAAAATTGATGAGGTCATAGTGCAAATGTAGCTGCTTCTGCTTTGTAACATGTATTGCACCCGACTCATTTCTCTTTACCTGATGACAGAATTACACAAGATGAACAATTACATAATGTACTTTCTCCAATGCAACACTTTTGCCTGGAAAAATCCTCAACTTCACATAAGGAAGGCAGACCAATTTCTGAATTTGAGACTTTGTTTCCATTCAAGTCTGCAACATGGAGGTGCCTGCTTTAAAAAAAGCAATAAGGCAAAATTCAATAAAGACAAATGAAAAAGCAGCACATGTAGTAAACAAAAATTAAATGCCTAAGATGGACTAGGCTGTAGTACTGCTGAGAAGGAGCAGGTGGTTATAGTGGATCAAACTGAATAAGTCAAGAAAAAAGAGAATTGGTTACCTACCTTTGGTGAATTCTTTTCTCTCCTGCTATCCGAGTACTCCTCCTCTTGGGGTAGGTCTGCTGTTGACCACCAGGAGGCAGATGTGATGTTTTGGGGTTTTTTTTTGCTGCTCAGCAGAACTATCCTCACTCTCCAGTCTGTCCCTAAGCCGAAGAGCCAGGTCTTTTAACTATACATGAAATAACTTGTAACAGACATTAGGTAGTCTCGACCAGCTGAAAACAAAAATCATCAGCCTATTCTGTCTAACTAGAACCCTCTAAGAGAAAACCTATGAAAAGAGATGGAAATCCCATTCCCTGAATTTTTCTGCTGTTTGGCAGGGAGGGTCGGAGGAGTACTCGGATAGCAGGAGAGAAAAGAATTCACCAAAGGTAGGTAACCAATTCTCTTTTCTCCTCCTGCTTCCTCGTACTCGTCCTCTTGGGAAGTATCCAAGCAATCCTCAGAAAAACTAAGGGTGGGTGCAAACAGCACTGGGAGTGTCCAATACCACCTGCAGCACACTTCTGCCAAAGACCGCTCCTGCTGATTGATACTTATCTATTTTATAATGCTTTACAAATGTATGTAAGTGAAGCCCAAGTGGCTGCCTTACAAATCTCATACGAGGCCCTAGCTTTAAAAGCATAGGAGGTGGCCGCACTTCTCATGGAATGAGCCCATATTTGCAGGGGAGGAATTTTCCTCTTCGCCCTATAGGCCTCCACGATCCCGTTTTACTCATTTTGAAATTAAGGTTTTTGAGGCCTTTAAACCTCTGTAGCAATTCTAACATTGACAAAGAGGGCCGCTGACCTAAAGCCCTGGGTTCTGTCCAGGTAGATCCTAAGAGCTCGTCTGACATCGAGCTTATGCCAAAACTTCTCCCTAGGATGCTTTGGTCTCGGGCAGAAGGATGGCAAAACTATTTCCTGGGTCCTGTGAAAATTCATGTTCACCTTGGGAAGGAAAGCTTGATCTAACCTCAAGGTTACCGATTCTTGTTGGAAGGAAATAAAATTCTCCTCTAACGATAGAGCCCCCAACTCCGACACTCTCCTCGCTGAAGTCACTGCCACGAGGAAGGAAACCTTCAGCGGCAGAAGATATAACGACACCTGTCTAAGGGGTTCAAAAGGAGGTTTGGTCATAGCATCCACCACTAGATTTAGGTCCCATGATGGACATCTACGCACAACCGGGGGTGATATCAACCTGGCTGCTCTCAAAAACCTCCTTACGTGTTTGTGTGCTGAAACCGCCCTATTTATTGTTGCTGAAAGGAGGGAGTCTAAGGCCACTGCCTGTCTGGCTAAAGTATTGGGTTTTAACCCCTTGTCCAATCCCTGCTGTAAAAAGTCTAACACCTGTGGAATCCCCGCCCTACATGGATCTTGGTCCTTAGTGGCTGACCACAGGGCTAAAGTCCTCCAGGCAGCCTTGTAAGATCTCAGCAGTGGCCGCTTTTCGGGATCGCTGGATGGTAGTTAGTACTGCCTCTGAGTATCCCTTCTTTCTTAACGCTGTGCGTTCAACCTCCAAGCTGTCAGTCTGAGGTTGTGTATGGAATTGCAGAACACTGGGCCCTGTGACAGCAGGTTGGACTGAAGAGGCAGATTCATGTACTGTGATCGACTCAGCTCTATTAACTCCAAAAACCAAGGCCTTCTCGACCACCATGGAGTTATCAGGATTAGAAGAGCTTGCTCCTTGATCGCTTTCGCTATTGTTCTTGCGATAAGGGGGAACGGAGGGAAAGCATATACTAGCTGCTTGGGCCATGGTTGGTTGAGTGCATCCACGGCCTCCACCTGCCTGCATTGGCTCTTTGCCATGAACCTGGGTACCTGGGCGTTTTCTTTCATCGCAAAAAAATCGATCTGAGGGAGGCCGAATCGGTGAACTACTATCTGGAACACCCCCCTGTCCAGGCTCCAGTCATGTGGATCTAGGGTTGTACGACTCAACCAGTCCTCCCTTGTGTTGTCGAGACCCTTTATGTGTAGAGCTTTCAAGGATGCTATCTTTGTCTTGGCCCACCTGAAAAGCTTCATGGCTTCCTGATGTAGAGCTGGGGCCCGGGACCCCCCCAGTGATTGACATAAGCCTTTGCCATTACGTTGTCTGTGTAAACCAGAATGTGCGGGCTTGAGAATGTAGGGTGTAACCTCTACAGGGCTAAACGAATCGCCTTGAACTCCAGGAAATTGATTTTTCGCCTGACATCCCTTGTTGACCAGACCCCTTGCATCAATGTTGCTCCCGAGTGGGCTCCCCACCCTCTTAGACTGGCATCCACGGTTATTACTGACCATGTTGGTTCTGTATGGGGAGTTCCGTCGCGGAAAGCTGCCAGCCCTAACCACCAGGACATTGAGACTTTTAGTTGTCCTGGAATGGGGATCCACGGATTGAGCCCTAATGCAAGCTCTCATTGAAAAGATCTTAGCTGCCTCTGTAAGGGATGAAGGTGGAAGTGACCCCAGGTCACCTGACCTATACAGGAGATGAGGAGTCCCAACAACTTTGCCAAAATCTTTAGCCACATGCGGTTGCGGTGTCGTAGGAGTCTGATCAGAGCCTGTATCTTTTGCTGTCTTACCGGTGGAACCATCACGAGATCTAAGGCTGTATCGAATATGACCCCCAGGTGCTCCAATCTGTGGCAGGGCAGAAGGTGGCTTTTGCCCGTGTTGATAAGAAAACCGTGTTGTTGTAAGTACTGCATCGACCTCTCCAGGTCTGCCAATGTCTTCTTGCACGATCCTGCCCTGATCAACAGGTCGTCTAAGTACGGGTATATGTGTATCCCCTCGCTTCTCAGGTTGGCTACGAGGGGGATCAAGATCTTTGTAAACGTCCAAGGTGCCGATGATAGTCCGAAAGGCAACGCCCTGAATTGCAAGTGAACTCCCTTGTAGCCAAATCTGAGCCGTCACCTGTGTGGACTCCAAATGGGGACATGCAGATATGCCTCCGTTAGGTCTAGGGATACCATCCAGTCCCCGTTCCTGAAGCTGCGGGCTATGGATGCTGTTGTTTCCATTTTGAACGTTTGGCTCTTGACTCTTGTTGAGGGCCTTCAGATCCAGGACTGCCCTCCATTTCCCTGATTTTTTCTTCACTAGGAAAAGTATGGAGTACAGACCTGAACCCTGCTGGCTGTCTGGTACCCTCTCTATTGCCTGTATTTCTCTCTATCTCGTTTGTCATAGCCCTGTCCTTTTCTATATTTTCTTATATTGGTGAGGGTAGAAATCTTTGTCTTGGGTTGCTATTACGTAAACCCTGGTTACGCATGACCGTACCCAAGCTTCTGAGACTGAATTTCCCCAGACCTGGTGGAATTGTTGGAGCCTGCCCCCCACCCTTGTATCTATGACATAGTCATGCCTCTTGTTTCTGCTGAAAAGAAGAGGAGTCCCTTGCTCTACGTCTGTTGAACCTCCTGAATCTAGTTCCCCTTCCTCTGTAGGGAAACCCATTAGGGGAGCCTCTGGTGGACTAGGCGTAGAATTTTCTTGAAGGACCCCCGAATCCCCTGAAACGAAAGGAGTGCCCCCGAAAAAACCTCCTCTTAGCCCCAACATGCTGGAGAGTCTTGGGTTTATCTTTAGTGTTTGCCTCCTCTAGCACCTTATCTAAGCACACCCCAAAAAGCTTTGCCCCTTTATATGGGCCGGAGGTGAGCATATTTTTTAGCTGTTACATCTCCCTGCCAAGAGCGTAACCACACTCTCCTCCTAGCCGAGATATTATTGACTACTGCTCTGGCTGCCCATGTTAGTGCGTCTGTGGAGGCATCCACTAATAAAGCTGAGGCCATACAAATTCATGATGTCAGTTTCTGGGATTTTTTTCTGAGATCTCGGGATTCTGGACCTCTTGCATCCAGCACATAAGGGCCCTGGAGGCATAGGATGCCGCTGTATTTATTTTTAATGCTGCTGATGTGGAATCCAATACCCTTCTAAGGGCTGTGTCCACTGCCCTGTCAGATTGATCTTTGGGATAACAATCCCCTTCTGTGGGGAACACCGTTTGTCTGGCTAAGGCAGCCGCAGCAGCGTCCACCTTAGGACTTTTGAACAGATGGGATATTTTATGGGAGAAGGAGTATAAGGAATCCTGAGTTTTGTTTATTTTATATGTATTTGTCAGGCTGTCTCCATTCCTCTAAAAACAGCCTTTCAAACGTCTTGTCTAAAGGTAGTCCCTGATCTTTTCCTCATGAGGAGGGCATGTATTCCCTGGTCTCCTCCTCTTGAGAATCCGAGGATACATCTTTTTCCTGTTTTTCTTTTAAGTTGTAGTGTTTTAATTATTTGGCCCATAATTTCATCTCTGTACTGAATAGGGAACTGCCTATCCTTATCTCTGGGATCAGTCGGGGTTTCCACATACTCCCCCTCCTCTAGCTCAGAATTATCTTGGTCTGACTCTGAGGCTGAATCTGACCCCAGCGGCGAGCTGGTCAGATCCCTGTGTCTGTCAGACTGCTCCTCAGGAGAGCTGTTCTCAGAACCGTGAGGGGACTCCACAGGGAGGGCCTTAGCGCCTTCTGTTGGGGCCTTTCCCACCTTTTAACTCCCCGTCTTGTGGATCCTATTACTGGGCCTAGCTGAGGCTGAGGCAACTGCCTGTTCCTCAGGTGCGCTCTCCTCCAATATGTGGGGGGATTCCGTGGAATGAACTCTCTTGCCCCCTAGAAATGGTTTTTCGGCGGCTGTTCCTGCTTTTAGAGAGACTGGTTTGTGCCCCTCTTGTTGGGCTTCGCTGAGGAGGAGGCCCTTTTTCTTTTTTCCCCTGACTTCTTAGTCAGTTTGTTCAAGGACTCCAATATCCTGCCCATGGAGACAGCCAGGAATTCCATGGATACCTGCAATTGTGGTTGCTCCGGCAGATTTCCCGGCTCCTCAGAACTCCCCGTGGGAGGAACGGAGGGAGTCCCAATTTGCGACATCTTTGTGATTATCTCGCTAGCAGGGCCCAGCCGCGCTGTCCCTGAGGGTGGAAACAGAGCCCAGTCGCGCTGTCTCCATATAGAGGGCAGGGGGAGCGCCTGCTGCAGCAAGTTCCTAGAGTGAAAACTGCGCACTCCGCTTCCCCTGCTCCTAGGTGGAACCAAGGAGCTGGCTGGGAGAGGGATCTACCCCATGAGAACCTGAGATAGCGTCCCGGCTCGCCTCCCTTAAATGCCCCACCTGAGAGCGTTCGCCCTTTTTAAACGGTCACCTCTTTTCTTTTCTTTTCTTTTTTTCAGGAGGTACGGAGCTTGGCAAAGCACGTCCTGGTGGTCTGAAGGCAGACGACGGACTGGAGAGTGAGGATAGCTCTGCTGAGCATGTGCAAAAAAAATATTAAAAATCACATCTGCCTCCTGGTGGTGAACAGCAGACCTATCCCAAGAGGAGGAGTACGAGGAAGCAGGAGGAGAAAGGGAAATACTGTATCATTTTAGATTTATTTAGTAAAGCAGCATATGCAACAAACTATGTTATTTACCTGAATGATGGTTCTTTGAGCTTGGGCCTTTACATATTCCCACTTTAAATATTTATTTTATTCAAATTTTTACCCCACCCATCACATTAAGACTCAAGGCAGCTTGCATCATAATTTTTTTTTGTTTTAAATTCCCCTTGAAAACCGCATCCCAACTTCCTGGACCCCCCTCCTTGAAAACCCAATCCCACCCAACCATATCCCTGCCTGCCAAACATCTAGCCAAACAGAAAGGTCTTGTGTCACTTCTGGAAGATGACCAGGCTCAGACAAATCTTCAAGGGGGAAGGGTGGAGTTCCATAACTATGGGGCAGCCACCAAGAATGCTTCTCTGAGTACCTTTGCTGTGGAAATTTAGCAGGCGGATGGTACTTGCAAGAGGGCACTCCCAGCTGACCTCAGAGGTCATGATGGGATATGAGGGATAAGGCAGTTTTTCAGATATTTGGGGCCCAAGCCATTTATTAGAGCCTCCAGTGCCAAAACTGGAGCTTGATTAGTTTAGAAGCTGCAACCAGACGTCTGTGTCAATGGGTGTAAACAGATGGACCACAGTTCCGGGGGCAGCAGCGCCAGACTGGGGCACCATCCCAGAGTAGACTTGCTATTTGTCTACTCAGCAGACCACGCTGTAGCTCACTTCCGGCCACCCACTCTCCCACCAACACCATAGAGTTGTGGCCTAGAGCATTGGGCAATTTGCCAGCAACTCTATGGTGGGGGGAGGGGGGTGCACCGCACAGGCAGACGGTGGCCAGGGGAACTCGCTGGGTCCATCTAAAGCAAACTCAGAGGGGCTCTGAGCGGGTGGACACAGGGGGCCATCCCCGGAGCAGCTCTGGAAGTAGGCTGCCCCTGCACTCATCTAAAAACACCCATTGTGCCATCACAGGGATATAAACACTACCCTACTCCCTGTCTCATTCAGTTCTATACAAAACTCAGAAGATGCATCTCTGAGAGGGAAGCTGTGTGGGAAGTGTGAATATACAGATGTAATGCCCCAACTTGAAGGACCTTCGTTATAGGCAAGTAACTTAACCTTTTTCATGTGGCCTCTACATATTCCCACTTACAATAGATTCCCAACTATGGCAGGGCTGCAGATGTGCACACCGCACAAGGGGTTTAAGTGAGTGGCCCCTTTAAGTGAAATGTAGGTCACATAGATGTGGGCTTTTTAATTGTAAAGCAAGTCAGTGAGAGACCAGGTGACCTGTGGGCATAGCTGTGGGAAGGGAGACATCTGAGGTGCTGGGAAGTTGGAAGCACCTGGTAGAAGTGTAGAGCACAGAGAATCTTCTCCAGAGTGGACTGAGGTGCTGGGTGGCAGGCAGCGCCTGGGCAGCCACCCGCTGAATGTGGAAAGGCCAAGGAAGAGCTGCAAGGGGCTAACAACCAAGGAAGGGTGACAGGCACCTTGGAAGGTAGCCCAGAATTGGTGCTCGGTGAGAAACAGCATCAGAGAGCTTTATAAAACACAGGAATAGAAGTCCTGGGGGACAGCCTAGAAAAGAGAATTGGTAGCCTACCTTAGGTGAATTATTTTCTCTCATATTCTCTGCATACTCCTCCTGCTGGGTAGTTCTACCGTTGGCCGCTAGGAGGCA
>QEPC01010688.1:2263579-2273621 GCA_003113815.1 Sphenodon punctatus
GACTGGCGAAGAGCCGGGTAGCTCCGTGGACGCAGGCGCAGACAAAAATAGATCATCTGCCTCCTAGCGGCCAACGGTAGAACTACCCAGCAGGAGGATGATGCAGAAATATGAGGAGAAACTGGTGTGGCTGCGGGGTGGTCTGGAAGGCTCAGGAGGCGGCAGGGAGCTCCGTTTGCTATTCAGCGCCGCTGTCCTCATCTCTCCAGAAGCTGAGCCCTGGAGCAGCTGGGTAACCCATATCAACTAGCTGCTGTGCTGGAGGCTGAAAGTGACTGGCTGGGCTGCGATGATACATTGTAGTCAGCCCGACCCAGGAAAAGGGAGTTGGTCACCTACCTTTAGTGAATTCTTTTCTCCCCTGTACTCCGGATACTCCTCCGTTCGGGTAGCTCTCCGCTTTGACTGCCAGGAGGTAGAAGCAAACCTTTTCACTGGGCCCGAGTGTGTGGAGCTACCCCGATTACTCCTAAGTTCATTCCCAAGCCGAGGACCGGGCTTCGCTTACTCAAGACGGTTGCAGTCAGACTAAAATTGATTAACATTCTAACAATGTAAAACTGAACTGGAAACAGCTAGCGGGAAAGGTTAATGCCCTCCCGACTTAACACACTTTACATACTAACTGCAGAATTTATTTGGGGGTACCCCTGCTCCCTAATTTGCCTTGCTGTTTGGTAGGGAGGGCCGGAGGAGTATCCAGAGTGCAGGGGAGAAAAGAATTCACCAAAGGTAGGTGACCAATTCCCTTTTCTCCCCCTGCCTCCGGCTACTCCTCCGTTCGGGATGTACCCGAGCAGACAAACCTCTAAGGGTGGGAAAAAACAGCACTGGGAGTATCCAGTACCACTTGAATCACCCTTCTACCAAATGCAGCCTCCACTGACTTGTAAACATCTAGCTTGTAGTGTTTCACAAAGGTGTGAAGAGAGGACCACATGGCTGCCCTGCAAATTTCCTCGTATGAGGCCCTGGCTTTAAAGGCATACGAGGTGGCTGCACTCCTGACCGAGTGAGCCCAGATTTGTAAGAGAGAAACTTTACCCTTTGCTCTATATGCCTCAATGATCCCCTGCTTTACCCACTTTGATATCAAGATTTTTGAACCCTTAGTGCCTCTGTGACCTGCCCTAATGTTAATAAATAGGGCTGTGGATCATCTGAAATTCTGTGTCCTGAATAAATAGATTTTTAATGCCCTCTACACACCCAGGCTGTGCCAGACTTTCTCTTTGGGATGAGAAGGCTGAGGGCAGAAGGAAGGAAGAATTATTTCCTGAGACCTGTGGAACAGGAAATTGACCTTGGGCATAAACGCCTGATCTAATCTTAGAGTTACTGATTGTTTCTGGAAGGAACAGAAATTTTCCTCCATCAAAAGAGCCCCCAACTCAGAGATTCTCCTAGCCGAAGTGACCGCTATCAAGAATGCTACCGTGATAGATAGGAAATATAAGGAGACATGTCTAAGGGGTTTGAAAGGGGCCCTGGTGAGCGAGTTCAGGACTAAATTTAAGCTCCACGATGGGCATCTGTGAACTACTGGAGGGAAGAGAATTCTAGCTGCCCTCATGAACCTCCTAACGTGTCTGTGAGCAGATACGGGTCTGTTGGAGATCACCCTGATCACTGAGTCCAGGGCTCCCGCCTGTTTTGCTAGGGTGTTCGGTTTTAGGGCCTTATCCAGGCCTTGCTGTAGAAAGTCTAGCACCTCTGGAACTCCCACCTTACAGGGGTCCTGCTTTCTTGCCATTGACCACAGCACAAACGTTTTCCAAGTGGCCCTGTAGGCTCTTCTAGTGGCTGGTCTCCTAGAAAGCTGAATGGTGGCTAGAACAGCCTCCGAGTAGCCTTTCTTCCTCAAGGCTGCGCGCTCAATTTTCAGGCTGTCAACTTTAGAATGTGAAGTTTGTCGCATAGAATGGGCCCCTGTGACGGGAGGGTGGGGAGGATTGGTAAGGTCCTGTACTGTGACCTGCTCAGTTGGACTATATCCGAGAACCACGGTCTCCTTGGCCACCAAGGTGTGATGAGGATAACTTGGGCCTGTTCCCTGACGAGCTTCAATATTGTTCTGGATATCAGAGGGAAGGAGGGAAAACGCAGAGGAGTCCCCTGGACCATGGCTGATTTAGGGCATCAGTTGCCACCGCTTCTGTGCAGGGATCTCTGGACATAAACTTCGACATCTGAGAGTTCTCTCAGGTGGCAAAGAGGTCCATCTGGGGAAGGCCGAAGGCTCTCACCAGCTTGTTGAAGACTGCCTTGTCGAGGGTCCACTCATGTGGATCGATTCTCTGTCTGCTTAGCCAGTCTGCCTGCAAGTTGTCCTTTCCCCTTATGTGGAGGGTCTTGATCGATGCTAGGCGAGTCTGAGCCAACAAGAATAGCTTGATGGCCTCCAAGTGCAGTCCCGGGGCTCTCAATCCCCCCTGGTGATTCACGTATGCTTTGGCTGTTGTATTGTCAGTGTACGCCAGCAGGTGACTGCTTGTGATGGCTAGGAGTAGTTGTTGTAGAGCTAGGCGGATCGCTTTCAACTCCAGGAAATTTATTCCCTTGCTCTTATCTCCCTTGGACCAAAGACCCCATACTGAGAGAGAACCCATGTGCCGCCCCCCCCCAACCCGAGACTGGCGTCCATGGTTTACAATCCTTCTGGCGGGATCTGTTAATGGGGTCCCTGCCTCGAACACCTCTGGCCTTAACCACTAGGACATTGAGCGTTTTAGGTCCGGCGGTATCAAGACCCATGGGTTGAGACCTAGTGAGAGCTCTCTCTGCAAAGGTCGCAGCCACCGCTGTAAGGGTCTGAGGTGGAATCGACCCCAGGTCACCTGCTGCGTGCATGACGCTAACAGGCCTAGTAGCTGGGCCATGGACTTCAACCTCATTCGTCGTTGGTGTCTCAGGGTACGAACTAGCGTGTGGACTTTTTCCCGTCTGGGTAGGGGGACTATGATGATGTCTAAGGTAGTATTGAGGATTACTCCTAGATGTTCCAGCCTGTGGGATGGAACTAGGTGACTTTTGTCCCTGTTGATTAAGAACCCGTGCAGCTCCAGATACTGCATTGTCCTTAATAAGTCCACCCGAGTCCTGTTCTGAGACTGAGCTCTGCTGAGGATGTCTTCCAGATACGGATACAGGTGAATGCCCTCCTTCCTGAGGTTTGCTACTAGCGGGATCAGAATCTTTGTAAATGTTTGGAGGGCTGAGACCAGGCCGAAGGGAAGGGCCCAGAACTGCCAGTGCGAGCCCTGGTAGCAAAATCTGAGCCATTTCCTGTGGAGAGGTCACATTGGTACATGTAGATATGCCTCTTTTAGGTCCAGTAAGACCATCCAGTCCCCTTTTCTTAGACTCTGGCAGATGGATGCGACTGTCTCCATCTTGAATCTGTGTTTTCTTACGTGCTTGTTTAGGGCTTTTAAATCTAACACTGCTCTCCAGCCTCCTGACTTTTTTGGTACTAGAAAAAGGATTGAATAAAGGCCTAGTTTCGACTGTTCTGATGGGACCTCTTCTATGGCTCAGGTTGACTGGAGCCTTTGGATCTCTCCTAGCATAGCCCATGTTTTTGTGAGTCGTTTGAGATGAGAGAGGGGAGAAACCTGTGGAAGGGTTGACGCTGCAGTTCTATGGGGTAGTCCTGGCTTATGGCCGTTAACACCCAAGAGTCTGTAACAGAATCCATCCAGACTTTCGCGTAAAGTTGCAGTCTGCCCCCCACCTCCGAAGTCCCCCATCTCGGAAAAGTCGGGATAGTCATGAGTCCTGTTTGGACTGGCCAGGGACAGGGCTCCTGTGTTTCTGTTTGTCAAATCTACCCTGCTTCGATCCTCTGGAACGAAAGGGGAAGCTATGTGCGGGGTCCCTAGCTCCCTGGAGTTGGAATCTTCTTGATCCAAAATACGCCCCCCTGGCCCTAAAGGGCTGGCTACGAAAAAACCTTTTCTTGGTCCCTACTTGCTGCAAGGTTTTAGACTTGCTCTTGTCGCTAGCGTTGGTTAATACCTTATCCAGGCACACACCGAATAATTTAAAACCCTTGTAGGGCCCGGAAACCAGAAGGTTGTTTGCGATAATATCCCCCTGCCAGGATCTCAGCCAGACTCTCCATCTTGCTGAGATAGTACTTGCCACTGACCAAGCCGACCATGTCATCGCATCCGTGGAAGAGTCGGCTAAAAGTGACGTGGCCAAAAGAACATGGGAAGTCTGTATTTGGGATCTTTTGTCTGAGATTCCGGGGTCCTGTGCCCAGGCTAGGAGTGCTTGGGATATAAATGAGGACAGGATGCTGATCTTTAAGAAGGCGGCTGAAGAATCTAGGGCTCGCCCCAGAGATGATTCAATGGTCTGGTCAGTGGGGTCCTTGGGATGGCAATCACCCTCAGTGGGGAAAACCGTCAGGCGAGAGACGCTGCTGCAGCGCCTACCTTGGGGTTCTTAAATAGGGGCTCCTTTTTCCTGGAGAAGGAGTACAGGGTGTGCTGGGTCTTATTCATTTTGTAAGCCCTATCTGGGCACTTCCATTCCTCTAACCCTAGCCTCACGAAGGCCTTATCCAAAGGGAGCCCCTGGTCCCTGCCATGAATGGAGGGAATGTAGTCCCTATGCTCCTCCTCCTGAGAGTCCGAGGACTCATCTTTGGAGGGTTTTTCCGTCAACTGAATGGTATTAACCACCTGAGAAAGGAGTTCATCCTTAAGAGAGAGAGAAAACTGCCTGTCTTTTTCTTTGGGGTCTGCACTAGGCTCTGTGTATTCTCCTTCCTCTGCCCCAGAGAACTCCTGGACTGACTCCAGGTCCACCACGGAGTCCAGGGAGCCATGAGAGAAATTTGGAGCTCCCAGGCTGTTCACTAGGGGTGGGACTACCAGATGATCCGGTATCCGATACTGCCGGGTTTTTTGTGTACCGGCAGTATCGGATTACCCCGGTAATCCGGGGGAATTACCGGATTCCCCGTGCCGAATTTTTTTTACATTGCGGCCATTCAAATGAATGGCTGCAATGTTAAAAAAAAAAAAAAAAACAGAAAAAACCCCAAACACTTCCCCTCCCCCATCCAGGCTGTGCGGGTGGAAGGGGGGGACTTGGATTTTTTTTTAAAAAAATTTTCCCTAAGTCCCTGGGCTCCGGGCCGCCGCCGGCGACCCAGAGCCCGCACCAGCAGGTAAGTGTACCGGTACCGTTGATCCCTGGGGTGGGGGGTGGTTTAACACCCACACCCCTCCCCAGGGATCACCCTACCTCGCCCACCCAGGGATCACCCAGTACCTTGGCTTCAGCTCCGGGCAGCGGTGGTGGCGATCCAGCGGCCGGCTTCAGCTCTGCTGTGACTGCCAGCTTCAGCACGCTAGTGACGCGTACTAGGCCTTCTGGGGAACTTCCGGGTTCAGGTTGGGCAGGGGGAGGGGGGAGGTCCCCCTTCCACCCGCACAGTCTGGGGGGGGGGGGGGAGGTTTTGTTTTTTTCCTCCATTGATTTCAATGGGGACAATTCCCCATTGAAATCAATGGGGGAAAAACGGTACCGGTATACCGGTATTAATCCGGTATGCCGGTATTTTGAAATCCGGGAACCGGTAAATCCGGTACTCGGTATTTCCCCGGATGTCCCACCCCTACCGTTCACTAGAACAACTCTCCTCAGAAGAGTGAGGGGATCCCAAAAGGTGGGTTATGGTGCCCTCTCGTGGCACTTTTCCCCGTGATCTTCCCGCCCTTTGCAAGGTGGTGTGGGAGGGTCTTTTGCTAGGAGTTATACTAGCAGGGGCCCTTTTGCACTTCCCCCAGGATTGGAGATCACAGAGTCTGTCTAGTGACTCCAAGATTTTTCCCATAGTATTATTTTAGGAGTCCATGGAGGCTATTTGCATCTCCTCTGCTGCTGCTGCTGTTGTCTGCTCCAAAGCTGCATCCATGCCAGCATAGGGGGAAGGGTTTTGCTCGGTTGCTGAGGGAGGGTGCTGAGCTGAATGGAACTCAGCCGTGCTGAATCTGTTCCCGGGCGGGGGGAGTGGCGGCAGCGTCTTAATCGGCTGCCCCTGAGAGTTTGCTGGTTGTTTGCGCAACCTCCCCCGCTTCCAGGTGCACTGCAAGGGAGCCGGCTAGGGACTGAAATTGCGGTTCCCAAGACCGTGGCGCTGCCCTGATTGCCCCGCCTGCCTTCCTAAGCGCCGCTGCTGGCACTATCCAATTCCAATAGGAAAACCACCAAAAAAATGTGTCCTGACGGTCAGAGGCAGAAGACGGACTGAGGAGTAATCGGGGTAGCTCCACACACGCAGGCGCAGTGAAAAGATTTGCTTCTGCCTCCTGGCGGTCAAAGCAGAGAGCTACCCAAACGGAGGAGTAGCCGGAGGCAGGGGGAGAAAGAGCAAGTGGCCTGAGCAAGTGAGACTGGGGAAACTGGCATGTTGAGGTGAGAGCCTGGAGACTCCCAGGGAGTGGCTGAGTCCCTCAAGCGTAGCTCACAACTGATTGGGCAAGCAGCTGACACCAACATAGGAGCACTGGAGTCAAGCCAAAGCACCAGACACCAGTCTAGAAGCTAATGAGCTCACCTGGGCAAGGTACTCTGGGGACACAGGGGCTTGTATTGAAGGTACAGCATGCTTGATAGGAAGGCCAGAGTGAGACCCTATTACACAGGAGATGGGAGGAAGATTGTGCATATTACTCTGTTTATTCTAAACTCCTTTCACACTTTCTGTACTCTAATGAAATCATAGAAAGCAAAACCGACCTCCCCAAGTGAGTGTCTGAGCTGGAGGTTAATTCGATGGTATAATACCTAGTAAACATATGAGTGGAGCTCCAGGTGGCAGTTTTACATATACCTATCAGTAGAACACTGAGAAAAGCTCTGGATGATGTAGCTAATGCTCTAGTAGACTGAACCCTAATTGATGATGGGACTCTCTTCCCTCCTAAATAGTTAACACAGAGAAATTATGGTACGTAACCATCTAGACAAAGTTTGCTTTGGAACCTTATTACCTACGCAACTAGGAACATCGGAAACAAAAGTGAATCACTAAAACAGGAGCGCTCTACACACATCTAAGGTATGTAGATAGGACTCCCCCAGGGAATCATGAGATTTGGAGGGTGAGGGAGGACGAGTAGGGAGACAGATTGATTCAAAGGAAAATCTGAGATTATTTTAAGCAAAAATGAAGAACAGAGCCTAAAGACCACCTTGTCCTTGTGAACTGAGAGAGATAGGGATTTACAGGATAACTAATAGTTTGCTAACTCTTCTGGCAAGGTTATTGCTACTAATACCACCACCTTAAAGGTGAGATTCTCTCTAGAGGCATCCCTTACTGGCTCAACTGGCTCTCTCGTTAGTTGGTGTAGAAACAAATTAAGGTACCATTCTGAAGGAGGGACATTAATGAAAGGAAATGCCTGTGCTGCTCCTTTTAAAACAAAAAACAAAAAAAAACCTCTTCACTGACCTGACTTGCTCAAAGTCACACAGGGAATCCATGACAGAGATGGAAAATATACCCAGTCTTTGGAGTAAAATAGACAACATCTTACTACTTAGTAATTTGTGCTCAAAATATTTTGCCTCTACAGAGCCACACTGTATGAACTGCATACCCCAATACAAAGAAACTCACCAAACCATTTATCATGTATGTATATGTCATTTTGATTCCATATTCTGGAAAGAACATGGAGGTCTCTTCTCTAATCGCAAGTCATTCATTAAGAGCGGATTCAATTACCTTCTACTCATGTCAAAAGAGTAATTCCAATTAAAATTAACCGAAATTGGCTTGGACTCCAAGTGTGGATAACTCAATAAGGATGGGAACGGGGGATCGCTTGCCTGTTCCAGCTGCCTCTAGCACTCAAACAGCAGCACAGCAAATGTCAGTGCAGCAGTGGCAGCACAGAGGTATGGGGGCCTAGGAAAGCCTCTAAGGTGTGGGGAAGCAGGGAGTAGTGATGGGAGAGTGGCAAGTGCTGCCACATCCTACTCAGGCGGGCAGGGAAGGAGGGAAGAGGATTTAAAATGTTTATAGAGCTGCTTTACTGTGCTTGCGCCATGGGGGCAACAAGGTCTGTTACCCACATCGCAAGCACACAGTGGGTGTCTCCAGAATTGACAAGGAAGTGAGGCTACAACGCTTTCAGTACAACGCTGGGCAGCCGGGCCACGCAATGCAGCACGTTGTGTGGTCAGTGGCAGCCATGTTCTCCCCCACCTCACGGCGGGATGAGCAGCTGCCTGCTGCATGGCATGTCCTCGGAATCATTCCGAGGACACTTCACGGAACAGCTTTACCGCCCAGGATGGAACAACCTATATGGCTGGGCCCCTTCTGCCCACCATGTAGTGAGCTCCCATCATGGGTGGAGATGGGGTTTGGTCTGGTCGGGGGAGGGAGGTGGGGCAGGCCCATACACGCACTCCTTTATCCGGTGTCACAACCCTCCCTGGCTGCACCAGCCCGCACGTCTTCCCCACAACCATCTGGGCAGCTTCCCGCACTTCCCTGCTGTATAGCAGCAGTGATTGGATTCCCCATGCGGCCCCATGAAGGGCAGCCACCACCGCTCTTGTGATGACATGACACCCAGAAAAGCCATGGGGAAGGTTTTAGTTGAGGCTGGAGGGAACTCAGGCTGAACCCAGCCAATTAGATTGGCCTTTGGGTAACGAACATAGAGCTACATGTCAATAGCAGAGAAGAACAGAGCGCATTTTATTTAGGAGAGCCTGCCCAGCAGCTGCTCTGCAGCAAACCACAGCAAACTAGATTTTTCATGTAGGAAAGGCTTGCTTCTTCATCAAGCTCCTTGGGGACACCCAACTTTTTAAGAGTTGAGACTGAGAATATTGGTGCTGTAGGCATTTTTTCCCCTTCCGTTTCTTGGTCTGGAACCTTTCCAGAAGAACATGAAAGTGCTATATAAATGCTTAATAATAAGGATTCTGGCCTGTGCTGCCTGTGTTTTCCAGATACCCAAAAGTCTATTTCAATTATACTGTAAAAATACTGACAATTTGGGTTCTCATTTCTGGTCTCTCTCTGCGCCTTTTACTGTTCCTGGCAGCAGCTGAGGCTTTGATTTCTCGGTATCTGGCTCCATGTGCACATTTTAACTGAAATTTTACTGCCAAATTGTCCCCTCTTCTGGCTGGGATGCCTTCTTGCTCACTCAATCGGTGTGGTTACTTCTTGTTGGTAAAGGAAAATATACTGAGAGTTTAGAGCTGGCTTTGGATATTTTGTGGGCTGACCAGAGTGCAGTGAAAAACTTTGAAAGAATTAACAAATGTCCCTAAAGGCTTGTAAACCCTTATTTGGTATACCCTTCTTACAACTGTCTGTCTCTGTCTCTGTGTGTTCTATTGTGTATTCCACAATAATGTGTCAAATTTTAACAGTCCCAAGTGGCCCCACCAGCCTAAAAGTCCACCAGCCACCACTGGTGGTAAGTAGACAGAGATAGTTGAAGCACAGACCTGGACAAACCACAACTGGATACACAGCAAGGGTTAATTATTAACATCATCATCATCACCTCCTTCAGGCCGGTCTTTTAGCGCGCCCCCTCCAGAAGGGGAAGGGACCAGTTAGGATGGTCCGCCCTCGGAGGCTGATGGAACCCCATCGTCTTCTCCATAGGGCCCATTTGCGGTCCTATGTGGAGGCTGTGAGGAGGGCCATTGAGTAATTCCTCATAGCGTCTGCGAAGTCGCGTCCAGTGGAGCGGTTTCGGGTGGTGCGGGGGCTGGTTAGTCCGGCCTCCCTCCGCCTGGATGGGGACTTGTCCCAGGCCCGCTGTGAGGAGTTTGTCACCTGGTTAGTAAAAGCTTCCGGGGAGACGTTGGGGATGGTGCTGGCGAGGGTAGTGAATGCGTCCCTTCGGCAGGGGAGGTTGTCGCCTTGCCTTAAGGCTGAAGAAACCATCGTTGGACGTAGACGCGCTCGCCAGCTACCGACCTGTCTCTAACCTTCCCTTTTTAGGGAAGGTTATTGAGCGGGCAGTGGCGCTCCAGCTCCAGG
>QEPC01010688.1:2273721-2291191 GCA_003113815.1 Sphenodon punctatus
GAGGAAGCTCGCCTGGCCCCAAGCCTTTTGACATTTCGGCGGAACTGTAAGACCTGGCTGTTTGCCCAGGCCTTTGGGAGGGAGGGTGGGGAGGGGTGATTTTAATCCCCCGCCCATCTATTTATTTATTTTCTAGCCCTGTTTTATGTGATATATTTAGATGATGTTTTATATTTGTATTTTAAGTAAATTTTTAATATTTTATGGTGCTGTTAGCCGCCCCGAGCTGCATTGCAGGAGGGGGCTGGATATAAATTCGTAAAATAAATAAATAAATAAATAATAAAGTAAATTATTAATATTATAATTATTAACTTTTCCCCTTTGTTACTCCATCTCCTAGGACTAAACTGAATATGTTTGTACATGTGTTTAGTTACTTATGCAATGGCAGTTTAATTTCCAACACAGTGGTTTCTTGTCAGTAGCAACAATGCTATAACTTTCCCAATAGGATATCATGACAGTGACTCATGCCAGAATGTGACAATATACTTCTCATTGATCTATTGTATTGGCATCAATGCACAAGATAGTCTGACAGACTTACCAAAAGGAAATGGACAACATCTCCCCGACAGAAAGCAAGTACAGGGTTCACAGAGTTCTGTACAGCAACAAAATGCCAGGCCAGCAACGGAACACTGGAGGGATCCATCTGAAGGGGAAAAAACACAATTTATACAAAACACTGTACACATGAGTAGTGCCAGGGAGAACACGGTCAGTGATTAAAATTATAAAACAACTCTAAAAAAATAGACCAAGTTGGTTTGTTTTTTAAATAAGCCTGCTTAAAATTATATTAATATGACAATCAATGTTAAGGCGTAACCTTGCTAGTGTCTATTATAATAATCCAAGATAATGTTATAGTTTTAGGAGGGCTTCCCAATTAAGGAGTTCATGATTTCTTGATTACTTTCATGCACACACTGGGGAAAACACATTCAACTTAAGGTCAAGCTTTAGAAGTTGATGGCACAGTTTGTTGCTGCGTTAAGATCACAATCCTGTGAAGTTTTCCTGTATTCAACGTTAAGCATATGCATACCTTGTGCAAAGTCCATTGAAGTCCATGGAAACATCATCCCTTACTGCAAATGACCTAAAGCCAGTGATCAGTTCTGTTAATTTCAATGAGAGTATTGAACACATACAGTAAAGCACTGTGCAAAGTCTTTGGAGGCTCTAGCCTTTAGACCAGTGGTTTCCAAAACTTTTATCTGCATGGTCCGATTTTGAGAATTAAATATCATCCCATGAACCCAGAAAAACAACAGAAATACTAAGCATATCAGCTATCAGTTGGGATCATGATTCCATTATTATTTGCAGATGGTGGGATGCCACTTGGTTCCCAACCCAGTTTGGGAACCTCTATCTTAGACTCCAGTCCTACAGAGAGAGACCCACAGAAGTCAGCAAGTTGGCAGACTCTGTACACTGTTGCAAACCTACCTTAAGTATTTAGGGAACAGAATCCAAGTCAGCAGGGGCTTTGGTATCATCTTCAATCCATACTTTGTGCACACATTGTTCACAAAGTGCATTCATGCATGCAACATGTGGGGCAGCACATTGCACATGAGGTGCAGAGGGTATGAGCAATATTTGCACAATGCAAATTGTGCGCAGCACATGCGCAAGGCATGGATTGACCCCACTGAATTTAGGACCCAGTCATGTAGCCATAGAGTCAATGCTCATGTTTACTTTTTCCAAATATCAGTACTTACAGTTATCTTGCATGGAAAAGTTTTGCTTTAATTACTTTTGACCTCAGTTTAGTTGAAGTATTTTTAGTTTGTCTTTTTCTATCCATCATTTTTCTTTCTGTGATCTTTTTCACGCAGTGGGAAAAAAGAAGTTACTTACCAGTAACTCTGTTCTTCGAGAGAGCTCCGCGAATTCTCACTCTTGGGATTCACTTCCTGCTCTGCAGGTACCGGAAAACCTCTAACTAGCAGTCTCCAGGCAGAATAGGCCTGTAAAATAGATCTTAAGGTGAGGGCTCCGCACCTCCCTCCCCCTCCCCTCCTGCGAAAAAAGCGGGCTTGTAGTCTCGCAAGAGCCGGAATCTATATATAGGAGGGAGGAGCCCTCGCCGCCTCAGTTCCTTCCAAACCCGTCCCAGGAAGACCCAGGTGACGGGACCTCCGAGACTGAGGGGAAGGTGGGTGGGTCGTGAGAATTCACGGAGCTCTCTCGAAGAACAGAGTTACTGGTAAGTAACTTCTTTTTCTTCTTCAAGGATCTCCGTGATTCTCTCTTGGGAGAGTGAAAAGCAGTAATACTAGACCTACCTCGAGGAGGAGGGTGTCTCGGGGGTTCAGGCAATGATGGATCCGAGAACTGCTCTTCCCACTCCCGCATCCCATGAGGCTGCGAGATCCAGAGCATAGTGCCTGGAGAAGGCGTGCACTGAGGACCATGTGGCAGCTCTGCAGATGTCCACAATAGGCACCTGTCGAATTAAGGCAATGGAAGAGGCGACTGCCCTAGTGGAGTGCGCCCTCAGGTGAGAAGGAGGTGGTTTATTGGCCCTTTCGTAGAATCTGTGAATGCATAGAAGGATCCAGTTTGAGAGCCTTCATGAGCTTACCTTAACTCCAATGCATCAGCCTCCATAGGAGATGAAGAGAGCATCCGATGCTCGTATAGAGCAAGTTCGACTGAGGTGAAGGAAGGGCTCTCTTTACATCGGGGGAGTGAAGTGCCCAGTCTCTCGGGCATATGTGTGATCGCGGGAAGAAAACTGGTAAGGAAACAGTTTGATTTACATAAAAAGGGGGAAAAACAACCCTTGGGAGAAATGCAGGGTCAGTTCAGAGATCCACCTAGTTGATGTGAAAACATGTATATGGTGGAGAAGCACGAAAGGCTGAGATTTCAGAGACCCTGTGTGCAGAAGTGATAGCTAACAAGAAGGCTGTCTTGATGGAGACATTCTCCAGCAAGGTGGATGCCATTGGCTTGAAGGGAGGGCCCCAGAGGCCAGTGAGGACTAGGGTAAGGTCCTACTGCGAGACCAGCTGCGATATAGGATATGTGTTGACTAGACCTCGCCAAAGGGTTCTGAAAATGGGGTGTGAGAAGAGGGTATGGTTGCTGTCGGATTCAAGGCGGGAAGAGGGAGCAGCAACATGCAGCTTAAGGGAGGCAATCGAGAGTCCCGAAGGGTGCAACTGAAGTAAATAAGTGAGAATGTGAGTCAAGGAGAGTGACTGTAGTGAGATATCAACAGAAGAGTACCAGGCAGCGAAGCATGTCCATTTTGTGTTAAAGCATACTTGTGTGGATGGCCAACGGGAACTGATTAAGATGTGGGTAACTTGCGGGTTTGCATCAATTAGAACTACTGGACCAAACAGGTGAAGAGCCCGGAGCGTGGAGAGGCGGTGATGCAGGATTTATCCCTCGTGACAAGACAGGAGGTCGGGCAGAAGAGGTAAGGTCATCCGATCGACTGACATCAGCTGTAAGGTCTGAAACCAAGGCTGGCGAGGTCAGGCGGGGGCGATGAGAATCATGTGGGCACGGTCCATCTGTGCCCCGCGGGGCACTCTGTAGAGGAGTGGAACGGAGGGAAAGGCATAAACAAACTGCCCTGTTCAAGAGTGATGACAAAGGCGTCCGATATTGATCCTGCAGCCTGGCCCACTCCGCTGCAGAAGCTCAGCGGTTAGCGTTGTGTTGAGATGCTGTACAGTCTTTTCCTCTCCTAATCGACTGCAGCACAGGGGATTAAAACCCATGATCTTTGGCTTCCTGAGCAAAGAGTCTTTCCGCTAGACCACCAAGCCCTGCTAAACAGGTCAATCTGTGGTTTCCCCCAGCGGCGAAAGATGTCCTGGAGGACATTGTCGTTAAAGGCCCAGTCGAGCTGATCTGTTACACGACAACAAACGATCTGCTCTCTCGTTGTTGTGTCAGGCTCGGGGGCATGGAGCCGGGGGAGGGGGAAGGGAGCAAGGAGAGAGAAAGCAAGACCAGAGTACAGGGGGAGAGGGGTGTCCTCAGGGCGACCCTCTGAAACCTCTCAGTTGCTCTCTCATACTCGAGAGATTATGTACTCAGCATCGCTACCAGGCACACTGGTCTAAGAAGGTACGCGACTCATCATGAAGATCTGAACATTGTGGCCTGCTATGAGAAGCAGTAGGACTCTGAGTGTCCAGCGTATGGCCCTGAGCTCTAGGTGGTTGATATGTAGGAGGGTATGCTCCGGTGACCAGAGTCCATGGAGATGGACGCATGAATCTGGGGAAAGGGGAAGGGCATACCTTGAAGGTGGTTCCATCCACCCTGGGATGGAGCGGAGGACCTTCTGAGGAATTGTGAGCATTCTGGAGAGGCTGTGCTGAGTGGGAACGTAGGCCCGAGCAAACAACTGCTGCAGGGGCCAGAACCAGAGCCGAGCATGTGGTGTGATGGTGGTGGTTACTGCCCTGAGACCCTGCAGTCTGAGGAAAAAGAGCACAGGTCTGGGAGTGTGCCCTTGCAGACAGAGAACACTGTCCCTCAGCATGCAGAACCTGTCTCGAGGGATGTGCAGTGTGTCCAGGACTGTCCCTATGAACAGAAACCTCTGGGTAGATTTGAGGAGAGACCTTGGGTAGTTGATAACTAGCCCCAGATTCTGTAGAATAGAGATAGTCTGTTGGAGATGGGCGGTGAGAAGCTGTGGCGATGAAGCTGCTATGAGGCAGTCATCCAGGTACGGAAAAACGGCCGTATGTTGTTCTGCCGTAGGTGGGCTGCAATGACTGTGAGACACGTTTTAAAGACCCTTGGTGCTGGTGAGAATCCAAAGAGGAAGGCAGTATACTGAACATGTTGTGAACGAACAAGAAAAACGGAAGTATCGCCTGTGCGATGAGTGAATGGCGATATGAAAGTAGGAGTCTTGGAGGTCAAGCGAGACCAACCGATCTCCTTGCTGGAGACCCAGCATAACGATGGGTAGGGTAGTCAAGCAGATTTAACTGTTTGATAAAGATATTAAGGTGTCTGAGATGCAAGGAGGGTCTGACATCCATATCCTTCTCAGGGACAAGAAAGTAATTTGAATAAAATCCAGTGCTTAACTCAGAGGGGGGAACCTTCTCAATGGCTCCTAGCCAGGAGATTCAGGATTTCTTGTAGTATTTGTGGAGTAACCACAAAGCTGACCTCTCTGACCCATAAGTCAGTGATGGTAGCCCACTGGGAGAAGTATGGGCGGAGACGGTTCAGGAATTGCCTATGAGGCATGCCAAGTCAAGCAGAGGCCTAAAAATGCTGCTTAGGGGCCCGGCCAGTGGAGGAGGTGGAGCCGGAGCCACCCCTTTTCCTTCTGGCAGGGAAACTTCTTTCTGTTCTGCAAGGGAGCAGACTGTGATTGCTGGTACGAAGGGGTGTACAGCCTGCGTGATGGGAACGCATAGTTGGATCGGTACCGGGGTTGGTAGGGGAAAGCGCTTGCTGAAGTGTAAGACTGGCACTTCCTGAATGGTCTGATGACCCCAGCTGACCTAGCTGTGTGATACATCTCCTTGATATTTGTAAGGGTGTCATCAGTTGAAGTAGCGAGGAGGCCAAAGCCATCGAAAGGTAAGTCTGCTACATGGGTGTTGTTTTCAGGGGCTAGGGCGGAGGAACGCAATCAAGTGTGACGGCGCAGGGAGATGGCCAAGGCCATGCCCCTGATCCTGGAGACAATTATATGCATGTTAGTTGTCAAGTGGAATTGAGCAATATGCATGCCCTCTCTTTGGAGGGCCAGGAGCTGAGTCCGATCAGAGATCTAGGAGAACTGAGCCCATAAACATTGTTGGTACCATAGAGGACAGACGCATAATAAGCTGCCCTGAGGGAAAAGGTCTTGGAAGAGAAGATCTTGTGTCCTATGACGTCGAGACGTCTACCTTCCCTAGCCACAGGCGAGGTTAGGAAGCCCCCTGATATGGACTTAAGGGAGGCAGCTGCAACAACTAAGAATAGGAGCCGAGTGCCAGTGGAACATCTCGTACATCTTTTAGATAAGGCAGAGAGAGAGAGTCTGCCAATTTACAGGGGGGGAGGGGGTTGGCCCACACTGTCTAGCTGGTTCTAAGAGTTGGCCTAGTAAAGGGATGGAGACGTGCCCTGTATCTCCAGATCCCAAGATACCAAACACCGGTCCAGACTGAGCTCGCTTGACCACCTTAGTGGGAAGCTTAGGTAATGCAGCAGAGGGGCATTTAAGAAAAGCCTGGAAGGGCTTAACGTCCTTGGTGGAGAGGTTGGGTTGGGGTCGGAGATAGCGTGGACTGCGCTGAGGGTAGAAACCCAGCAGGCGCGGGGCAATCGCCGAACAGTGTCTCGATGAGGGAAGTTCCGGACAGTGGTGCTGACCTTATGCCCTGGTGATACACAGATCCAAGAGGCTTTGTCAACTGAGGAACTGGTACCATGGGGGTAGCCGGTACCACCGGTACAGAGGGCGGCAGAGGCTGAAGTGGCATTGGCGAGGCAGCCTATTGCACCGGGGAGCAGGGGGCCGAGACACCGACACCATGGGTGGTGCTCGTGGTGGAGTCAGAGGCCCAAAGGGTGGTGCTGGACATGTAGCCAATGAAGTGTCCTGCATCACTGTACCAGTGAACAGTGGCGATCTCCTGCGAGAGCGGTACCTATGGTACCAGGTTCCCTGGTACCTATGGTACCAGTAGTCAGCAGATCATAGTTCTGGATCTGCGATCCGCATGAGCAGTTCCTCTGCGAGAATAGCCAAAAGGTCTGGTAAGATAACTCCCATGTTGGACTGTGGCTAGGGGATGGAGAGCGGGAATGGTACCGTGGATGTCGGCAGTGTCCCTCAGGGGGAGCGGTTGCGACGAGGCACATTAGGCAGGAGCGCAGGAATGGTACCGTTGGTGTCAGCAGTGTCCCTCAGGGGAGCAGCTGCGGCGAGGTACATTAGGCGGGAGCGCCGGGGAGAGCTGCTGCTGCTCACTCACCCGTGCCGCAGCTGGTGAGACAGTACCGTGCTCTCGGGGGCTCAGAAAACACGGTCTCCACCTGAAAGGTTCTGAGCGGAGTGTCAGCGCTGAGAGACCACTGCTTTCCTTTTCCCTTCCCCCTTTTCAGCTTGCCTCTCTCTCTCTATTCTTTTTTTTTTTTTTTTTTTTTTTGGAGATGGGAAGGGTCCTACCAGCCGACTCAATAGGTAGTAGGTATAGCAGTACCGAGAGTCAGAGCAACCAGCGGGGATGGTACCCATGCCAGTGCCGAGGCAGGCGGCGGCGGTGGGAAGATGAGCGCCCTGTCTTGGGGCTGCTCCGCCGTGCCAGTAGGAGCTAAAGGCCTGTCCGTGGGGCTGGACGTACTCACTATTGCTGCCAGAGCCTGCGGAGTCAACAGGTCCAGGAGATACAAGGCTCGAGTGCGTTTGGTGCGAGCCAAGAGGGAGGCACAATGAGGGCACTTGCGGGAGTAATGTCCCTCGCCCAAACAGGACAAGAAATGCTGTCGCCTTTGATGCCCGTGGGACCTGACATGCTCTAGTGGGTGGCAGAGAGCAGTAATTCCCGTGAGGGGAGCCCGCAAGGGACGCTGCGTCTCTGAGGAGAAAGAACAGCGCAACCCCTGGGGGGGAGCGCGCCCGCAAGGGGCGACTGTCTCTCCATTCATAGAAGTTGGTCTTCTTCTGAGGTAAAAGTTGAAGCAGAAGAAGAATTGAAGTCGTTAGACTGCTACTCCCTTAGACTGCTACTCCCTTATACCTACTCCCTTAGACTGCTAAAACACGTTGAGAAACGTGGAGGAACGGTTGGAAGGAACTGAGGCGGCGAGGGCTCCTCCCTCCTATATATAGATTCCTGCTCTTGCGAGACTACAAGCCCGCTCTTTTCGCAGGAGGGGAGGGAGGGGCGGAGCCCTCACCTTAAGATCTATTTTACAGGCCTATTCTGCCTGGAGACTGCTAGTTAGAGGTTTTCTGGTACCTGCGGAGCAGGAAGTGAATCCCAGGAGTGAGAATCACGGAGATCCTCAAAGAAGAACATATTAATATTTTTATCTTTTCAGCTTTAGGGAAGGTGTTTTCTTCTGTGCCCGGAGGCTCATGCGGATGTTGACGGTTCCAGAGAGAACTGTATTGATCGAGATGGTGCTGGGGACAGCGACTGTGCCAAGGTAGGTGTCGGTGGAGGGGGCAGTGTCCATGGCAGAGATGTTGGCTTGAAGTGGTGCTCTGATATGGTCCTGTTGCCAGGGAGGAGGACGGTACAGAAGAAGGCTTGTGAGGCGAAACAGTACAGGACCAGGGGGCAGTTTTAGTGAGCTCCCTGGGTGGCTCCAGCACCCCTATTTCTAAGAAAAAGCTGAACACGCATTTTCCAATCTCTTATAGCCCTGGTAGAAAGGCCAGCCGAAGCTAAACAGGCTGTAGGCTTGCGAGCCTCCCCAAGGTTGGACAATCCGTACATTTTTTGAAGCCCCCTTTTTAGTAGGAGTAGCCATATCGACAGTCCCAGAGGGTTGAATCCCACCCAGGGTAGAAGGACATACCTTCTATATTATTAATTCTTTTTCCAAGTTTTTTTAATGAAAGGAATAAAGTTGCACTACTAAGACGAAGTTTGTGAGATCACAAACCTAGAAACTGTTCCTAATAGCTGGCCACTGCAGTGGTTGGAAGAAACCAAGGTAAATCGTGCCCTGCTTCTCTCATTTATACCCTCATTAGGTACCCACCAACAGCACGGGACATGATGGGAGAGGCCACAGAGTACAATGGACAAACTGCTTTAAGAAGCTTACCGAACCAATCTACACAGGCGCAGACCCCAATGTTGCGAGCGCAGAGCCCCATTCAAAGAACTGAGTCAAGAAGCCTTAAGAGTCATAAAAGTGGGCCATCTTATTTGCCTATTTTAACAAAGGTTTTAACCTCATTTTATACTGGATGCCACTCAATTATATCCATGGAGAACATAGGTTGAAGGTTCTTGTACCATACAGCCACCTCCAATCCACCCAGTTGTGAATGGGCACCTTAGCCACTAGTCAACAGAGTTTAGATTATTTTTTCTTTATATCCTGTCCTATCTCCGAAGGCTCAGAGACTCAGAACATATTAAATATAAAATATGAATAAGTGAGGCTGGCCACACCAGTCCTTCCTATACTCAACTACAGCCCAAACCACACTCGTTCAATGAGGAGCTAACTAAATCAGACTTCTGAACATTAAATGCTTCTAGAAGCCAATAACTAAGCAGTGCAACTGCTAACCTAAAACTAAGCAGGAGATTACAGAGGTGCAGGGCAGCAGTTGTAAACATCAGTAAAGAAATTTAGCATGCTCTTTGCTTTCCTTGTGACTGGAAGAGGAGTGGCATACTGAACCTAAACTAGTCTCAGCAAAAGGCTATCCTCAATCATACTGAAGGATGGCAAGCTCTTACTTCCCTTCCACCTCAAAGCCAAAACACCCCACTCACATGTACACCTGTGGCCTCAACTATAGTGCAAGCAAGTGGGATATTAACGCTGTAGTGTTCATTATAGTAGGAACTAGAGGTCCCAGGTGAGAGAATGATATCATATTGCGCTCTGCACAGACACACAGCAAGGGTCTGTCCCTATACTAAAGAATATATTACCTACACCTGGAGATTTGTAAAGGGACCTAGGGAAGTCAAGTACTCCACAGTAAATACACAAGAGATACACAGTGTTTTCTAGATGGAGACCTTGGACCCAGGAGGGTTTGGGTGATCTTGAGCTAAATTTCTTAATGAGTCTGTAGCAGAACTGGGGTTAAAACTAAGAACTCCACAATTCTGGTCAAGTGCCTTAAGCACAAGCCCCTCTTTTCCCCACCCAGTGCCTCTGCACAATCCAGAGAAGATGCAAAATTGAGGGTTTTTTTAACAAATCTGAAAAGTTTAAATTGCAGAATTAAATTTTGAACTCTTTTTGTTTTAAATAATGCTGCTATAAATGAAAGTCAACTTATGTTAAGGTCTAAGCGAACTATAATATATTCCGATTGTATTCATATATTTTTTTAAAACATGCCAATTTGAGGAGTTCTCATTAAAACTAATGAGTTGGTAGCAGAGATAGAGCATCAAGGGGGAAAAACCATCTGCCTTTCAAGATTAAGTTTTAGAATATAGTTCAGTTTCTTGCCTACTACATTAAGTCCTTGATGCTACAGACGCTTACATGCTGCAATTCCAATGAAATTATTCACTCTGTATGGAGTTACGCAGATCTAACCTGTTCAAGTATTTTAAAGTACTGGAGCCCAATCGTACTCATTGTGAGTAGCCCATAGCAAAGCTGGCTGTAATGCCCTCTATTTGACCCTTATCTTTCACAAATGCCACCATTGGGAGCTCTTCCTGACTTCAGTGAGCCACATTTTGTGCTTTTACAGTAGGGTAATTACATGTATTTACTTTTTACCAAATGTTAGTGCTCTCAGTTTCTCCTATAAAGAAAACTTTTGCCTTAATTACTTGTGTTTCAGTTTAATTAAATACACCGAGTTTTACTTTTCTTTTATGCCAATTTAAAAGTAATTTTACTTATTAAAACTAGTTTAATCATATGAAAGCCTTTCTAACAATGAAAGCAATAAAAGTTAAATATCTGAATAATTATATTAAAGCTTTAAATGTATGGATTGTGCTTATAATCTGTATATCCACCTGCTTACCAAGAGGGGAAAGGCTCAGGTTGTAAGTAACCAAGGCCATGATGAGTAAAAAAGTTACTCCAGAGTTATCCAACTGAAGCCTACAGGTTTTCAATGAGGCTATTCTAGAGTTAAACGATTGAGAATTGTGGCTGAAGTTAACATGCTTTAATAATTACAAGTCAAACAGTAAGAATGTACCATTCTTTAAGTACAGGGGGGTGGGGGAGAGGGGGAAAGCTGCTGTTGGGGCCTGCTGGGACTGGGACTCTGCTGTTGCTGCTGACCATCTGTCTCACCTGGGCTGCCCATGCATCCGCTCCCACTGCTTCATTAGCACAGGTCTCCCTGGTATACAGAGGGCCTGAGGCACTTGAAGTGGGAGGGTAGACAGTTAGAGCACAGGCAATGCTTGACTTGCACTGAAGCTGAACAACTGTGGCATAGATTATTTTTGAGGGACTATGCTGTGGCTGTGATGCTGGCAAAGAAAGCTTTCTTCTCTGCTATCATAGCATCTGCAAAGTCTTGTCCGGTAGTGCTATTCCAGGTGGTGAGGGGCCTGGTTAACTGAACCTGTCTCCACCAGGACACGTAGTCATCGAATGTTCGTTGTGACATTTTTATTAATTATGTTACAGATGAAATCACTCCGTCAGGCATTTGGCGAGGGAGAGGAGTGAGGGAGGTGGTTGGTTTTTATTCTTTTTATTGATGTTTTATTATGTTTTATGCTATTTTATTATGTATTTTTTATGTTGTTAGCCGCCCCGGGTTGCATCTGACAATAGGGGCAGGGTATACATTTTTAAAATAAATATAAAATAAATATTCATGACTTGGGTGTTGCCATTTCAACTACAGAGTCAGAGTTTGGGGTTATGAAAGCTCAGTCTTGTCCCATTCATTTGAATCTGTTTCAACTGGTGTCACCCACTGATGCGAGAGAGGTGCTTGGGGTGATGATCCTTGTGGTCTGATGATCCTAATTCCAGTTGTGAATTAGATCCTTGCCCATCCTGCCTGGTGAAAGCCAGCCAAGAGACATTGGGGCCGCTGTTGGTTCAGGTTGTCAACACCTCTCTACGGGAGGGGAGGGTGATGGACACCCTTAAAACAGCAGTGGTCTGGCCCCTGCTTAAGAAACCATGTTTGGACGCTGACTCCCCGGCCAGCTATTGGCCTGTCTCTAATCTTCCCTTTTTAGGGAAGGTTATTAAATGAGTGGTTGCCCAATTGCTCCAGGCTCATCTTGATGCTATCCGATTCCTGGACCCGTTTCCGTCAGGTTTTTGTCATGGGTATGGCACGAAGACTGAGCTTGTAGCTTTGGTCGATGATCTGTGCCTTGAAACGGACAAGGGAAATTCTACCTTGTTGATCTTGTTATATCTTTCAGAAGCCTGTGATACAGTTGATGATGAGGTGTTGTTGACACGACAGAGGGACTTGGAGGGGTTGCGTGGGATCACTCAAGTGGTTCTGCTCCTCCCTGTCAGGAGGGACCAGTGGGTGGTGATGCGTGATTGGTCTTCATCCTTTCAGGACCTCCCCTGTGGTGTCCCGCAAGGTTTTAATCTGTCTCCCCTCTTGTTCAATGTGCATTTGAGGCCACTGGGCAAGGTCGTTCAGAGGTTTGGGGTGAGAGGTCATCAATATGCTGATGACACTCAGCTCTACCTCTCTTTTTCATCTGACCCACATCCTGCAGTCTCAGTGATTACTGAAAGTCTGGCTGCTGTCGGAGACTGGATGAGGGTGAGACAATTGAAACTGAATCCTGACGAGACTGAAGTGATGATTGGCCAGTCTTGTAACTTGGAAAGGATTGGGACATTAATGGGGTCCAGCCCCCTTTGGTTCACAGCTTTGGAGTGCTTTCGGATCCCTTGCTGGGCCTGGAATACCAGATGGTGGCAGTGGCCAGAAGCACTTTTCACCACCTCCATCTGATAAGGCTGCAGCCTTTTCTTTCTGACTCCGATCTGGCCACTGTCATCCATGCTTTCATCACTTCAAGACTAGATTACTGCAATGTGCTCTACGAAGGGCTACCCTTGATGCCCCTTTGGAAGCTGCAGCTGGTGGAGAATGCGGTGGCTCAGTTTCTTTCAGGGACAAGCTGCCGGGAGCACATTACACCAGTGCTCCAAAGTCTGCAATGGCTTCCTATAGCTTTCCAGGCACAATTCAAGATGCTGGTTTTAATATTTAAAGCCCTCAACAATCTGGGTCCCATATATCTGAAAGACCGTCTGTCCTACCATATTCCATTGCAACCCCTACAGTCAGCCGGGAGCGCCCTCACGCAGTCTCCATCTGTTACGCTTTTCCATGGGACGGGGGAGCGTAGGAGGGCATTCTTGGTTGGTGCCCTCGTTTTGTGGAACTCCCTTCCCCAGGAGGTTTGCTTGAGCTAGTGCCTAAGCATCTTCCAGAGCCAGTGTAAAACATTTTTATTTGAAACAGCATTTGGCAGGCAGGGATAGGGGTTGGTTCGGTTTTTACGTAGGATTGGTGGGGCAGGTGGAAGATTTGAGGGGAGCATGGGAGTTTTTATTGTTTGAATTTTATTGTTGTTGTTTTATTAATTGTGAGCCACCCTGAGCCTCTACGGGAAGGGCGGCATATAAATTCAAATAAAATTAATAAATAGTTATAGTCAAACAGTAAGACTGTACAATTCTTTAAGGTACAGACACAAAATACAATTAAAATTGATTATTCAAAATCAAGGATCCCCACCCCATGGTTTAAACACCAGGACAAGATGGTATTCAATCCACCCTACTGCAATTTACTTACATACTAATAATGAGTACCACAGATAGCACACAGACACACACTCCCAAATTACTCAACTAAAAATTAACTGTTATAGTATCAAAACCAGCTGAGCGGCATATTCCTAGTTCAGCTTGTAACAGTTTCCACTACAACCTGGAATATTTTACAGCCACCTCTCAGTTAGCGTACTAAAAACATCCAACAGATACACTGCTTTGGCCAGCTGGCATAGTTCTAAGTTTCAACTAGCATGTGTTTTTTAAAATAAAAAAATCCCAGTGCGTGCTGGCAGGAAAATATTTTTAGTATCTCACTAGCGACACTCATGCTAAAATGGCTCCAAGAGAAAGAGGCTTGCTTTTTGTCCTTGTCTACTCTTCAAAGAGGACGTTCATCCCTGTTACTGCATCCTTAACATTTCCCTGTGATGTCCCTAGAACAAAAGACAAGTAAAGAATGGCATAACATGCACCCCAACCTGTGACTCACGAGCCTTGCCCTTTCATGTTATTCATTATAGCTCCATAAACAAATGCAAAATAGAGGGGGGGAGCATACCTGAGAATCAGCAAGGAAAAAGGTTAAAATGCACCCAATGCTAGGCTTAACAAATTAAATAGTAACAAATCACCAGGACCAGATGGTATTCATCCCAGAGGTCTGAAGGAACTCAAATACGAAGTTGCAGACCTATTACTGGTAATTTGCAACCTATCACTAAAGTCTTCCACTGTACCAGAGGACTGAATGTAGCAAATGTAACACAACTATTTAAAAAAGGCTCCAGAGGTGAACCTGGAAACTATAGACCGGTTGGAGCCTGATGTCAGTGCTGGGCAAACTGGTGGAAACTGCTGTTAAACAGAATTACTGAGCATATTGATAAATATGGCTTAACAGGGAAGAGTCAACATTGATTAAGGAAAGGGAAATCATGCCTCACTAACCTATTGGAATTTTCTGTGTGTGTAAATAAAGGTGAGCCTGGATTGTCAGGTGGAGGCAGGCTATAGGGAGCACATTACACCAGTGCTCTGGGCTCTGCACTGGCTGCCTATAGCGCCTATAGCGTTGCGGGACCGATTCAAGGTGCTGGTGTTGGCCTTTAAGCCCCTACACGCCCTGGGCCCCTCCTACCTGAGAGACCGCCTCACGCCCCGGGCCCTGGAGCAATCGCTGCGATCCACCAGGGGCGCCATCTTGGAGGTCCCCCGGGTAAACCAGGGGGCCACGATGAAGCGGGAGTTCTCAGTGGTCGCACCATGGCTGTGGAACTCCCTCTCAGAGGAAGCTTGCCTGGCCCCCAGCTTATTGGCCTTCCGCCGGACCTGTAAGACCTGGCTGTTCATCCAGGCCTTTGGGGTGGCGGGGGGGTAAAGGGATAGGGGGGTGAGATTTTTTTAGCCAGTGGGTCTTAACTCTTTTTATTGTATTTAATTTTTTTGTAAACCCCACCCCCTTTTTATATATCTTTATATATATTTTATATATTTTTATTTGTTTTAACTTCTGCAAGCTGCTCCAAGCTGCCGCAAGGCTGGATGGGAAGGGGTATAAATAATTAAATAATAAATAAAATAAAATAAAATAATATAGTGTACCTGGACTTTCAGGAGGTCTTTGCTAAGGTCCCTCATACGAGACTCTTGAAGAAATTAGGGTGTCATGGAATAAAAAGTAGTGTCCTATCATGGACTGGCAACTGGTTAAAAAGATAGGAAACCAAGAGGAGGACTAAATTGTCCGTTTTCACAGTGGAGAGAAGTAACTAGTGGAGTGCCCCAGAGAACTGTACTGGGACCGGTGTTGTTTAATATATTCATTAATGATCTGGAGAAGGGAGTAAAAAGAGTTAGGTGATCAAATCTGCAGATGAATAAAGGTTACTTACCGTAACTTAGTTCTTCAAGAAGGCTCAGTGCATTCTCACTTATGGGATCTGTAACAACCAGTGCTCCCTGAGTTCTTGTTTTGATATATGATTTTTGCCTTGTTTCTTATGACTTTCCTGTACTTGGTGACCTTCCCTCAAAACCTGCCCTGTTTTAGATCATGCTTTGATGTCAGGGAAAAACCCAGCAGGCTTTGGTCACAAGAGTCCTGGGCTGAATGAGGGGAGATTATAGAATGATAAGCAGCATCAACCTGGCTTGAGCAACCCACCCTGTATTGCTGAGTGGGGCAGCGTCAGGAAGGACGTGTCCCAATGCACCTGGAGAAGGGTGGTCTAATCAGGTTGTGATCTGCATCAAAGACAAATGATGACTGAACAGCATAAGCCTAAATCAATTGGGGATGGGAGTGAGCAGGAATGCTTCTCGGGAACTCTATCTTGGCAGGTCTGGCCTGGGTGAGGCATATAGGAGGCACCTCTTGGTAGTGCATTTTTCTTTGATTACTGGTTTTTGTGAAACAAAAGCAACTGCAGTGTCCTTTCGCAAGATACTGGAGCTCCTTTTCCAAAAACTTCCTAAATTTAATCAAACTTTGGTCTTGGTCCTCACACACCCAACATGCCCAGGGGGCAAACTTTTGGCTTAAATAAAGTCCCTTCAGAGTCCCAGTCAGTCTGCTCCTCTCAGATTGCCTGTTATCACTGCTGCTGTTCTCACAGCGGCTACTGAAATCACTACTGCTAATATCACTGCTGCTGAAATCACTGCCATGTTGGGTGATTTCAGACATTACGCGGTCCCGATTCACCACAGTCTATTCCCGGCGGGGGTGAACAGATTAACCACCCCCCGTAGTCAAGGAAAGCCCCGAACAGACATGACAGGACCGGGACCACAGCAGGGAATCAGACCACCGGACCACAGCCCGGGGCAGCATAACAGACATTACGCCGATCCTGGGCCGTGGTCAAAGCACCCGGAAGGCGCTGGGGCAGCTCGTCCCGACTGCTGTCGTGTGCCCTTTAAATCTCCCTCCCAGGTCTGTGTTGTTGCTGGTTGCCTGGCAGCGACGCTGCGTGCTTTGTCCCCGGCTGGGAATCAATGTCTTTGGTTCCGGCCGGTGGTTGCCATTCAGACATTACTTTTTTTTGTTGCCCATTGGGAATCTCTTTGACCATGCTTTTGGAGATTGTCCGGGCCGGAGCTCCGGAAGCGTGGTTGATTTTGACCCCATGTGGGTATTGACTGTGGTGAACATCTGGCGGCCGCTGAACAGACATGCAGGGCGCTTTGGCCCCGCCGCGGAATTGACCGTGGTTCACTGTGGTTAAACGTGATCTCGTAATGTCTGAAATCACCCGCTGTCTTGCTTGCCCAGACAGAATTCAGAAGGACATCTGGTTGCGAGTCTCTCTGTCCTGTCGCCTGACCACTGAGTAGGCATAAGGGAACTCCCACCTGTCTGCCTCATGGAGATATGGCTAGGCTCCCTTGCAAACCTAACCAAGGCATCCCCGAGTGCGTGTGTTGGGCGTGAGTGCTTGAGCAACTCGGTGGGCTAAGCCCACAGACTTCTTCCCTCCTCGGATCGTTACTTCTCCAGTCCCCCCCATCCCCGAAGGCTCGTCGCCAGGGAGGCTGCCCTGGTGCTACTGTACTGTCTGACTTGGAAAAGGGGCTATAAAGGATCCGTTCCTTTGCCCTCCCTCAGAACAGTACATTTTGGTAAGATGAAGCGCTGTGTCTTCCTTCTCTCCCTCTTCCGTTGCATCTCCTACTGTTTGTGCCTTGGCACAAGCAGACACCCCCCCCCCCTCTCTCTCCTAAATTAGGAACTTCCTTTAGGAACCAACCCATGCTGCATCCTTGTGTAATTATCTAATTGATTTGAGTGTCTCATTACTTGACTATTGCCAACTAATGCCTTTTGCTTTTATGTACCCCCGTTTCAGCCCCACAATAAAGGCCTAGAGGGTCTCGGACGCCGGCAGCCACAGCCGGTGCTGAGGCCGCCGGACCGACCGCCGCCGGAGCTCCGCAAGGTAAACAAGCGCACTGAACTTTAGTAGGGGTGATCCCTGGGGGGTTGGGGGGGTGTTAAACCCCCCCCCCC
>QEPC01010688.1:2292576-2326470 GCA_003113815.1 Sphenodon punctatus
GTCTCTCAGATTGTAAGCCCTAGGGGCAGGGACCGTGTCTATTTTATTACTTTGTAAAGTGCCAGGTACACTGCTGGCGCTATATAAATGTTTGTTAATAATAATAATAATAATAACATAAGTTATTTTCAGGATTTAATTTTAAAATAAAGTGGCTTACAATAAATCTTGAACTTTGAAAGTGGCTCAAGATCACTAAAAGGTTGGGCCATCACTGCTCTTCCTCCTCCACATATTAAGGACCCTTGCATCAGGATGAATGTCAGAAAAGAGAAAACATGGACATTCTTACAGATTGGTTCTCTGAGGCAGATCTCAGACCTTTCGTTTTTTCTCAGTGCTACCCAGGGAGAGGTCAGCCTATAGCCTCCTTTGCTGCGACTCTATCATACAAAGTTCAACATAAATCTAGGGAAGGATACCAGATGCACCTAGGCTAACACTTTCCTCAAATACATTAGCTTCACCATAAGAGCTGCTTACTGGCCCAGAAGAAGCTGTTTGTCCAGATACTCACACGACCATAGGGGAAGGTCATCCACACTTTCAAAGATGGTTTCAATCCAATGACAAGAATCTATAGCCAAAAATAATAAATACACATTTTAAATCCTATGCTTTGGGATATTTTTTCTTAGGCTATGTTTTTAATTTAACACAGGCTACAATGTAAAAGAAACAAATCACCTTTGTTAAGGAGGCCATTGCAAGGAGCGAGTACTGGGTAATAGGATGGTCTCTCAGTTCACTCTTTGCATGCAGAGGTTCAATACAGCAAACTTCCCCCTTGGAACCACTGAACAAACAGCGAGACTCACAGGTTCTCACTCCCATGACTCTCCTAAAAACAATATCACACAGTACATTAACTGGTTGGCCAGTGCCACTTTCAGATGGAGACCAACCAATTTTATTTATTTTATTTAGACATTTATAACCCACCCATCCTGCCACAGGCAGCTCTGGGCGGCGCATAACATAAAACATTAGCATTAGAACATTAAAATTAAAAGAACTTTTAAAATAAACAACTGGGAGGTATAAAAAATCCCCACCCACCCACCACCCAAACCCATTCCCCCCACCCTACCCATCCTCCCCCACAAAATCCAGGCAAAACAGTCACGTCTTACACAACAGCGTCACAACAAGGGGAGATCCAGGGCCAGACGGGCCTCCATTGGCAGGGAGATTCACAACCGTGGGGCAGCCACCGAGAAGGCCCTCTCCATCGTGGTCCCCTGGCAGACTCGGGGGACCTCCAGGAGAGCACTTCCCGATGACCGCAGGGGCTGATCCAGAACCCAGGGGGTGAGACAGTCCCGTAAATAGGTTGGGACGAGGCCGTTTAGGGCTTTAAGGTGAGCACCAACACCTTGAATCGGGCCCAGAAGACTACAGGCAGCCAGTGCAGAGAACGAAGAACTGGTGTGATATGTTCCCGGTGGCCCAATCCCATCAGGAGACGGGCCGCCGTGTTCTGCACCAGCTGCAGTCTCCGTACCGTCACCAAAGGTAGCCCTACGTAGAGCACGTTACAGTAGTCAAGCCTGGAGGTGATGAAGGCGTGGATGACAGTGGCCAGGTCAGAGTCCAAAACATACGACCGAAGCCGACGCACCAGATGTAATTGGCGGAAGGCACTCCTTGCCACAGCCTCCACCTGAGCATCCAAGCAGAGTTGCGAGTCAAGGAGCACCCCCAGACTCCGTACCTGGTGAACCAGCGGAGGGCAGACCTCATCAATGTTGAGAGCTGTTACCCCCGCTGCCTTACCCACCATCACCCGTCTTGGTGATGGTGGGTAAGCTGAATCCCGACAAGCTGAATCCCGTCTTGTCGGGATTCAGCTTCAGTCGGTTTGCTCTCATCCAATCCCCCAGCTTCAAGGCACCCGTTAAGCGCTGAGACTGCCAGGCCTGGGTCTGATGAAAAGCAGAGGTAGAGCTGGGTGTCATCAGCATATTGATGACACCACACGCCAAACCTCCTGACCACCTCGCCAAGCGGCTGCATATACAATTCTGTTATAATAAAATCTAGGAATACTTAAGAACAGAGATGGATGGGACCATGCTTTGAAATTTGTTTTACACAGTATTTTTGACAATTCCTGGGGCAAGCCAGCAACTGCTTTTATATTGCAGTTGATAGCACCTGACAGACTGGTCAAGTCCTTGAAATTCTGTCTTCTGTGGACATCCTCCCCACCCAAGATGCCCTGGGAACTGGGGTATCAGCAGAGCAATAAAAGCATAAAAGAGAACACGTACATAGGATAACGCATCAACAGCCTCTGCCCACATATCAGACACATTAGCATTGCCTACATGAAAGGTAACTTGCCAGCCCGTATCCCATATTGCACTGACTGTGTGCAGGGAGAAATCTCTCTTCCTACACAAAACAAAATAGGCAGGGACCAATCTTCTCCCCATCCCCCACAACACCACATCCCCCCTTGGTGTTCCCTTCCCTGGCATGGCTTGACAGTATTACCAGCAACTTACAGCATTACCAGCAACCCAATGTTTTGCCTGCATGGCGCCATTTTGAGACTTAAATATAATTCTGTGACCCCAGACAGCAACCAAGACATGCAAAATCTATCTATCAAATATAATTGTGACTACAACCTCACCCACATATGGTGTGACCCAACTTGGGGTCCCAACCTAGTATGGGAACCTTTACTATAGTCCAATTCTGGGAACCCACATGCTGTAAGATCCAAAATCACAGCCTTCAATTAAAAAAAACTTCCCTCTCCAAACTAAGTGCTCAAGTAGTATGGGAAAAGCATCCCAAAAATGAAAAGAAAGACGCAACTGTAGCCTAATGTATACGTTATTGGATTTGTATCTGGGAGACCAAGGTCCAAATCACATCTTACACATGAACACATTGGATGGCCTTGAGCAAGTCACTATCTCTCAGCCTCAGTTCCACACCTGTAAAATGGGAATAATAATGATCTACATCACACGGCTGGTGCAAGGGTGAACTCGATAAAGATTGTAAGGCACCATATAAATTACCACCACCAGCAACGCACTGAAGCATGATGCTGTTCCCTCTATCAAGTTACACAAAAAAAGCTAAGTTAGAGGTCAAGCACTGGTAAGTTCAGAAAATCCAGAGTGGAGGTTGCCAGTGCAACCTTACAGAGATCCCTCTTGCCCACAGGGTAGTACAGGATCGTGTCATTAAAGACTATTTTATCATCAGGGCCCCCAGCTTAGTTTTTCACCATTTAGCAGCTATTGTGCCAACTCAAATGCTTTATTATTTTTTTACTCAACATTATTCCACTTACAAACAAAAACAGTTATTCTTACTTAAATGACAGCTCAAACACAGAGCCTCCACTGTCGTTGCAAATTGCTAGAGTTGGATCATCTGTAAACTGAACAGAGAAGTGGATTATTTTTCTCGTGTTAATTTCATGAGATCTAGTCAAAATTTGAATTGAAGATACTCGCCAAGATTGCGAAAGTATATTAATATTGTTAATGAAGCAGTGAAGCCATATATAACGTAGTCTTTGCATTTCCTAATGCATGCCAGAATATTATTTTTTTTTAAAGTCTGTAACATGCAGCGTGAAGACAAAATTAAAATCAGAGATGCAGCAGGAATTCAGCAAAACAGTCTCAAAGCAATATCAAGATAAGAGGGTTGTTGGGGATTTTTTTAATTGGTAGGTGTTCTTGTTGGCTTTTCAAGTATTTAACTCTATGAGTTGTAATTTTTATAGCAGCAAAAGTCCTAACAAAAAGACCCAAAGCCATGAGCTAGACTTGTCATGTCTATCTGCATTTTTTGTATCAAAAGCTGGAAAATCACAGCCCATAAATAAGTGTGGTGGATCTAAACATGCTACCATAATAAGACACATACTAGAGCTGAAACAAGTGCCTGCCGAAATGAACAACTGGTCAAATTCTAACACAACACAACACAACATGAATGAATGAACTGGATACTGAATAGTATCCGACTGATCTTTATGTGATTGCCCTTTTTCATCTTTGTGGTGTTTGTTCATTTCAGTCGTTTGTCCAGTTCCGGACATCGGTTTCAGTTCTGGACATCGGTTTCAGCTCTAATTAAATGATGCCAACACAACAATTGTAAGACACAAAGAAAATACCAAATTGGCCACTACATATGTGACTGTAAGTCACAATACGTACACTGATTTCAAGCAACTCCTCTTAAACACAGAGTTGCAATACACTCTGGAGTTTATGGGCTTCAATGCAAGTAACTTTGAAGTAAGTGGTTTATGGTTTGTGGAGTCATTCTCAAAAGACAGAGCAGAATAAGGAAGAAACCTCTTCATCCATTTAATAGACATCCAGACAGCAAGAGAAAATATTACTGCTAAGAGATAAATTAGGAATTTTACAAAATAAAATGCTGAACGTTAATTACCTTGATGTGCAAAATTGCTGTTCCAGGGGGATGAGCATCGGTTATTGATCTTAAAAGCTTCCCACTGGCCAGATCCCACATAGTAATCTACAATTAAAGACCATTAATTGTCTTCAATACAAGCTGCTGCTATCAGTCACATAGACTTACAGTCATCCAGACAACCAAATTATTAGCAAGCTTCTAAGTTCCTAAGAATTTTTCCATCTTGGGAGTCTTTCATCTTGTAAACAAAGGATGTGATGACAATTTTTTACACTATTATCAGAGAGCCAAGAATGGATCAAACCCTGGACAATGTGCTTTTTAGCAAAATTTATGCAACTCAGTTTATTTCATTTATAATTAAGAGATTATTTAGTCACAGTCTTAAGTATCTACATAGGAGAAGGATTTCTGATAAGAGAGGACTCTAATCTAGCAGATACAAGGTTGTAAGCCACCCTGAGTTCTGGAAAAGGGCAGGATATGAATTCAATAATATACATCTAGTGGCTGGCACCTAAATTCAGGAAAACTCACTGACACTATAAAAAAGAAATGTACTTTCAAAATAACTAAAAAATAGTGGAAGTTAGTCACTGGAACCACTACCTAAAGATGTGCTGCATTCTGTAAAGCTGTTTCAGAAAGACATCCAGTTCCAACAGAAGGGATGCTCTAAGCTCAGACAGTTGAGATGCAGGAATTGCTGGGTGGTTCTAGCCTGTATTCTGCAGGTAACACTAGAGGATATTGTCCATTCTACCTTAAAATCTACATATTTTTATTCCCCAGAATACCCATTTCATGTCTAGTCTGTAAAGTCCCATGGGTCTCCAGAACCCTTGAGCCAGGGGCTTGAGCACTACCTCAGCCTCTGGCGCCACTACCTAGGCCTGCCCTCAGCCCTGTTTGTCCTCCCAATGGTTCCTTCAGTGTTTCTCCAGTCCTTGCCTGAACCACGCCCTTCTCAGGTGTTTCCCATATACTTCAGCCCTGCCTCCCAACTTTCTGATGGGTACTGCTAGCATAAAAGGTATGCTGGTACCAGCAAGAAGTTGGTCAGAGCAACTCCTACTCTTTCTCCAAGCTTGCTCCCTTTTATTCCACTCCTTACTGTGTTCCTGACCGCTTGGCTCTTGGTATCTTGACTTCCCTTTTGTTTCCCGATTCCTTGCTCCCTTGTTGCCTAGCCGCTCGTTCTAACCCTTTTGCCTGTGTTCCTAGCCATGTTGCCTGATTTCATGCGCCCTAATCTCTGGCTTCTTAATTCCTAGTTCCCTGGTTCTGTTTCCTGTAGTCTTTGGGTGGTTTCCCTATGAACCCCGATGAAGAGCTGTATTCTCTCCCTGAAACTGTAGATCTACTAGGGGGTTTGCTTTAGAGACGTACACCAGGAACCCATGTCATTATTGGTTTTTGTTTTCATTATTTAAATCTTTTGTTTTCATAAATGATAAAAAATTTGTTTTTGCTTTCATTTTCTAGTTCCATTGGTTTCAATGGAAAACACAGTTTCAGTTGTAATGTCTTTGTTTTCCATTATATTTTGATGAACCTTGGATAGATTGTACCTCCAATGGAAGGTATTATGTGTGCCAAATTTCAGAAAGGCTGGATAAAGGAATCCAATTTTATAAGCAATTGAACTGTGTTATTTTGCAAAAATCTGCATACACATTCTTGGCTGTAACTTCTTCGTCTCCTATCTAATGTGGATGAAACTTGGCAAGATTCAGGGCCACCTCCCATGCCCGCCTCGAATCCACCACCAATTGGTCCATATATGTTAAACAGCATTCCACTATTCTTATACTTAAATCAGAATTACCTGTCCCTTTGCAAAACCACAGAGAAGTCTTGAACAGTCATTGTTGATACTAAGAGCAGAAATAGCCCCATACTGAGCTCCAACAGTAGTACTGCCCAGACAAAGCCGAAGAGCCTGGTTTTGATCTAAAAGAAACCAAACACAAACAACCATGCACACAAGATCAATATTACAAACTTAATATAACATTTTAAAGCCTCATTCTTGCATACTTTTAGGCAAATGCTTATGTTTGAGTGCATGAACAACTGTGTTGACTTCAATGGGACTAACAACATGTTTAAATATAAGCATGTGAAGTGTCTCCAGGATCAGGCTTATGATAGTAAAGTACTTTCCATCACTTGGTAAGTAGTGACTAGAGAAAGGTGGTACTTACTGTTTAAAACAAAAGGCAAACATTTAGTTAAACCATTTACTATTTCATGTATTTTGTGGTGATAAGAGTAAGCTCATTTCATGAAAAGTGATAGATGGGAACAAAGCTAGGACAAGAACTCAATATGGTGTTGAAATAAGTGGGAAAGGCATTAGGTTTTAAATCATCAACTTTAGAATTGCCAGGATAAAACAACATTTACTGAAAAATTAACTTTTACTTCTATGTTCCACGGTGGTATTTTGACATTTCAAATGAAAATTAAGAATGCGCTTCTTCCCTTTTGGGCAATGTGTCCTGTTCCCAGCTCCAGCAGTACAGAAGACTCTCAGTACATGAGCGGAGACTAGTGCCAAGTTCAGAATGTGGCCTTGTTCACTTGATGCCAAGGAAACTAGGTTAAACCCCCTTTCCTTTACATAACTTTCCAAACTTCCATGAAGTTATTCCAAAGCAAATTAAAGTATGTAGAAGCAATATAAAGGCAACCCACACCCAAAAGTGACACTGCTTGAATCCTCTAGGCTACCTACTTCCATTGAGCTAGAAGCCTGCAAATACAGATTAATCTTCCTCAAGTGGGTGCAGCTTTACAATCAACTCTAAAGGTTAATATGACCTTCAGAGCCATCATTACACAAAACACCATTTCCAGAATGTTTGAAAGGACTTTAGGAAGATGAAACCTACGGCATCTTTAAAAGGATACCTGCCCACGAGCAGGCTTGCTCTGGTCTAATCCTGGTCTCCCAGTACAGCCAACGTTTTAACTATGAATGGAGGAGAGGTGGTGGGTACAGCAGCAATCTCAACCTTGACCATAAGCAAAGCTTGTAGTAATAATTATTTTCGTTTTATAGCAGTCCCCTGCCTTTAAGTGGTGCTTGGAACGCTTTATAGTCATAAAATATAAAAGCAATTGAAAAAGATTTAAAAGGGGAACATAAAGAGGGAGAACAGACTACATTAAGGGGAACCAGCAGTGGATCCTAAAAGCACCTGGAGAATAAAGATGTCTTCAGGTGCTTTTTAAAAAGTAACGAGGGGGTAGCTTGCTGTGGGAAGCAAGTTCCACACCAAGGGGCCTGCAACAGCAAAGGCCAGATCACCTGCCAACTTAAGGCGCAATGGCAGGATCCCCAAACAACAGGTGGCTTGTAAACACAGATAACCATGTAAGCGTAAGGGAGTGTAAGGGAGATAGTGTGGCAGAGAGACTAAGTTCTCAAGTATGTGCGTGAGGTCGACATTTGTGGCTGGAGCGCCCACATAGCCCTTGCTGAATTCTGTACCCTTTGAGGCTTTTGTCTTGCAAAAACAGATCCCTTAAGGAAGCACTTAAGATCCCAGCAGGGACAGAAAACACTTGGAAAAGGTACAACATTAAAAGCTTTTATTCTCCAGTGACAGAGAGTCCTGATGTGGCAGCCCCCAGGGCTTCTGGAGATAAAATAGCAGAGAGGCAGAATGAGCATGAGGGCAAGGACCAGCACAGTTTTATGGTGGTGTTAGAAAGCATTCAGGCAGAACTAGTCTCTAATCTTGTCTTAGCCAGAAACTCACTGAGCGACCTTGGGCCAGTCACATTATTCTCTCACAGGGTTGTTGTGAGGATTTTTTACTAATAATGTCTTATCTTTTGAAAGTAAGTTTTTGCACGCAATGAGCATGAGAGGTCATAATGCATTACAACCACTGCTGTGGGTTGTCTGCCTAGGAAAGCCAAATGGCTTCAGCTTTTTTCTGTGGGTACTGTGGCTGCCCAGGGTACAGGGAAGTTGGGGGGGTGATCAATACCGTGGCTTTTGCTGACATTTGGGTGAGGCATGATGTACAGGGAGAACTGTCAGACCCTTCCCCCTAGGCAGCCTAAGCGCTCACAGGGTGGCACATGCCCACAATGCAGTTCTATGTATGCATGATGAGTGCAGATACTGCACAACCCAGCTGCAGCTCCAAATTCAGCAGAATGGAAAAGCGGAACCCCCTGGACAAGATGAGAGCATTAGATGCAAATGAAATTGCAACTTTTCTCGACATTTGTGAATTGGCAGAAGTAGGGCAGTCCCAGACAGAGACTGGCCCTTCCCTGCCATTTTTTCTCATCACTACTCTAATGACAGCAAGAGGATACCCATGAGTTCCTTGACTGAAGGGCAGAGATGAAACTGTTCAGGCAAGCAACTCGGGGTACAGAGAACATGAACCAACTGACAGAAAGCATGTTGCCGTATGCAGAAAATGATAGTGAGGGTAGGAGAGGCACATGTTTGACTGGGGAGATTAAGTGAACTGAGAGGGATTTCCAACAGCACAGCGGGAGAGACTCCAATACAGCTGTGTGCTGCTACATCACTGCGAGCCATGGATGCAAGAAGCTGGATGGTGACAACATGCAAAGACAGACTGCTTTCGCTTTCAATTTTCACTACAGGCACTCAAAATATGAGTTTTGCTCAAAAAACTCAGCATTATCAGAGTGCCAGTGTGGTGCAATGGCTACGTGTGCAGTACCTGAACCAGGACGTAGGGGGGAGGGCCCAGTTCATGTCTCGCCTTAGCCAAAACCTCACTGGGTGACCTTTGGCCAATTACAATATTCTCCCAGCCTAACCTACCTCACAGGGTTGTTGTGAGGATTAAAAGCTGTGTTAATTAGTTCTATGTGAAGCGCTCAGAGTGCCATGGCGAACGGGCAGGGGGTGGGGGAGGCACTATTTAAAAAAAGTACATAGCAAAAGGTTAGTTCCAGTCACCAAGTGCTCAGAGGTACAAACTGAGCAATGAACCTCTGTGGGTGGAGATAGCAGATGCTGGACTGCTTCCCTGAGTCACAGCCTGGAAGAAACAGCAGGTATAGGAGCTGCTTCCCATGGTTCACCACAGCTGTGAGTCATCATAGGGGGCATGATACTCAAAGGGGGCTTGGTGGCTGTAGCATACTGGAAAAACTTCTGCCTATGTATTAGGCTTGTCATGCTAAGCCTGGGGGCTGTCCGAACGCACACAAAATACATGCAGGGGACTGCCCGTTTATTAGGCTCTGCACACGAAACATGGGGGTTGCTTGGACCAAACCTGGACTCTGGCAGATTATTGTCCCATCTGTTAACACCCTGAATTTTAAGCCGGCCCAGGAAAATACTGTATGTTTAACTAGCCCAAAGACAACACCTCTTGCAGAAGGATCCAGGCAGAGGTGGCTTACACTAAAGATCAACAGAAGATGGTACATTTGTTTTTCCCCCCCATCTCCCATGGTTCTTGCAGGCCAAAATCTCAGCCAAGGAAAGATGTATAGATCCTTGACAATAAAATGAATCCCCAAAACAGTAAGCTGAAAGGAAATTTTTATGACGCTTTGCCTCATGCAGTACACACAATACACAAAAGGTAGCCTATAATTTCAGTATTACTGCAATTAATGGCAGTCTATCATTTCAGCATTCAATCACCACTTTGGGAGGTGTGAGGCATGCATGCAGAGTACATACACAATGGAGCAGTACTATACCTTTGCCTTCTCAGTCCATGGGGACAGGGCAAGAGAGAGAGAAAAGCCAGAAATCAATCCAGATGAAGAAAGTAGAGACAAAAATAATTTAGACACCCTAATAAACATGCTACTAAGAGGACTAGAAAACAGAAGACCAACTGTCACCCCTTTTCTTTAAGGCCACAATCCTCAAACCATTTACTACACAACAATCTTACTAAGGTCAGAGAAGTTACTTTAAAGTGGTTTGAGGATAGTGGCCTAAGCATCGAAAATGCCTATGCAAGGTTTTCTTTTTCATGCAGCTAAAAGGAGGAAATGAAAACATTTATTAAACAACAATTAAGTTGAAAGTGGTGGCTTTTTTATAATTAAGCACTACAAATAAAGTGGAGATTTTTAATTCACAAGCAATAAATTAAAATCCCACCACTTGGATACATAGATTTGCAGAGTAAAAATACATCCTGGCACATCCATGAGAAGGTTAACATATAGTTCATAATTAAAACAAGGACAAGAGAAGGGTAGCTTCTATTTTCAGTACATTTCCATTCATCCTCTTGATAGCAAACTGCAAAGTGCAGGGGGGATGAAAGATTCCTGAAGGTAGCATTCATATTTCCATTGATCGCACGGATTAAGATGACACGAGAGAAGGCACTGAGAAAGCTCATAACACTCCTACATATGCTCATGGAACTTGGCATTTTCCCCATTAACACAGAGCTTAAGATTTAAGGATCAGAGAAGCCACTACACAACAAAAGCTCGCTCCACCTACCCTAATGCTTGAAGTGAATGCATTCCAAACGTTTTTTTATGGACAGTTGAAAAAGCTGCTTGGGACATTTTAAAATAAATACGAAATAAGAGTACAGTCAAACAACTGGTTGGTGCAATTTTCCTATACAATTCAGGGGTTTTCTGAAACATCTCTATAAACCACTATCCCTGGCAGCCATACTAACAGAGCAGAGGGTCTCCCACAAATCAAGATCATGAGCCACTGATTTCAGCAGCAGACTTTTTGCACGATCTCAAAAAACTCCCTAATGTCTCCTCATTGCCTAATCACTTCTCCTTTTGCAGAGGAAGAAAACACCTGCATTGTAACAATCAATTAAGACTTTTATTTTATTTATATTACCAGAATCCTCCCACTCTGCAAGAAGAAAAATCAGCATATCTGCAATTACTGGCTTTTTAAGCAGAAATTTCTCCTTTCCAAAATAAATATAAAGTTACTACCAATCTCTTCTGTAACAATCAGCCAAGAGCGTGTGTCCTGGATAACACTTCACAGTTTCCACAAATAGAATGGCAACCTAAATTTTAATTAATTCTTAGATTTCAATTTTCTGTAGTAGGTCTCAATTTAAAGATGGCTTGGAAGCAGTAGTTGAAAGGTGGAAGAAAGGGCAATTGGTTTAGTTACCGGCGAATTGCCCTTCTGGGTAATGTGCAGGACGGGAGCTCTTTAGACTGGGATTTACCAGAGCAGTATAGAGTAGGGAGGGAAACAAGGGATAAAGCTTACTGGAGAACGGACTGAAGAACCCTGCGGCCAAAGGCCGCATCAACTGAGTCCATCAAGTCCACCCTATAATGGTGAGTGAAGGAATAAGGATTCGCCCAAGTAGCTGCCCTACAAGTTTCTAAATAGGGAGTCCTAGTGGAGAAGGCCGCAGAAACAGCTGCCCCATGAGTGGAGTGGGGGAAGGATAGCTAGAGGCGGAATGACCCCAGAGGCCTTGTACGTCTCTGAAATGCACACCGTGATCCAACCTCCAATTGCTGGACGAGAGGCCTTATTGCCCCTCTTCCGAATGGTGAATTCCAGCAAGAGGGCTGAAGACTTCCGAAAGGGGGCAGTCCTCTGAATAAAAGTTTTTAGGGCCCTTCGGAGGTCTAAAGAGTGGCATTTCTTTTTCAATCTATGAACAGGATTGGGACAAAAGGACGGGAGGATAATCTCCTCCTGCCTGTGGAACAAGGAATTTACCTCAGGGACAAAAGCTGGGTCGAGATGCAGCATGACCAAGTTGGGCTTAAAGATACAGAGCGAAGGGTCTATGGACAGAGCCCCTAGCTCAGACACCCTTCTAGCAGAGGTAATTGCAATTAAAAAAGGTCACCTTAATGGTAAGGAAAAAAAGAGAAACAGAGTCCAAGGGCTCGAAGGGAGGCTCGGTGAGAGGATTTAACACTAGATTGAGCCGCCATGAGGGGAAACGGTGAACCACAGGAGGAGCCAGAGCCCTAGCTCCTCGCAGAAATTGCCGAACATGGGGGTGGCCTGAGATACCCTTACCTCTAATGGTAGCTAAAGTCTTGTTGAGGGCCGCTACCGGATGGGTGAGAGTACTAGCTCGGAGGCCCTTATCTAGACCCATTTGGAGGAACTGTAAAACATCAGTAATCTGAGGTTTCTTGGGTTCCACCTGATGCTCTGAGCACCAGGCTACAAAGACCTTCCAAGTGGCCTGGTAGAGACAAATTGTGGAAAGTCGTCTGGAGGAAAGAAGCGTGTTCAGCATGACGTCTGAATACCCCAAGCTCTCCAGGGCCTTGTGCTCAAGAGGTGCACAGTAAGCTGGAGAAACTCTGGGTTGCTGTACATGATTGGACCCTGAGACAACAGGTCTGGATCCGGATCTAGGGCGAGCGGATCCTGACGTGACAGCTTCACCAGATTGGTGAACCAGGGACGCCATAGCCATCTGGGAGCTACCAGTATTACCATTGCCTGTTCCCGACGGATCTTGGCGATTACATTGCTAAGAATTGCGAACGGAGGGAATGCGTACAGGACTCCCCGAGGCCATCGCACGTTGAGTGCATCCACTGCTTCTGCCTGAGGGGAGCGGAATTGGGCAAAGAACCTTGTGCACTTGGCATTCCAATTCAATACAAAGAGGTCGAGTATCGGGGGGCCGAAGCGGCTGCATATCCACAGGAACGCCGTCGAAGAGAGGGACCACTCCCCCAGATCCACCTGCCTGCGGCTGAGCCAATCTGCCGTGACGTTCCCTTAATGTGCTTGGCCAAGAGGGACAGGAGATTTGCCTCCGCCCAAGATAGGAGACTGGAGGCCTCCTTGTGTAGGGCCGGGGCCCGAGAGCCCCCTTGATTGCGCACGTACGCCATCGCTGATGCGTTGTCCTTCATTACCAGGAGATGAGAGCCTTTTATCCTGGGCACAAAGTGGAGAAGTGCCAGATGAATAGCTCTGAGCTCCATCCAATTCATCAAATTAATTATTATCATCATCATCATCATCATTTATTATTTCATTATATTTATATGCTGCCCCCCATGCCTACGGCATCTCGGGGCAGCTTCCAACATAGAACAAAACAATTTTTAAACATAAAAAAACTACAATATCATCGTTAAAACAGATTTAAAACACCCCCCACAAAAATTCACACACACACCACCCTCCCCTCTGAAGGCCTGGGCGAACAGCCAGGTCTTACAGACACATCGAAAGGCCAACAGGCCCGGGGCCAGACGAGCCTCCTCCAGGAGGGAGTTCCATAACCGCAGCCCGGCCACCGAGAACACCCTCTCCATTGTAGTCCCCGTCTTACATGGGGGACCTCCAGAAAGGCGCCCCCGGTGGACCGAAGGGATCGCTCTGAGGCGCGGATGGCGAGGCGGTCCCCGAGATATGAGGGGCCCAGACCGTGCAGGGCTTTGTAAGTCAATACTAACACCTTGAATCTGGCTCGGTACGCTATAGGCAGCCAGTGCAGAGCATGGAGCACCAATGTTATGTGCTCACACCACCCCGTCCCCATCAGGAGATGGGCCGCCGCATTCTGCACCAGCTGCAGCCTCCGAACCAGAAACAAGGGAAGCCCCAAATAAAGAGCGTTACAGTAATCTAGCCTCGAGGTGATGAAGGCATGGACGAGAGTGGCCAGATCGGGCCAGGAGAGGTACGGTCGAAGCCCCCATACCAGATACAGCTGGCAAAAGGCAGCTTTAGCCATCGCCTCCACCTGCTAATCCAGATGGAAGCCCGAATCCAAAACCACCCCCAGACTCCGAACCTGAAGAGCAACAGGCGGGCGAACCCCCCCTAAATGATTGCGGTCCCTCGGTTGCCAAGTGCCCTGGAAGGAATCGCCCTCTGTGTGTGGCCCCCAAGTCCAGGAGACTTGCGTCGGACATGATGATCACCCGAACTGGGTCGGTCAGAGGGACTCCCTCGTCGAACCGCTGCGGGGAGACCCACCAGAGAAGAGAGTCAAGAACCTGGCGGGAGGGAGATAGCCACATCCATAATCTGGCGCTGTTAAGGGCGAAGGAACAACTGGACAGGACGGATAGGATGCCTGGCCCATGCTAGGTGCTGTATGCAGGAGACAAGAAGCCCCTGCATTGATGCCAGGTGAGCGAGTGACACTCGGCCATGAGAGCAGGTGTGCTCTATCAGAGAGTGGATCCTGCACTGGCAGGCCTTTGTCAGGAAGATGCAATCTGCCCTGGTATCGATGATCACCCCGAGGCGCCCTATGCGCTGCGCAGGGAGAAGGAGGCTCTTCTCCTCATTTATGACAAACCTGTGCTGTGTGAGGGCCAGTAGAGTGGACTGCACCGCTGTCACTGCCAGGATTCGCGTAGGGGCCCATACCAGAATGTCGTAGAGATAGGGATGCAGCGTAACTCCCCGCACCTGGAGGCTGGCAATCGCTGGCACCAGGATCTTATAAATTTGTTTAAATAAAATAAATAAATCTTTGTGAAGGTTCGGAGAACCGTGGCAAGTCCGAAGGGCAGTGCTCGGAACTGCCAGTGGTGGGAAGCGTACTGAAAGCGAAGCCATTTGCGATGAAGTGGTCTGATGGGGACGTGCAAGTAAGCATCGTGCAGATCCACTGATGCCAGCCACTCCCTCTGCTGAATGGACCAGGAGATGGACACTAAGATCTCCATCTTGAACCTCCTTAGGTGTACAAACTTGTTTAAAGTCTTCAGGTCTAGAACCACCCACCACTGATCAGACTTCTTTGTGACCAAGAACAAGATCAAGTATAGTCCTTGGCTTCGCTGGGGAGGAGGGACTGGTTCGATGGCCCGAATATCTGCCAGACGACAGATTTCCACTTCCATTGTGGCCTGTTTCCGCCTGTCTCGTATAGGGGGGGGAACCCAATAGAGTTGCCTTGGGGGGTATCGAAACTCTATGGTGTATCCCCAAGACACGGTGTCGAGCACCCAAGAGTCTGAGGTGGTATTGTGCCAAGAAGGGGAAAACTCTAAAAGACGAGCTCCTACTGGAAGCCTACTGAGACCATGATAGCTCGGCGAGAAGGCGATCAGGAATCCTGCTTTTGCTGCTGGGACGAAGAGACGGTCCTGGGCACCCTGTGGGTGGAGGAAAACCTACCGGCCCTATGGCCCCGGCCTCTGACTCCCCTGCCCCGGGAGATCCAGAAAGAACTGCTCCAGTTCATGTCGCTCCTTCTGGGGAAGGAAAGGATCTGTTAAAGCCTCGGGATCGGCTGGAGCTAGTAAATTGATGGAGCAATAGCTTCTTATTCTTGTCACTGGCGTCCTTAAGCACCCTGTCAAGGTTAGCCCCAAAGAGTTTCCCCCCCTTAAACGGACCCGACACCAGGAGGTTCTTAGCATGGTTATCAGCTCTCCAAGATCTTAACCACAGTCGACACCTGGCGGAGACGTTAGTTGCCATAGCACGAGAGGCCCAGGCTACCGCATCAGTAGAGGCTGTGGTGATAACGGAGGTAGCCAAGGTGATATTTCTTGAAAGCTTACGAGTCATCTGGTCGGAGACGGCCGAGCTTTGACCGAGCTTGAACCACTTGAGGATGGCCCTGGTGCAGTAGGATGACGCCAGGGACAGCTGCAGTGTGGCCGACACTGCCTCAAAGGCACGGCGAAGCACTGACTCAACCCCTTTGTCAGTGGGGTCCTTTGGGTACACATCCCCTTCGGAGGGGAAGATGGACTTACATGCCAGAGAGGTCGCGGCTGCATCGACCTTGGGCACAGCGAAGAATTGGTCCTTGCTCTTGGAACAGGAATAGAGGGCCTGTTGAGTCTTGTTTAACCTCAGGGCCTTAGTAGGTTGGACCCACGCCTTTGTGATAATCCTCTCGAAGGCCGTATCCAGCAAGATCCCGCTATCCTTGGTAGCGGGCTTGAGGATGTACTCCCTCTCTGGCATCAGAGGAGTCTGTAGGGTCGCCCTTAGCAGATTTAGCGACTAGGCCCAGGACACTCTGAACCCTAGTGAAGAGCTTAGCCTTGTGGGATCCCGGGAACTCACAGTCCTGCCCACTGCATGTAGAAAGGGGAGCAGGGGGCGGGACGACATCGTCTTGGTAGTCCTGATAATCCCCCTGGTCTAAAACTTCCCCCTCCTCGGCATCGCCCTGCTCTGAGAGAGACTCGGCCCCAGAGGAGTTCTGTTCTCCATCTGCGGGGGCCGACCCCTCCTGCAAGGGAGCCTGTATAGGTCGAGGTTCTATTCTAGGAGCCCCCTGCGGGGCGGGGGATTGGGAGCCCTCGTCATCTGAGGAGGAACCAATTTGCTCTAACAAGGAGGGCTCTGCAGGCCTCCTGTGCTTGCGGGCTGGATGCTTGTCCTTGTCTGCTTGCTTGGATTGCCCCTTACCACCCGTGACAGGGGAGGAACGGGCTCTCTTCCTTGACCTGGGCTAGCACCCGTCTCTGAGAGTGGCCAATCTCAGTCGCCTGGAAGAAGCACTCAAAATGTCACAATGGGGTAATCGCTTGCCTGTTGTTCACTCCCAGCTTCTAACGGTAAGAAGTTACGTTCTCCAAAACCTACCCAGCTAATAGCTGCTAATGGACCTATCCTCCAAAAACTTGCCCAGTGCCTTTTTAAACCCAGATATATTATGCGTTCAGTGAACAAATATTTTATTTTATTTGTTTAAAATCTGCTCCTTGTTAATACTAGACCTAGGGGACACCTCATGAAACTATTGGAGTAAATAACTATTCCCTATTTACTTGTTCTATGCCACTCATGAACTTCTATCATATCCCCTTCTCAGTCTCTTCTCCAAGCTGAAGAGCCCTAACCTATCTAGACTCACTTCATAGGAGAGCCATAAAATACCCTTTATCATCTTTATTGTCCTTCTCTGTACCTTTGCTATTTCTACTATATCTTTTTTGAGATGAGGCGACCAGAACTGCACACAATACTCAAGGTGCAGTTGCACCACAGATTGACTTTATTAGATTTCTAAATAGAGCTAACTCTTGTTCAAGTTTTGCCTTTTCCTTAGACCAGGAAAAATTCTTTATAGCAGCTTTTTACCTTGTGGATCAGTCCAACTGGATAAGACTGTAAATAGGCAACTGCAATAGCCAAGAAATGCTCTATCGAGCTTGCCTCACTGCTTGCATGAATAGCAAGAAATCTTGGCACTTTCACATCTGCTCGAAGAGGTCCTGAGAAGCTCAGGAGAGGGGGTGTGCATGCAAATCAGGAGCATCTTTGATCAGGTGTGAATGCCCCAAGGCAGGGAATTGAAGTTTTTGTGTGTGTTTACAAAGGCAATTGACTGAGCTGTGAATTCCAGCTCTGTCAGTTGCCTTTGTAAACACGCATAAAAGCTTCAATCACCCACCTCGGGGCATTAACACCTGATCAAGGATGCACGTGGTCTGCATGTGTGTTACCTCTCCCGAGCTTCTGAGGACCCGTTTGCACAGGTGTGAAAGCGGCCTCTGTCTCCAAGAGCCCTTTCAGACATGCGGTAAACAGCACTTACGAGTGCTGGTGGCTTGATGCGAAAGTGAAGAATGCGCACCCAGAGGATGCCTGAAGAGGCGCCGCGCACATGATTGAGCTTGCCAGTGCACTGACAAGCAGACCAGGACGGCAGAGCACACCTGTCCGTGCGTCGGCATGCACGTGGCACCTTTTCAGACATCATCTGGGCACATATTCTTCACCTTTGCATTAAGTCATCAGCATTTGCAAGTGCTGTTTACCACACATCTGAAAGAGCTCGAAGAGCATGACTTGCATCAGATTTTTTTCCCTTTGAAGCCTTGTATGCCAAACAGTGAGGCTGAGACATAATGGATTCTGTAACAATCATGGGGCAGACACACAACATTCCAGAAGGTCTAGAGATTTTTGCAGACAAGCAGACTAAGGCTTACCCATATCTTGGTATGAAGCAGAAAAAGATCTGGAGATACTTGCAGTCATTTTTCCTGAAATTTTGTTTAGCTTGACAAGTTCTTTAATCTGTATACAATATGTATTTCTTTATTGAAATGAATTCAGATTTAATAAACTGTGACTATTAGAGGTAAAAACACTAAGAATCATTTTAAAAGTCTAAAATTCAGAAAGGGCTTTTAAATGTTAAAGCAACACCAAGACTATTGCTAACTTACCAAAAATTAATGCCAATCCATGGGACGTCCCCACCGCTATGAGATTTGATGCTGCCTAAACAAAGCAGAGATAAGTCAAACGGAATGCTAGAAATTATTGGGAACAGAAAATATCATAGTGCCACTATATAAATCCACAGTGCACTCACACCTTGAATACTGTGTGCAGTTCTGGTCACGCCATCCCAAAAAGGGCATAGTAAAGCTAGAAAAGGGCCAAAAATAATCAAGTTTACAGAATCAAGAGTGGTGAAGAGCAAGTCAACAGTAAGCTGTTATTTACTTTTTCCCAAAATACTAGAACTAGGGAACAACCTATGAAATTAGCTGGCAGCAGGTTTAAAGCAAACAAAGGAAGAACTTCATACAACACACAATTAATTTGTGGTACTCATTTCCAGGAGATGTTGTGACAGGCAATTACATAAACTGAGTTCAAAAAAGAATTAGTCAGTTTGCTACTAGTCAATTTGGTCACAGCATGAGACCTCTGGCAGCCATGAACAGTAGGAAATGTTCAGTCTATTATCTGTTGTGCACTTCTCTGAAGCAACCACAGCTGGCCATTCTCAGAGGCAAGATGCTGGGATCAGATGACCACTGGGCTGAGTCAATAGGGCAGTTCTTATGTGTTTGCAATTTCCAAATGCCAACCTTTTACGTGTTGTTTAAAGTACCACCAGCAGGGCTATGATTGATGGCCATTTTCATCAACAAGGAGAAAAGAGTGAACTATTTTAGATAGTTATGGAAATGTAAGTAAGAGAAAGATTTCCAAAGGAACCTACCCAGCACCAATTCAATTTCACTTGACCCTAGACTTCAAGCATAAGCTTGATGTTATCAAATTATATCTGAAATATCTGTACTACCCACACATCCCAAGACTGGTAGTGAGCTACAACATCATATTTCATCCTGATGATTGGACTTAATTCGTTATCCCATATTTTGTTCACACTCTTGCGTTTCCCCGTCCTACACACGTACGCGCATGTGCGCTTTTTCCAAGTTCTAGGTGCTCCGATATCGCAATAATGATCCCAAAAAAATGCCTTGGTACCACATGAACATGAAAACTTAAATGGCAGTATTCAAGGCGACCTGGAAGGCAATTTCACCTTTGTTAGCCTTGCTGCTAATAGTACAATTGATTATATTTTGGTAGATTCTCATTTTTTTGGAGGATTTTAATTCATTTACTTGTAGGCCCGAAAGTGACCACATTCTGCTGGAGTTACAACTAATGGGCTGTAACAACTCTTCAGAGGTTAATCCTACCCCTCAAAATGAACTATCCTGCACAAGGCTCAAAGCCAGGTCTCCCACTCAATGGATAGTTAGGTCACATGAGTTCTGTAGTTCTCAACCACTGGTGGACTTAAGCTCTATCTTTTTGACTGAGTACAACCTAGAGAAGTCATTCGAGATTTGCGAGAAGATTCTTTTGCATGTTAAGGACTATTTTGCCTCCCCTCCCCTGGCCTGTGCAGGGGTAAAACAAAAAAGGCTATGGTTTGATAAGGAATGCTGGGTTGCAAAAAGACAGCTTATTAGCGCAAAAAAGACATGGGTAATAAATCAATCTTCTCTGTCACGAACTAGATTTCAAGGTTTGAGTAAATCTTATAAGCTCTTACTTAGGAAGAAAAGCAGTTATTTTTATAACATCTTCTGGGCCAAAATGGCAGTTGCTGCCCGCTCTGGCAATACAAACACATTTTGGAAAATTTTGAACTGTATATTGAAACCTGGTGTTTCTGCAACTAATTCACCTATTCCAACAGCATTGTGGGAAGAGTTTTTTAGAGATATGTATAGCAGACAAGGCCCAAATGATGACATCTAGGGTCTACCTGTTTTTGACAGTTCATCCTTATCTTCTTTAGTTCTTACAGAAGCAGAAGTCAAGAAACTAATAATGACACTGAAATTAAATAAAGCTCCCAGCCCTGATTTGGTAAGTGCTGAGCTCCTGCAGGCCGCTCCAAACTGGTGGGCCTCTATCCTCTGTGTCCTATTTAACAGGATTAACTGTGCCTGCCAAATTTCTGCAATGTGGGGCCTCAGTTGGATTACTCCTATTTTTAAGAAGGGGGACAGAAGTGACCCCTCATGTTACAGGCCCATTAGTCTTCTTTCTGTTGTGAGAAAACTGTACGCGTTGACGCGCCTAAATTATATGCAGGATTGGGCTGAAACAAATAGGCTAATCCCACGGGAACAATTTGGTTTTAGGAGCAACTGATCCACAACTGATTGTAGCTTTATTCGGACACATTTGATACATAAATATGTTAAGATCAAAAAGGGTAAACTATATTTAGCTTTCATTGACTTTACGAAAGACTTTGACTCCATTCCTCGGAATAGATTATGGACAAAGCTAAAGGCGCTAGATTTGGATAATAGAGTTCTAAATTTGCTTATCCAGGTACATGCGAATAATAGTGCTAAAATAAAAATGGGCAAAAAGAAACCCTTAAGTAAATCAATACCTATTGAAAGAGGGGTGTGGCAGGGCGTGTTCCTGCCCCTACTCTTTTTAATCTATATGTTGCTGATAAGGTATCAAATCTGCAAGCCACCATCCCCTCGGATCCTTTCCCATCCTCTATATCTTTTGCAATATGCTGATGATGTGGTTTTGCTTTTGCAAACACAAAGGGGGTTAAAAGAGTCAGTAAATGGTCTGCTAGGGTATTGCAAATCAGATGGTCTGGAGGTAAATGATAAAAAAACTAAAATTATGATTATTGAGGGTAGATTCCACCCCACAAGCTGGGACTTTAAGGAGAAAAATCTGGAAGTGGTCAGTGCTTTTTCATACCTAGGGGTCACCTTTTCAACTAGGTGTACTTGGGCTGCTCATATTAAATCAAATGACCGTAAAGCATCCAGGACAAGCCTTGGTATTCTGCGGGCTGCAAATCTGTCGAAGGGAGTGCAGGTTTCTACCTTCCTGCATACTTTCCGTTCAACAGTCCCTCTGCAGATGACTTTTGGCACCGAAATTATCCCTTTTCCAAATATAACCGAAGGGGAAAGAGTTCAGAGCCAATTCCTTAGGCGATTATTAAGGGTGGGGAATAGTATTCCAGGGGCAGTAGTCCATGCCGAAACAGGCACTCTATCTGTGGACTACTATCTAAAGATGATGTTTGTTAGGTTTTGGCTTAGATTGCTAAATCAACATCCAGACAGGATTCCTATAAATTGTCTCATTGAGCAGTTAGAATTTACGGGAAGTAGAGCTTATTCCTGGGCTTTTAGTTAAGACATCTGGATTTTTCCCTGACACATTTCCATGGAAAAGAATGTGCAGCAATCAAGAGTGAGATTTCTAAGTTTAAAGGACATTTTCATCCAGGAGGACTTGGCAGCTGCAAGGAACTGGAAGGCTGCCCCTTGGTTAGGGCAGGTTAAGGAACTCTTTTCCTGCGAGCCATATCTTGATGTTTTGGAAAACAAAACTCTGAGAAGGTTATATACTCAGCTGAGATTCCAAACGATAAGAACGAAGTTGTGGAGGGTAGATTCGCCAGGAAAGATTTTGACCTGTGCAAATGTACCTGTTCTGCAGAGGAGATTGAAATTGTAGATCACTTCCTTCTCAGATGTCCATATTATTTTAATCTGAGAGATACCTGGCTTTCTAGACTTATATTAGTTAAGTCTGGTACAAATCAAGGAAATGTATTTAAATCCCTTATAAATTTGACTACAAAGGAAGATTTGCTTCACGTTTCCATATTCATCAATCTCGCCCTTGAGAGACGATCCTATGTGAGATCCAATCTTAAACTTTATGACCTGGTGCCGTTTCAAGGGCTGTAGATCGGTGCTTAGGGATGTTGGGCTTGTACATCCAGGGTGGAATTACACTCACGCTGGGCCTGCACGTCCAGGGCTTTATGTTGCAGCTAGAGAAAGGCCCTGTAAGTGGTATCAGCTGTTAAAATACCCACTGGGGTTTTTAGGTCAGTCTCAGTTGTGTTCACTGGCTCTTTGCCTTGGGCTGTATTATAGGTTCGTAAATGAATTCTACGAGCTGGTAGGGATATATGGGTTCCGTTTTATTTTCTTTTACCCTGTTTTTAGTTATTTGCTATCTATGAGCTGGGTGTTTGTTGTAAAATATTTATTCGTATATTTGCACTTTGTATTTTGTATTATATGCCTTTTTGTTATGTTGTTGGCCACGGCAAAATGCCCGTGCCTAAGTAAATTTTACTTACTTACCAAGGGGCAAAAAAATTGCCTAGGTACCATATGAACATGAAAACTTAAACATGTTCTTCGTCTTATTTTGACTGCATACCCCATTTGTCCTATTCAGGTGGCATTTGAAGATGTTATGTTTTGGAGGCCAGCTCCAAGTACTTTACTTTTCATCTAAAGGCTCAAACCAACTCATACAGAATTCAAGGAGTGACCCAAAATAAATATAATTGCTTTGACACCAAGTTCTACAGAAAATGGATTGTGCAAAGTATGTTCTATGGTGTGTTTCTTCTGCATGCAAGCATGTACATCAGTATGTGGACAAAGGGGAATCCCTTAACAAAGATTTTTGTACAAATAGATAAGATAGATAATTAATGGTCAGGGAACGTCATTAACAGAACTGCATGGTTCTCATTCACATATTTCTAGGAGAGAACGCAGCCACACTCAAACCTTTCAAAGTGAGAGTGAAAAATCAGGGTATATGCCACGCTAGTAACACAATCTTAACTCAGTATGGCAGTATCAGAAACTGGGATTGAAAATATTCATTGAGTACAGTGAAGTAAAATGGAACCTTACGAACGTGTCCAAGTAAGGACAGGGAGAGATAGTGCAATGTGGGACAAAGGTGTCAGTGAGGAGGTATGAGAGGCTGTGTGAGCGATAGGCGTTTGGAGAGATGCAGGGGGAAACACAAGGCAGGTGAGGACGTCAGGGAAATGTACTGCAGGAAGGTTGGGATGGCAACTGCTGGCCAGGAGCTACAAAGTGCAGCATAGGGCATGTCTGTTGTGGAAGAGGAAGGGTAGTGCATGATGGGAACACAGAGGCACGTTGGTGCTCCTTTCAAAAGGTTACAGCTGTGCCACTCTGGCCAAACAATCAGCTTTATGTCCCTGCTTTGAGGTTTAAGTGTTGCTTCTTCATTTCTCCAGAAAGACACGAGTGAGAATTGTGCAGCTTTAACCATACTAGGGAAGCTTTCCAAACAAATGTTTTCCTGGCTGTCCAGTAAGCCTATAGGTACTTTGAATCAAAGAGTAACCTTGAGGGTCATCTAGTCCAACCCCCAACTTTGATGCAGAATGCACGTACTTCAGCTGTGTGTGTGTGTGGCTGGGCTGGCAGAAGATAATTGGATGTAGGGAATGCACCAGAGGGAGCATAAATGGCAGAGGTCTATATTGCAGTATTACAGGGGGGGTCTGGTCCCATTTCCTCCCAGTTTACACAGAATCTCTGTCTCAGAAAAGGATGGAAGGTTGGGTGAGATTTGCAAGACATATTAGTGGAGGAAGCATAACACTTTTGGGTTGTCTGGAATGCTGGTTACCCCGCTTCCTCCCACTTGAAGGGAGGACCTGTCCATTGATCCACAATGCCGACAGGACCCAAACTGGGTCATGCCTTTGTTGGGGGCTATCTACATGGGATGAACCTAGGATCTCTTGATCTTAAAGAATCAGCCTCCACATGACAAGGTTTACAAGCACAGGGCTAAGAGGAGGTTAAGTGCTCTGCACCTGGACCAACTGTGAGTTGTCACGACTAACCGTAGGCACATCCACTCAAGAGAAGCAAAAAGGGGACGGGGCGTTATAAGCACTAGAGCACAAAGGAGGAGATACCCCCTCAATGGGACTGGTGGAAGTTGAACTTTTCCTTCAGTAAGTTCATGCAGGGTCAAGACCAACCTCCTATCTTCCTTATAAGCAGCCTCCAGATGCCTCTTGCCTTGGGAGCTTTTTTATTTAATCACCCCAGGCCAAACAGAGACAGTCAAGTTGTGGCCTCTCCTGAGCCCCTTCCATGAGACAAGGTCCTCTTTGGGCTCTCTGCTTTCTCCAATGAGCCACGTCCCTCTATACCCTCCTTCTCCCAACTTCTCCCTCCCGCTCCTTCTCTGGTGGACTCCCTCATGTTCTAGCTCAGCTGGGCCTACAGTTCAGCGTTATATAGACCATCACTCCACCCTGCTTAACTGGAGCCAATGCAGCTCAGGGCCCCACTAAGGCCCAACTCCTACAGCAACTTAACACAGCACTTTGCCACATAAAGGTAATTAGAAGCGTCTTGGGGGAGACTATCAATAGCTTGTGTAATGTCGAAGTTAAAGGCTTGCAAGATTTGTTCAGCTGAACCCCAAACACTGGGGAATAGGACATCCCCAAACAGTCATTGAATTCTTTATTTATTTAGTGCCAGTTATCAATGGGTTGTAGTTATTGGGGAAACCAAGACAGGGAACCTCTCATAACCTGCTGTTTGTGCTCAAAAATAAACTCAGCTATATCAGAGAGGGCTCTCACAATGATTGCAAGAGGAGTTGGGAATTTCAAGTTTCTAAGCACTCATGTAATAAAGAGCAGAGAATTCTGAGCTTCTTTGAATACTTACTATTGCAGTGGGTAAGCCAGCATCCACCTTGACCTGAAGGGACAGAAAAGTTAAAGTAAAATGAGATATAGCTTTTTCTGCTCCTTAGACCAAGGATGGCCACACTCCTGTTGTAGTGTGTCATTTTGAAAGGAGAGCTAAAAGCATGCCTCTCTCACTCATCACCACCTGAGACCAAATTACCCACTTTGACCTGAATTAATGCAGTTCCCAAGAGCAGGGCATGTTCTCAAAGATGGTCCTTGCATAACAGGAGCAATACATATGTTAAAGGGTTTCTGCTCTTCCTTCATAGAGAATTTTCTGCTTTCCCAATAAACAGGATGAGTTCTCTGGACAAAGGGGCAGGATCCTAGACCGCCAGGGAAACCTTGACATGTGTTAGCTGCCTCCACTTGCCCTATGATCTGAAGTCACAACTGTCTGATGCTTTCCTGCCAGGAGGCACCTCATGAACAGCTCCTGATTTAAGAGGGATCATCTACCTGCTGCTTACAGCTGTGCCCAAGCAGCAGCACTCCCTCCCACCCCTTCAGTGGCCGAGTACAACCTTTCTTGAAATACACTATTTTAGAAAAGCTAGAGATGATCTGGCTCCCACTCCAAGGCCAGGCAGTAATGGAGCCCTGGGGGGAGGGGGGAGAAAGACAAAGGCTACAGTCCAAGGCATGCCACTTCGAAGGTTGGTGTGTCACAAATTTCCTGCATACCATGACTGCCTTAGACCTTCCTATTCAGTTCAGTGAAACTGCAGCAACTAAAGGACTATTCTTTGTTGTCACTCCTACACAGTGCTAGAACAACAGCACCAGTCAAAGAAGGAGAGGGACATGTATTATTGGTAGAAATAGGAGGATAGTAACGGTCCATTTCCTCGGGGCTCTCCAATTCCATATTACATACAAAAATGCAAAGAACATGGAGATTGAAAAGTTAAACACAAAACACAGTATGTCAAAGCAGGGATTTCTTAGACCAACATAACTCTGCCCTTTCCTGTTTATTATAGAGTCACAGGATTGGCTCTATAGTTATGACAGCTTGTACTCTCTATTAAAATTCTACTCATAAAATTGGGACACTATCCTATTACTGTGAAATTTTGTAGGGAGGAGCACTCGAATGAGGGGTAGAACCTGTCCAAATTTCAGACCAATCTGTTAAGAAACAGCTGAGCTATACAAGTATGAAAACTGGAGGCAGTAGTGTTTTTTCCAGGTTTTGCGACAGTCTCTTGTTGTCAGAAAAAAGTGTGTTTAAAGTTATACATCTGGCAGTGTATAAAATTTGAGTGTACATTCTAGTAGTTTACAGAGTTTGGATTTTTTAAATCGGTTGTGTATTTTTTAAGTTAGGACATTTTGCAGTTCCCATATTATCCAGTGGAGAGAGTGAACTTGTGATGTTATGTCACACACACACAGAACACCAACGCAGGTTCAGCAGGCAGGCTGGTCCGTCTATTGAGGGCCACCGCAAGGATATTTGCTGCTTTAGGAGGTTTTAGGCAGTCGTCAGTTTCCCCCACACAAACCCTGTGAAGCTTAGGAGAAGGATGATGGGGTTGTTAAAAAATCCTGGCCAAAGTCCATCTTTTTACACATTAGTATAGCTGAAGGAGAGGGAATTTAGTGTATTCCCCTTTTTAAGAACCATGGAAATTCTAGGATCAAAAAACCTTTTGGTTTAAGAGGAGTAAAGTTAAGGTGCTTTCAAATGTATTTGTGCTCTAAAAAGCATGGAAAAAGTAAATTAAGGCTCCTGCCTTAACTTGTGTGCCATGTAAGCAGTAAAGATGTTCTACAGTCTCACGTACTGTGCTTGCTTACAACTTAGGCTCCATGCACTCACACTTTGCCTTGGTCTTTCAGTCCCAATCCAGTTCCTCTGTAGGTTGGGGGCACCACGAAAGCTGGGGACAACAGGGGGTGAGGGAGCAGCTTGCTGCCCCCTGACCCTCTCCTTTCCCTTTAGGTTTTCATTTCTGTTTGGGAGAACGGGACAGGTGAGTACTGGGGGGCTCTATAGGGAGGGAACATGGTTGATGAATGCAGGATGTGTACAGGAAGACAAGACTGGGGACAGCCAGGCAGTGGGGAATTTCTGTATCGTGAGGGGGCAGCCAGGTACTGAGGGAGTGCTTATGGGGGACAAGGCTGAAAACTTGGCAATGTGTATACACAGACAAAGCTGGGAGGCAGGTAGAGGTGGAAGGAAGTGTATTTATTGGCAATGGACAGACAGGTGCTGGGAGGGGTGTATATTGGGGGACAAGCCTGAGAGGTGGGTGATGTATATTCATGAAGGAGGTTAGGGGGCAGCTAGGGCTGGGGAGCGGTGTTTGTATGGGGAGGGGGTACCAAAGCGATGAGGAAGTATATATGGGGAGGGAATGCTAAGAGATGAGTGATGCATATTCAGGGACAAGGTTTGGGGGACAGTCAGAGACAGCGGCGAACTGTATTCATATGTGATTTCAGTTGGGGACAACAGGACATCCTAGTACTGAGGAGGTGTATATGGGATAGTTACTGGGAGACAAGACTGGGGGAAGCCAGGGGTAGGGTATGGGCAATCGCATGCTGGTAGGATGTATTGGGAAGAGAGGCTGGGGAAGAGGACAAGGCTCAGAGTCAGCCAAGGATGGGGAAAAGTGTGTTTATGTGAAGGGGCACCCAGCTGCCGAGGGTGCATATATGAAGGAAGAAGGCTGAGAGATGGAAATGTGTATTCAGGTAAAAGCCTTGGGAAGAGTCAGGGATGGAGGGGAACTGTATATATGAGCTACAGTGGAGATCGGATCAAGTCCATAATATTGGGGTAGGGAGGAGCTTGCTGTACACAGCTTCAGTCTTGCCCCCAACCTGCAGAGAAGGAGAATTGGGGCTTAAAGACCAAGGCAAAGAATGGGTGCATGGAGCCTAAGTTTTAAGCGAGCACAATATGCGAGACTGTATAATGTGCAAGATCCTTAACTCCTCTCTTAAACCAAAGGTTTTTTTATCTTATAGTATGCAGCATGTCATCTAATTGCATGAGCATACTTTTCCACAGACCTCCTACCTCATTCAGTGCACAGTGTGGATGATTATCACTACATCATCAGCCAGTCACTATTTGTTTTTTCTTCTGTTTCTAAGTGTGGTTCCCCAGCCTCCTCTAATGCACTCTATGCAAATACATTTAGTTTCCTCATTGGCTTTTTCAAACCACTCATCACTAGTGTCCAAGTGACGCACACATTATAAATCTATCTTCACACCACCTCCAAGAGGTAGAGAGGTATCAGTATCTTACAGGAGGAATTTTTCTTTTCAAGCAAGTTCTCATGATTTGGACTTAGGTGGTTTCTACATGGAGAAATGCCAGGTCTGTATAACATGTGAATAAGTGATTAAACTATAAGTAGAGCTGGTAGTCATACTAATAGTGAAGGTCACCTAACACTGTTACTTCATAAGACTTCTTTCAATCGTGTATAACTTTATACCCATTTCCCAATTGTGACGATTTGTAATCCTGAAGAAGAGAGAAGGCACTCACCGCCGCAGATAATATTTGGGCAGAAATTCCCTTCAAAAGTGAAAGTCGTATAACTGACCCATGAAGAGAGAAAGAATCATGAAGTTTCTTCTTTCTGTGGAGTAAAGAGTGTCAGATCAAACACTAATCTTAGATTTGTAGAAGTCCCAAACAGTTGCAATTGCTCTGTACAGCATACACACTCTGGTGAAACAACAGAGGCAGGAGTCAACCCTTGTTAAGCACGTTTCCAGATAGGTTGTGCAATAAGATTTGGATTCTGAATGTCGAGGGAGTCTATTCAACTTCCTTACACACATATGAACAAAACCAAAAATACATTGTGATGACCAGTAGAACAGCCTTCTGTGCGTGTATGATTTTCTTTTTAAGAAAAAACAAACCACTGAATTTGGCTAGAGAAAGAGCACAGCAACAGCTTCAACCACATCCACTTCAAATTTACACCTAACGCAAAGGTGCCAGGGCCATTTGAAAAGATTGCAAGTTACATGTTTATTATTTTCACCTTATACTTTGAAATGGCTGCACTGTTTTCCTTTGATCAAACTTAAAGTAAACACACAGATATAAATTTTCAATGGGCAAAGTAAAAAATTGCAACAGTTACTGGTCAGTTAACCAAAACCTTTAAAGCAAGAACCGCTAACCAATATCAGAAACCCACGAGGCTGTGAAGTTTACCTGTATTAAAAGCTTAAAATTCATGTGTAACAGGAAAAGTTGGCCCCTCGGGCATAATGGGCCAGCTATTCTGGCTGAATGCTTCTCTGAATGTGGTCTGGCTAAAATGGAGGTTGCTTGGGAGTCAACTGAGCCCACCAAGCAGATAAGTCTAGGGCACACTTGGCAAACCAAGTCAAGAGCTTAACCCCAGCAAACCTAATTCTCTCCCTCCTAGAAAGAGAAAGTTGAGGCTGCTCTAACAGACCTCAAGTCTCCCCAACGAGGAGCCTTTTGTTTGCCCTGAAGCCCTGATAGAGATGTGCAGAACCCACTGAGCTCAAGAGCTTCCTGCAAGAGGAAACACTTGCAATGATCAGCCAAGCAAGTTACCACTTACCACTGAACACCCAACTTTAACGGCATACTCTTGTGTACACACACTGTGATGTTGAGTTAGGGTGAACTCCTTCATAACAGAAGTTAACAGCTCAGTACCCATTCAGTTTAATGTTGGAGAACTGTGTCTTAAATGTTTCTGGACTATAACATCCAGTTCTTTCAATTGCTTCTGACAAACATGTGCGACATTGTGCATTTTCCTCCTTCTTGGACACTTAAGTATATCTTTTCTGACACTCTTAAGGTGTTTTACAGTGCCCTCAAATTTTCTTCACCTTAATATAAAAATATTAACCAAACAAGATGTATCCTCTTAAGGATATGGAATGGCTGCTCTTAAATGGTAGCCAATGTTATAAGATTGTCCATGCTGCAACACAGTTTTTCACACAGTTCATAGATGCTTTCAGCTGTATATAAACAGGAATCATTTGGCAACACCTCAGGTCAGCAATAGAGCACTGTCTCATGTGCTGATTCTAGTAGAAACTGCTACATTAAGTAGGTCTCTACAAACTGTTGGACTTTACCTAGAAGACATTTATGCTTTGTTACATGTCCAGTCTTAAGTCGTTTTTAGAAGAGATGTACCCACGCAGGTCCACCCATCCCCCATACACCCAGATGCCCATCTGAAGGTGGTGTGGGGTGGCATGCACTCCCATGAACCATGCACTGCCCACTATTGAGCATCAGGGGGAAATCCAGGATGCTCCGTGTGGGGGCAGGCCAAATTGTGTATGGGTAGGGGTGTGCACCCACCACACCCCCATCCCTGGCCCATTTGATTCCCCCCACACTCACCGGACATGCGTGATTGTTCCAGCCAGCACACACAGACCCACCCCCTCCCCCAGCTGTGCCCATTTAAAAATGGCCTTAGTTACCCAAAACTGACAAGTAGTTTCTATGTAAACCTCATAGAAGGCAGGTTGCTGGGAAGAATGCTCCAGTGGGCCCCATCCTCCTGCATAGTACTCTCCAAGTGACTTTCTTGGCCCTGCTCTCAGAGACTGCTTCAGCACCCATCTCCCCAACTCCTTGTAATCCAGAGAGAGTGTGGTTGCTGTATTGGTCCAACTCCTTGTAGTAATTTTCAAAGCAGCAAAGAATCCACTCCCCCCTGCCCCCAAAGGATGCATTCACCCAAAATCCAGTTCCCAGGCAAAGGATAGGCCATGCTGACTCCCCACAAAGGTCAGGTCCTGTCTGAGGGGTTTGCGGCACTGCACTCCAGTAGTGTGGCAAATCCCTTCAGACAACACCCTGTCCATGGGGAAACCAACACAAGCAGCTCTTCTCCTGGGATCAGAAGTTGGGGAAATGCATCCCAGATCTCAAAGATTCCATATTAGAAAACTGGAATGATCAGTAGAGAGAGACTATAAAATGGACTTGTGGGGAAAAAAAAGAATTGTATTAAATATCACAGTAATAAACACAGGTCGTTCTAAAAAAAATTAATAAATAATGAACTATGAAAGCTGAAGCTGATCAGTTTCAAATGCATTTCAACATGCATCTTCATCTGGGCTAAATAGTCTCAAGACTTGAAATTGAATCCTGGTAGCAGAATTCAATCATAACAGCTAAAAGGCTATGAATAGATAACAATTATAAAGGTAAAACATTAAAATACCAAGATTGAAAAAAAATGCTCCTTACTGTAAAGACAGTTCTCCGTAAATGTAACTCCTCTTCATAAATGAGGTCTAAAGTATTATTATGTAATATCAATTCCTTATATAAAGCCAATGCTAGTGGTAACATAAAAATACTAACCTTGCATACTAACCAAACAGGTCTAAAAAAAATTAACTCCAAAAATAATCAAAAGTCTCCCATTCTATAAAAGAAATAAATGGGAAACCTCCAACAAAGGAAAGGGCTATAAGCACAAAGAAAAAAAGTTTTACCATTGTTGAGGTGAAAACAAATTATACCCTTCCTTCACCACCAAATTCGCATTACAGACTGACTGCTCTCCTTATACAGCAAATGATCCAATTAACAACCAGTTAATCGGATAGAAAAATATCAATTAACAAGAAAAAGAAATCCCTAACAGGTTTACCACAATAAATGAGTACAAAATGCAAAAACATACAAATAATAACTTAAGAAATACTAAACAAAATACACCCATACAATACAGAATGCACCTAATTTTAAATAATTACATACAATTCAAGTTACAAGTAACATACAAGTCATGCAGGTACTCGATCCAAAGCTTAGGACCGCATTTACCCACCTCTGCTTTCATTCTATGCAAACGGCGGTAGTGGAGGGGAGATATAGGTCTATCCCCTACTGTGAGTGCCTATGTATATGCGGAATGGAAGTGGAGGATTTCATTCATTATCTGTTTAAATGCCCTTTATACGTGAACCATCGCCATAAACTACAGGTTGTTACCGGCTGTGATCCTTCTCGCCCTATCCTTCAACAACTGATTTTTTTGCTTAGCGATACTGACCCTAAGAGAACTAAAGCAGTGGCAGTGCTAGAGCAGCCCAAACTCACCAACTGGCTCTTAAGCCTGAAAGTTTATTAGGGGTGCACAATGTGATGAATTGTTGAATGACTTATGTCCTTATCAGGCGGTATCTAGGGACCTGTTTATTAATAGCTGGAGTTAGCTCCATCCCCTTTTTAACCTGCTTTCCTGCATGTCATCTAATTAAACAGCTCCCTGTCAATAGTAGATATGCTTATTTATGTATTTATCTACGGTATAACTGAATTTGTGCTACAAGTATTTTTCTCCCTGGATTTTGGACTTGAAGAAATAAATAGGACATAGGGTGATGTTTGTATGCGTTGTATATTTCATTTTTTATTATATCTGAAGTTTGTTGATTTATTTTATGTGTTTTAATAATTTCTGTCTTGTTATACTGTCTTTCTAGTGATGGCCATGCAGCTAACTATAATAATAAACTATACTATACAAGTCATGAAACAAATACTTAAAGAAATACATCTATAAGAATATTGAAAAATCCATTTCTTCATTAAGACCATATAAAGACATGTTGAAATGCATTGGGAACTGATCAACTTCAACTTTAGCATAATTATTATTTTTCTGAGAATGACCTAGGATTATTATTTATTGTGATATTTAATAAATTTTTGATGTCTTTGTTTCTTCACAAGTCCATTTTAGAATTCCTCTTTACTGATCATTCCCTTTTTATGGCCAAGACTAGACATCTAGGCCCCTTCCGTTGGTTGTTTAGCTGTTCAGTTTTTTATATAACTAGTTACCTTTTCTGATGTGTTCTATCTCCACTGTCAGAGCTTGCTACAGAGGAGGTGTCATAAGAGCGAGTGTCAATGTTATCAATATTTAGTAGAGAGGGATCCTCAAGGACAAAAGACTCTTCTTCATCATCAGTCTGAAAGAAAAAAATATGAAAAGGTTTGCCAGACAGGACAGTTCAAATCAGTCTTTCGATACAACAATAGTATGAGTCACACTGGAAACTCTATTTATTACAGTAGGGGCAGTCAAAGACAAGGGTCTCGTGTGCTAGGCACTCTACAGGTAGGTATACAATAAAGACAACCCCTGCCATTGGGACCATGTCTATCTTGGTTTTTTTGTAAAGCGCCAGGTAAAGCTGGCACTATATAAATGCTTATAATAAAATAATAATAATAATAAAAGAACTTGCAACCCAAGTATAAACACAAGCAAAAACAAGGAAACAGACAATACCTGTTTCAGCATGACAGGCAGAGGGCACAGCATAGCCAACTTCCCAACCCTTGCTTGCTTTCATATTTATTTTATTTATTTAACATTTATATCCCACCCCTCCTGCCCACAGGGCAGCCCGGGGTGGCGAACAACATTCATTAAAACAATATAAAATTTTAAAACAATTTACAATTACAATTTTAAAATACCCCAATATGTGGGGAAAGCCCCCATCCCCGCCCCCACCCCACCCCTACCCCTCATCAAAAGCCTGACGGAACAGCCAGGTCTTACATACACGCCGAAACACCAGGAGAGTGGGAGCCAGCCGAGCCTCCTCCGGGAGCGAATTCCACAGCACAGGGGCGACCACCGAAAAAGATCTAACATTGGTGGCCACCCGC